>JADDOH010002592.1:0-332882 GCA_016648135.1 Agrypnia vestita | reverse complement strand
GTGTCTGAACAAGCCCTTAAGGTATAATTGCTTCAGGTCAAGAACGTTAAATATTCCAAACAAATCATCTGAAGGAAACATTCTCGATTTCTCGATTTCTATACGCATGATGCATTTTTATGATTTTGTCAGCGAATCCATGACTGATCTGACACACCCTCCCCATCTAATTATGCCATAGGATAATAGGGATTGAGATATGGAACATAAATAATTCATTAGCTTTAATACAAATCAAATAAAAGTTTTTTGTCATTCTTTGCCACGAATATTTAATAAGCTAAATAAACAAAGACTTACTTAGACGTTAATACATTGGAAAAAAAAGGATTTCTAAATCTCATGAGAAACTATAAAAATGTATAAAGGACGCCATCCATTCTAAATTTTGCATAGTCACTCTTTAGGACTACGAAAACATAGACATCGTCTTTCATAGCTCATCACCCCACCCAACAGCACTAATGTAAATATGTATTGTTACGAGTTTGTTGAATCAGAAGGAATTACGCACAATCAAAATCTCTCGAACAGTCCACCGGATTCTGGAAACATCGAGAAGGCGGCATTACTTATAAAAGAGATCGACCGGCTATTGCGCACTCGGCGCGTGTCACAGTTGACAGCTATCACCACATAAAGCGAAATCGTGCAGAGTGTGTTGCTAGCGCATGTGTGATTCCAGCGATAATTTATTACGAAATGTACCTACCAACAAGCGAGAAGTTTTCTGGCAAGATTACTGAAGCCTGTGTGCGAAGACAGTTCAATACGCATTAAGTAGACGCATCTATACTAAAAAAAATGCATTTTCTTCTTCATATGTTGGCTGTATCGTAGTAGACAGAGTAAAGAAAGAGGTGGTTCGGTCATGTGGAAGGTATGAGGCGGTAGAGGACGTTAAAGAAAATATATAAGGCGAGTGTTGAAGGCAACAGAACCAGAGAGCATTCGCAAAAGACCTGGCACGAACAAATAAACAAAATATTGAAGGACAGCTCTGTCAAAAGCTTCGACAAACGGACATACGAGAAGATGTATGATTAGTTAGTTAAGCATAAACGAACCTGGCCATGTGACGACAAATCCTTCAATCGGCGGCTTTTGTTTGTTTTCTCCAGGAAGTTTATCATGGCACGACATCTGCGAAGAGTCTTCATTAGGCAGTTTAGTATAGATGTATATAGTAGAAGGCCCCCCTGATGAGTCCCCTGTAGGAGGTTTATTATAGATGTATGAAGGAGGCCCCTCTGATGAGTCCCCTGTAGGAGGTTTATTATAGATGTATGAAGGAGGCCTCTCTGGTGAGTCTGCTGTAGAAGGTTTAATATAGATGTACGATGGAGGCCTCTCTGGTGAGTCTCCTGTAGGAGGTTTATCATAGATGTATGAAGGAGGATTCTCTGGTGAGTCTGCTGTAGAAGGTTTAATATAGATGTATGAAGGAGGCCTCTCTGGTGAGTCTCCTGTAGGAGGTTTATCATAGATGTATGAAGGAGGCCTCTCTGGTGAGTCTGCTGTAGAAGGTTTAATATAGATGTATGTAGGAGGCCTCTCTGGTGAGTCTCCTGTAGAAGGGCTCTCTGGTGAGTCTGCTGTAGAAGGTGTAATATAGATGTATGTAGGAGGCCTCTCTGGTGAGTCTCCTGTAGGAGGTTTATTATAGACGTATGTAGGAAGAGGCTGGTCTGACGAGTCTTCTTTAGGAGGTATATTATAGATGTATATAGGAGGAGGCCGCTCTGATGAGTCTTTAGGAGGTATGTTATAGATGTATATAGGAGTAGGCCGACCTGATGAGTCTACTTTAGGAGGTTTATTATAGATGTATATAGGAGGAGGTCTTTCTGGTGAATCTATAGGAGGTTTATTGTAACATGGCTCTGGTGGCTCTCCTTTAGGCCGCTTTGGCGGGTCTTCTGTAGTTTGCATATTCGGCCAGTTTGAAGGATCTTCTTCAGGGAATTGATTAGGATCTGGTACCTTTGATGGGTCCTCCATAGGAAATTTTATCTCATTCGTTGCACTATTATCGGAGTCGTCAGAACCACAGTCTAAAAGTGCACCCAGCACGTCGATAAAAGTCTTAATAAAAAAGCAGTTTACAAAACTCGCTTGTAATAGGATCACTAGTATAATTTTGTCAACTGACAACACCAATGTGTTCGCCATCTTACAAATCTAGGGGACCAACGCAGTAAAACTAAGTTATTATTATTGAATTAGTTTCTTATAGTGCAATAGATATATTATCTAGATTTTATTTAGATATGATTCCCAAACTGTGAACTTATTTCTTTTCAATATGATATGAATATATATAAGGAAACTCTAAAAAAAACCGTATCATACAATGTCTGCATTACAGAGTATAAAATTGTACAGAGTTGAACTAGTCCTTTTATTTAGCGAGGGGACTGGGATACAGCGAAAGTATGTAAGACACATTTATAACGCAGTTAAAGAATTTACTCGTGCATTATAAATACCTAGAGTAAACAAAACCTGTTTTTTTTTTATAATAGATGTTGTTTTTTGAGCCTCTTCATGTGAAAATGTCAATAAAGCGCGAGTTATTTACCAAGGCATTTTATACTTTTCAGGAGGACAGTATAACCTCGTTAATTTATTATGCGGAAACCCATTAATTCGAAATTCTAGGTATTTTAGACAGAAATATCATATCGAAGATAGTATTATCCACATTTTAATGTTAAATATTTATTTACACACGTAAATAAAAATAAATTGGAAATCGTTCTTAAAAACCTATTTTCAGTGAGATGTAAGTTTCGTAGATTCCAGAGAAATTAACTTGAGCAGTGGGAGGTTTTTTATATTTTTCTCAGAAACACCTTGGCTTGATACGGCTTCCTTTGCTTTTATACCTCTCATATATGTTACCAATCACCGATACAATCAGATAAAAATTTAAAATAACGGTTATTATTTAACAAATTAAAATAACGGTTTGGACCATCACTAATTTGCATTCATTCATTCACATTGCATTCACCAAATGCAAAAATGCAAATGAGTTTTTTCAAGGCTATCGCAGATATTTATTAGCTGGATGTAACGTATTGAACTCCTTGTAACATGTAACAATAACAATACTATCGAAGGATCGAGAACGGTCTACAGCAATCTAGGGTTATCTACAATATTCGGGAAACATCTGGAACAACCGAGAAGCGAAGAAAACCTTCTCCTAAACACTAGAATAATCTATAAAGTACGAAATACCAGCATCTGGATATAAATCGGGAAATACGCCGCGGCGCAATTCAGTAGTGTGTTTTGACAGTTCGTTCGGTGCTAAGTTAACGATGAGCCGCGAGGCAAGGCCAGGGTGGCCAGTCGTGAGATAATTGAAGCGATAAATAAAGCGAAATAATCGCTTGAATGCGATTTCTATGTGAGAGAATTTAATATTCTACGAGCGATAAATACATGTTACCCAGCGATAATAAAGTGTTCATAGAGAGTGGTATATTGCGAAATAGTGTAGATTAAGGAATACCGTTAAATTTAGTTCGTGTTAAGTTAAATTGTACATTGAATTATTAATAAATAAATCGCTAATTAATTTCCAGTGTTTTCATTCATTCCTCCTTAGCCATGATACGTGACAGTATTTTCTCAGTTAGACATCTTTGCTGCTCCAAACACCCGTTCATATAAATACATATGTTATCAAAAAATGTAGAATTTTATGTTATCGTACGTGACAGATTTGTGATAAATTGTCAACGACATCTAAGAGGAGATAATATCAGAAGATGACTTATATCTGTATAATATGACACGAGAAGGAAAAAAAAGTATCTCCAAATTCAACAGATGTCGTTGTTGATTTATTTAATAATTTTAATGTTATTTTTACAAACTTTGTTCGGCAACGTAATAATAAAACAATAAAATGCAGTTTTATTAGTACTATCTAGAAATGCAATTATTTATAAAAATCATAAAAAAAACTAGTTTGGATATTGCCCAATCGATTATATTGATGGAAAAATATTATTATATTATATTAAGTATGAGCAACACAGCCATTGGGGTCAATTTTTGATAGAAGTTATGTATTTGTACAAGTACCTATACAGGGTTATTTGTAAAACATTAATAACCTCGCAGGACTATATTCCTGCCTTGATTACAAGTCGAAAATGTCCAAGCTATTATGACCTAATATCAATAGTTATGGAGATATGCGACATAAAAGTTTGCATTTTTTTTCAACATTTCTGACTTATTTTTTGTAAAACGTTGGAGTTTCGTTACAGTAACTTATATCGATTACGAAAAATTCATTTGTTTCAATATTAGTTAAATAAAATGATAAAAACCCTGAAAAAATTCAAATTGGAATGTTTTCCAATTGGAATTCGAAGGTTTTAATTTTTTTATTTGACTTGTGTTAAAGGGAATGAATTTTTCATATTCGATATAAGTTGATGTAATGATGGTCCAACGTTGTACAAAAAATAAGTCAGAAATATTGAAAAAAAAATGCAAACTTTGATGTCGCATATCTCCTTAACTATTGATATTAGGTCATAATAGCTTGAATATTTTTGACTCATAAGGCAGGAATATAGTCCTGCGAGGTTATTAATGTTTTACAAATAACCCTGTATATATGCAGTACACAGTGCCATTAATTATTATGGAAAATACGAAGGAAATTAATAGTAAGCTCACATACGATTTAATTAGACAACAGTTATTAATTAGGTGTTAGTTTGGAGACGATCCGTCAGATGCCGCTCTATATCCAGCATACCATAAAGTAAACATAACATTATAAATCAATGTATATTATAGATGTCTCACAGAGACGAAACTGTATTTTTATTGGAAAGTAGGCATAGAAGTCTTTTGGGTGTACTTAGGGCTCACGGCCTATCGTACGGCTGGCTTAAGTGATCACTTTACACCATGTAACGTTCGCCATTGCCACCCATGATAAAATACCATGTCTACTATTTTTTGGAAGTTGTATATATTTAAATTACACGCCACGTTTCACAATTGAGTTGTAACAATCCTCCGCGCTGCCGGCCCCAAAGCTTTTTCATTCCCCTTAAATGACCACAGATGTCGCTAATGAGATATCCATATTGATTTTGGAGTTTTTTGTTAGCAATATACTTTATCTGTGTAATGAAATTCTTCCGAATTACTAGCATTACACTAGGATATGCCAGAAATATTATTATAATTTTTATTATACTCCTATTTACCAGTATTTTCATTCCCCGTGACAAAAATCCAGTTCTGCTCTGTTATTATTAAATTAAATTAAAGAGTTAAGGCTGTTATTACGGTCGTTAGACATATTTAACTGTAATTTCGGATATTTTATACGCACCGTATGTATTACCGAGAAGCGAATCTCGACGTTTCGTTGAATACTTATCCAAAGTCATCAGGAGGATGACCTTTACCCGCGGAGGTGAAGGTCGAACTGATTAAAGGTGCTTAAATGTGGACATGCTTAAAATATTCTGAAAACATTATCTATTATCATTTTAACGATTGGGAAGTCATCAGCCATTGCCAATGAAGTGAGGGATGAACCTACGGAGGATTCTGTCACTCTTTCGTCTGCAGCTAATCTTTGCCACGCCATTCCTACTTCTCTACAATTAAGCATATTCATTGAAACCTTGGGCAACTTCTAGAAGGTCGTCGAATTTTTCAAAGATACCAAAAAAAGGCAGGAACGAGTTTCAATCCAGAGTTGAATTATTCAGAACTGCAAAGAATAATACCTGTAGTCATATCACAATTTTTTTTATTTTGTTGTTTCAACCCTCAGTCACATTAAATGGTAACCAAAACCCGAATCTTCTTCTTCTTGTTTTTGTGCCCTACCCGTTCAACGGCCATCGTCACTTTATTTACCTTACTAACTTACCATCACGCCGTTTCCCCGTGGGGGTAGGCAGAGAGGATAGAGCGCCATACTCTTCTGTCCTGACATACAACTTTCGCTTCGTCTACATTCATATATCTTCGCATGCAAGCTCGACGGTTGGTCAGGCTTCTAACAGGACCATCTTCCAGTATCTGGTTAATCTGGTCATGCCATGTCTTCCGTGGTAGCCCTCTCTTTCTGGCGCCGTCAATACTTGCATTATATATCTTCATTCTTTACTCTATCGTACATGGATTTATCACATATACGTCTAAGGGACCTCATCTCCACTGCATTCAATCTACTTTCGTTCCTCTTCTGCCAGCTCCAGGCTTCACTTCCATACATTAGTGTCGGAACCAGAACTCCATTATGTGCCGCCAGTTTTGCCTCGGTAGACATATTTCTTTATTTACCGCGGCCCGGAATAGCTCTACAGTAAACTGGCCTCGTCTGAAAACACTAACTTCCCGGGCAACTTTTCCCTGCATTACGAGAATATCGTCCATTCTTCTGGTTCGTGTTTTGTGGGGTATTATGCCGTGTTTATACGACCTTTCTGGCCGACGTTCCGGATCCCATTGCAGGGTCCAACACCAGGGCTGATGTGTTGTTGTGAGTATTGGTGTTGTGGTTAAGTATTGGCTGACAATACCGTGTCGAAAGCTTAGTGTTTCTGTGTTTATGTGTCTCGACCTGCTTTCGACACGGTATTGCAAGCCAATACTTAACCACAACACCAATACTCACAACACATCAGCCCTGATGATGGAACCTGCAATGGGATCCGAAACACGGCATAACACCCCGGAAGACACAAACCAGAAAATTCTGAGTGGCCTTGAAAATCTAAGAACATTCTTACATTATCTATTGTCTGTTCTTCCCCTTTTATGGGTACTTTTACCGTTCCCCTCCTAATTCTCCTGTTGATTTGTCTCGTAGACCTCAGTTTCCTTTTCATTTTATGTTTTCTAACATGTTTATAGTATGTTTTCTGTTTTTTTTTCTTTATTTAGATTTTGTTACTACTGTTCTTATCTGATGCAAATTTTCTTATGCTTTTATTTTTTCATTCTTTATTTACCACTGTGATGGCTCCTCTTCTTCGCCTTACAGCTCGGTCCTACTCCTAACTGAGTTTACGCCTTGTTAGAGGCAAACAAGCTATCTATCTACGTCGGGTGAAGGCTCTACGGTTTTTAACGTAGTATTTCCAAACACCCTCGCTTTATTCAAGACCTCCCCAGTTCACGTTGTGTAATTTTTTGTTTCGAACTATAGGGGATGAATTGGTTTAGTGGTAACCCTAACGCAAGCTTTACTAAAATTAAATACTGGGGTATGAAGTTCGTGAATGTTCATGGAAAACGCAAACAATACTACCTAGCACGTCAATTAAGCCCTACGGTGCAATTGCTAAACATACTATGTTCCGTGGCCCTATATTATTTACCTATCATTCCTACGGACTGAAACCACTGCATCTGGTGTAGCTGCGCTTCCAGAGTGCGCGATCCTCTGCTTCCATGCCCTCTCCGCTCGATCCCCCCATTGTCCTACCTGTATGGGATCGACCGCCATCCACTGGAAAGGTTAGTGACGTGCCGTTATCACATGCGCATGCACATATAGAGTACATAGATCCCCTGAAAGCCCTCGAGTCCTTCGTAGCCGCTCCTATGGATGATTCCGTCTTCGACGCCCTCGCTGATTAATAATTTTATCTTCCGCCGTTATCTCGCTGTGCTTATTCCTTACGATCTTTTATATTTACTCTGCATTATCTTTATATCAATTACATTGTTACGTTTATTTACTAGCCGGCCTAAGTTCCGTCACCTGTATCTGGCCCTATGTCTCATTCTAGTGGTACGTTGGGTTCTAATGGATAAGGGGTTTGTAGAAGGTATGTGTAAATGTATGTGTACGCGGAAAATGTGGTTGCTTTAAATTCGGCCCCTCCGTACCCAAAGGCTCATCGGTGACTGATCCCATCTTCCTTCTCCCGACACGAGTTCCGGATACGTTGACCTGAGCCTGGATGCGCCTTTTCATGTGGGGCCTCTTCTGTGCAAAGTACCGCACCATCCCTCGCGTCAGTGTCTGGCGTCCGGGCTCAGAGCCAGTTTGCCCCCCGAATTCCAACTCCTCCAGGTTAAACTAAGTTAAACTACGGTATATATACTGAAGCTACTGTAAAGATGGTCCCGGGCCACCTGTCAGGTCAAAAATATGCGAGTGGGGAGGGGGAGTTTCCTAGGCTCCCCAACCCTCGCCTGTGAGCAACTACAGCCCATTGGCCATTCGCGACACTACAGTGACTGCAATCACCCTCCCAGGTAGTACTTATTATAATCTGGTATGCATCAATACGTTCAATCCATTCCAGACGAGGGAAGACATCCGCACGGGTGTTGTGCCACCCTTGAAGAGCCCCCTCATACACTACGTACGAATAGATACATACTAATAAAATATAATATACATACATATACATACATATACAATACATAAATAAATACTTGTAATGGTTGGTTGCCATGTGGTTTCACGAGGCCATTACCCCTCGTATTAGTAGATGGAAAGGTGGATCTGGACAGTAGGGATATGCCTAGCCCCTGGCCAGGGATGTCGGTGTATTTTCTCCAAATGGTGTACAGCTAGAATCCTGCCATCGATGATGATGGGATCTGCCTAATTATCTCCGACTGATGTGTAACTGGAACCCTGCCATCACTGATGAAGATGATGTTGTCACTATCGAAACGTCACCTGATGATATTTAGCTGAACCGCCGCTAGTGATGATGATGATGATGATGATACTATCGCAACGCCTCCCGACGATATATATCTGGAACACCGCTAGTGATGATGATGATACTATCAGAACGCCTCCTGACTATATGTGACTGGAACACCGCTAATGAAGATGATGATGATGATTCAATTTTCAATTCAATTCAATTTATTTCATGATAATATGTACATGACAAACAAAATGTTTAAGGCATACATATTAGGAAGTACATATAACAAAAATGAAAATATTTAATAAATTAAAAATAACATAAAACCTGGTCAAAGGTGTAGGAGAATCCCGCTTCGGAAAACCCCCTCAGACACATGGAATATATCAATACCCAAAGCGATTTTGTTCAGCATAGCTGTGGCTCTTCCAACAGGCATAACCATCGGCAGGTTGGTCCTGTATATTGGAATGTAAAACAATCTATGCTGACGATGTCTAGTATAATTATCAGGAACATACAAACCAATGCTCTGCATAATTTGAGGATTATCGATCATACCGCGCAACAATCAATAAAAATGTATAATCAAATACACATTCCTTCTAGTCTCTAAACTATTGTAGCCAAGCATACCCTGGAGAAACTCGGTTGGGTAAAGCCAAGGATAATGCCCGTACTCTCTCATGTAGAGATATCTCAGAAACTTCTTTTGAACTTTCTCAACCATAAGAGAGTACTTGCCCTCATGTGGCCCCCAGATCATCGAGCCACTCTCGAGTCTACTCCGCACCAAGGAGTTGTAAAGAGTTCTGAGTACGCGGGTATTCTCGAAAACCCTGGCAGTGCGCAGAACAAATCCTAACATTCTCAAAGCATTACCACTGATCGTCTCTATGTGATCGTGAAATGTTAGGTTGCTTACAAATCTAACACCTAGATCTTTAACATTTGATGTTCTTGTCAGATTTTGATCGTTCATTTTGTAGCGAAAAAATAGAGTTTTTTGGGCCCTAGTGAAGGATGTAACCGAACACTTGAAAACATTAAACAAAAGTTTATTTCGTCTTCCCCATTCACATATATTTGATATATCTGCTTGGAGAAGACGAAAATCGTCCAAA
This sequence comes from Agrypnia vestita, assembly GCA_016648135.1. Classification (NCBI taxonomy): domain Eukaryota; kingdom Metazoa; phylum Arthropoda; class Insecta; order Trichoptera; family Phryganeidae; genus Agrypnia; species Agrypnia vestita. The sequence goes on along the minus strand of JADDOH010002592.1, from coordinate 323,080 downwards.
GTTGATACCTTTAAGAAAAGCTTTAAGTCATCCGCAAATAACAGAAAGCGCGAGTTTAAGATTACATTTTTTATATTATTAATAAAAATCGAAAACAACAATGGACCCAGGTTAGATCCTTGTGGGACACCCGAGAAGGTAAAGAAGCACTCTGACGCGAATAGGCCGTAGGAGACGTATTGGTTCCTATTTTGGAGGTAGCTCGACATTAATTTTAGCATACCATCCGAGAAACCAATCTCATACAACCTTTTCAATAAGACATCATGGTTGACTGTATCAAAGGCTTTGGCGAAGTCATTATATGAACAGTCTACCTGATGTCCCGCGTCCAGAGCTTCCGTGACGTAATTTGTGAAGACCATCAGATTTGTCTCAACCGAGCGGCCTTTCCTAAATCCATCTTGTTCATCAATTATAAATGGCTCTAATCGGGAAGCGACGGTTCTACTTATTATGATTTCAAATACCTTAGCTGGGGCAGAGAGAACAGCTACAGGTCTATAATTTTCTACGGACGACTTAGAGCCACTCTTATGTATGGGAGTAACTTTTGAAGTCTTCCATGTTTCCGGGAAGATCCCTGTATTAATGGAAAGATTATACAAAAAACAAAGTGGTTTTTTTATCAGTTCCACACAACCTTTTAAGAGAAATGTTGGAATGAAATCTGGACCAAGAGAATGAGTATTATTTAATTTTTTTATAGTGTCGGACACATCCTTCTCACTGATATTTTGAACATCAATAGACTGTGCACCGATCGGAGAACATTGCCTAGCAATGTTAATATCCAGAAGCGGAGGTTCACTACTATACACTGTTTTAAAATGACCTGCAAACGCCTCAGCAATATGATACTATTGAAACGTCTCCTGACGATATACAACTGGGACACTGCTAATGATGGTGATGATACTATCGGAACGCCTCCTGACTATATATGACTGGAACACCGCTAATGAAGATGATGATGATGATACTATTGAAACACCTCCTGACGATATGTGACTGGAACACCGCTAATGAAGATGATGATGATGATACTATTGAAACGTCTCCTGACGATATACAACTGGGACACTGCTAATGATGATGATGATACTATCGGAACGCCTCCTGACTATATATGACTGGAACACCGCTAATGAAGATGATGATGATAATACTATTGAAACACCTCCTGACGATATGTGACTGGAACACCGCTAATGAAGATGATGATGATGATACTATTGAAACGTCTCCTGACGATATACAACTGGGACACTGCTAATGATGGTGATGATGATGATGCTATTGAAACGTCTCCTGACAATATATAACTGGGACACTGCTAATGATGATGATGTTGATGATACTATCGAAACGCCTCCTGACTATATATAACTGGGACACTGCTAATGATGATGATGATGATGATACTATCGAAACGCCTCCTGACTATATATAACCGGGACGCGGCATATGAATAGACAAATAAATACCTAATTAATTAATGAATCATTCAATCAATCAATCAATTAAATAAATAAATAGAAATGACTAAATAAGTTCGGCGTCGAGCACACGGGCCGCGCGATCCCTGGAAGTTCACACACATGCAGGGAAGGGTTAATTTGGCAAATTAATTCGCCCCTATTATGGTCAGTACGGACTCAACATGCAAACAACACCTGTGGAAAAACATATGTAAAGTTTACGGTACAGGGGTTAGCTTTCACTGTCGGCGCTTCTTCCGTCTCTGTCTGGGGTGTCGAACCCGAGACCATTCTTCTTAATCGTGCGCCACCTTTATATATCGTTATAATCTCAAAACGGAAAGAGGATGACATGACTTACCCATCTGCCGCCGATTATATCCATTCCAGTGCATCGTAGTTTCACTTTATGTACCTCACTTTATACCTAAGGATTGCGGACACTTGCCTTGCACGCGCATACGATTCACAGGCCCCTAATTAACTATAGTTCGCGACCTAACCTTTGATCCTGCCATTACGCGCTTATAAGTTTCCGTAGCTGGGGCTTAGTATCCAGCCTCTGCAACTATACGGTGTATATACTCTAACCAAACCGAAACTAGACATTATTTTCTTTTCTTTAAATTTATATTCCTCGAGATACCGGAATTAGACTCTAGCTCGACAATTGTAAGTATTCATATATCTTAATAATACTGTAACATAGTCCTTACGCATCCGTACTTACCCGGGTCATCGAGACTAGACTCTAATTCTAATGATCATACTCTAATGATTATACGCACCGATATTTTTCATAAAACCCGTTACCCGTTATTTTCCGATGTTACATATTCTTATATTTATCCGAAATACCGGGATTAAGCTTTGAATCTAGGATTCCATCCATTTATAAGTTTTAACAAACCCATGAAGCAACCACTTGTCCACTTGTTGTTGTTAAAGAATTGATTGCTTCTATAATAAACCCCACTAGTCTACATCTTTATAAGGTCAATACATATTACTTTTAGGGTCCGCCGATTTAGTTTTATTCTTATTATTATTATTATTATTATTATTATTATTATTGTTATTATTATTATTATTATTATTATTATTATTATTATTATTATTATTATTATTATTATTAATTAATTACACGGCTTAATAGCCTTTTACAACAGGTTTATACATAATTAAAATACAACAAACGATTAAATGTAAAAGAAAAATAAAGGGTATAAATGTAAAAAAGTATATATACATAGTTTAAAAATAATGAGGTTAGACATGTATGTAAAAAGGTATATATGCAAAAAAGTGTAAAGTAGCAGGTTTATACATAATTAAAATACAACAAACGATTAAATGTAAAAGAAAATAAAGGGTATAAATGTAAAAAGGTATATATATATACATAGTTTAAACATAATGAGGTTAGAAATATATGTAAAAAAGTATATATGCAAAAGTGTAAAGTAGCAGGTTTATACATAATTAAAATACCACAAACGATTAAATGTAAAAGAAAAATAAAGGGTATAGATGTAAAAAGTATATATACATAATTTAAACATAATGAGGTTAGACATTTATGTAAAAAAGGTATATATGCAAAAAGGTGTAAAGTAGTGATCTCAGAAATTTTTACTCACCGATAATATAGCAATATTAAATTTGAATAGCCAGCTATATATATAAAAAATTTAAGACATTATATAAAAATTTAATATTTTGAAAAGAAATGATCATATAATGATTTTTTAAATTTTGAGAGAGATAGATTTAAAATGTCGACATATGTAGGTAGTTCATTGCCAAGTTTGTGCATTGATAATAAAATTATATTATTCTTAATATAATTTTATTATCATCTCGAATATTTGATATCCACTCTCCGGCAAATTTTAATATAGTTTAAATCATTTTAATATAATTTATCATTTTAATATAGTTTATCATTTTAATGTAGTTTAAAAATAACGGGATTCTGTAATTTTTACAAGTATAAACAACCCCAATCTTACCGAAACCATTTTATGTAGTGATAGACGCGGGATTTATATTCTTCCTAAAATGTAAAATGAACCCGGTCTAGATGAAACATCCTTATTTAGTTTCAGGACAACGAGGTTTACGCGTTCCACGAGGAATATGATATAACCCGATCTAGACGAACGTAATTTTATATAATTTTAGGACAGCGGGACTTACAAATTTCATAAAGTATATCGTGAAGCCAATCTAGGCGGAGGCACTACGTATATTTTAAACAGAGTAAGAGTTTAAATTTTACCATCAAGTCTAATACACCGCAAGAATGTCCTAGGCATAGTAAACAAAATAGCGGTCAAAACTGTAGTGTTTCTATGTTCACACGTTTTAGCTCAAAACGAATACTATAATTTTCACATTTATAATACAAGACGCGAATTTCTAAACGAAACATTTTAAAATAGTTCCAATTGAAATCTACATGTTTCATATTTACTAAATGAAGGCGCGAATTCTAAACGAAACACTAACATTGCTCAAAAACGGGACCCTATATTTATATATGCTTAAAATGAAACGCGAATTCCCGAACGATAGCATTTTATATAACTAAATGTAACGAAATCTTATATAGTTTATAAATAAGAAGACCCGGCCCCAGGCGGTTTTTATATATTTTCAATATAACGAGGCCCTATAACATCTTTATAAGTATAATACAACCCCGGTCTATCGAAACAATGTACTAGAAGTTTTATATGTTTGAATACATGATATACGTTTTTTTTTTATACGCGTTTTTATACGCGAGATTTACGTTTTCGTATAATACAAAGTAACCCAAATTATACAACCGCGAAGTTTACATCACTCCTAAAGTATAACCAGAACTAATTGAAACATTTTTTTCATAGTTTAAGTCCGCGAGGCAAATATCTTTCATAAAATATAAAATAACCCGAACCAAATTAAACATATTTTTACCTTATAGACTTTCCCCAACGCGCGTAATAATCCCGGCCACATGAAACGTTTTTATATGTTTTAATAGCGCGGGACCTATGTTTTCCTATATAATATAAGATAACCCGGGCCGAACGGAAGCAATTTTATATACTTTATAAAATAGTGAAACTTGTACTTCTGTAAAACCGTAAATAAACCCCGACCCCCACGAGATTATTTTATATAATTTTTTAGAATAATGAAATTTCATACATCTGTAAAATTGTAAATAAGTCCCGATTCTCACGAGATTATTTTATATAATTTTCTAGAATAATGGAATTTATACATCTGTGAAATTGTAAATAAACCCCGATTCTCACGGAATTACTCTATATAATTTTAAACGAAATGAAAATCTAGATTATTATGGGCTGAACCTGATACCCCGCGAGATCAGCTATATATTTTTCACTAGACGTATTTTTAATCCCAGAATTTATTCGCTATAATTTTAACGGACTCTTACTATTAAACATAAACAAAAAAAAATATTAAAATAAACTAAATATTCTTTCGATAACTAAAATAAACCCGGTCTAATCGAAACATTTCATATAACGAAATATTATATGCCTTACAAATGTAAAAATTAAAATGAGACCTCGCGTATTTAGCAAAGATAGGTATTTTATAAGACTTATTTAAAATCGAATCTGTTAGTAACAACTCCTTTATCTTTTAACAGCTTCCCGCGTGATTAGCATAAAATAGGTATCTTTATAACGCACAGCTAGTTTCCAGAGATCCGCCAATACTATACTTAGTAAAACGAAAATTTAACTAAATTTGAACTCTACCGTTTCCTGAAATTCTGCGAATATTATTCTGTGAACCTAGTAAGACGACAAAAATAATTAACTTTATAGAACATAGTGATTTCCGAAGTTCCGATATGCCAGATTAATTACCTTTATAAAATAAAATCAAACCCGCACTCTGAGTTAAAACTCTTTTAACAGGACCTCGCGTATTTAGCATAAGATAGGTATTTTTACAAGATTTATTAACAATTTCCCGCGTGTTTAGCATAAAATAGGTATCTTTATAACGCACAGCTAGTTTCCGGAGATCTGCAAATATCAGTTCTATATATGCCGGACTAATCAACTTAATAAAGCGCAGTAATTTCCGAAGTTCTAATATGCCAAATTAATTACCCTTTATAAAATAAAATCAAACCCGTACCCCCCTTTTCTTTTAACGTGAGCAACCAACAATGTCGAAGAGTATATTTACCCGTACACAACTTTCACTTGAAATCAAACTATAATTTTCACTATATCCACTGGACACTCCAAGTCGACGGCAACTTTCACTCAAAAAAACAACCGACGCGGATTTCACGTCCCGTAGACGCTTCACACCAACTGACCGATTTCTGCTGTGTCTTGACATTTTAAAACCCCCCTAGCGGGAAAAGGTCCTAAGTCGTGTGTTTCCAGGATTTTCAATATTCTACTTCTCTTGAAACCAAATTCTTTGTTCCTAAGATTCAATTTGGCAAAAAAAAACCATATCTCCACTCGGATATGTCAGTTGATCCCACCTCCTGTTGCCGTCTCTATCTCCATCCCTGTGCCCATTTTGGGACGGACTTGGTGGCTTCAGACGGTTTGAACTCGCTTCACAAGCGCGATAATTAATTTTTAATATTTAATTTCTAAGTTCAGTCCATATTGTCGTTTGATCAACCGTAACCACAATCTATCGGGTACTCCCCTAATCATAGTTGATGTTTCTTCATTATCTACCATTATCATGTCCCGTTCTCCTGTATTTTCACTCGTCTTTATCGGAAATTTAACGTTTCTTGGCCGCTATATCATGGGATCAATTTCCATATATTCACCACGTGCACACTGCATACCTAGATATAACAATCATCCAAAGGCACTATACCTAATTTTAAATTAATTTTGGGCGATCTTTTCTCGTGGGTCCCCAATGAATCCTGTCTTTTGGCCGCGACTCTCCGCGCACAGGGACGTATTAGCTCCCTCCGTTGCGGAATTTAAACATAATTTGTAACCATTTATTATTATTTTTATTGGCAGTAAGATTGATCCACAAAGTAACTATGTTACATAGACAGTGAATATTCTCGAACAATATAATACTGGAAGAGTACTATTCGCTATAACACAATAAACTATTAATGTAAGTTAAATTAAATTTTTAAATTCAGTGGAAGATTTTTTTAGGATCGTTTTGCTTTTAATTTTTTTTCCCAAAACAAAATAAATAAATAAATAAATAAACACACAGATACACACTCACACAACCCACTATTGGACATGTTTTTATTATTCTTTTATCGATTGTATGTATGTGTTTTCGCGTAATTGGCCCAAAACTCTGTGCATCAATTATTGTCTTTTCTTCAAAGATTGATTAATTATATGGCTGTAAGAAACCCAATAAATGAAAACAAATAAAACAAATAAGTAAATAAACCTCCAGTGCCGCAGGCAAGGCGTCGGATTAATTCAGTGCTCATTCATTGCCAAGGCACTGGACGCCTCCGCTGATAACTATATACCGCTCACCATGTTCTTAGAGGTGTGTTGAAAGATTGCTAGTATCTGTCGAATCGGTCTCAAGTAGTTGTCTGTATTTGTACGTTTATCATTATTACATGCTCTTGCTATATCCGTTCCACTTCACATTATTGTTCCTCCCGTCTTCGAATTTCTATCACACTATGTTCTCCTATGTTTTTGGTACTTATATGCTTGCTTTTTACTTGCATTTACTCCTATATATATTTGTTTCATTTATCCATCCATCTATAAGATCCCCATACGCTTTATCCTTTTATTTCATGTGTATATGGGCCGCAAATTCATATTATTTTATTTACAATATTATTATCTAGATACACTTGTTCCAATTATGTTTTGTGGTTATTACTACCAAACCCGGCGAAATCTGAGCTAGAATAGCCAATCGTATACACGTTACCCGTCCTGTTGAAACTACGCTAACGTCGGACAGGTTTGTAGTGATTACATAGTTAATATATTGTATCTATATTCGAGTATATTATTTTCTTGTCGTGCCATTAATATGCTTACACGTTATCGTTATCTCTTTCCTAACCGTATATACCGTCATTGCACAATTACCTATCTGTTGTAAAAGCCTGAAGAGCGTTAGTCTACAGATAAATATAATAGAATTATAGTTAACTTTTCTACCCGCCTACGTTATTCGACTCCCGCGAAACGAAAATGAATCATTATTCGCTCCTCGATAGAGCGTCAGTCTACAGATAAATATAATGGAATTATAGTTAAATTTCCTATCTGCCTACGTTATCCGACTCCCGCGAAACGAAAATGAATCACCATTCGCTTCTCGACAGAGCGTTAGTCTACAGATAAATATAATGGAATTATAGTTAACTTTCCTATCTGCCTACGTTATCCGATTCCCGCGAAACGAAAATAAATCATTATCCGCTCAGTTAAGGTCACCCCTCTGGTACAACGTATACGTTTAATCCGTGCTCCACGGCCAATTCCTATAAAAAAATTTATGGGGCGTTTTCCTCTCGCGATCCCCCGATTAGGACCTGCCTTCCTTGCCTTTGCTCATATTCTGCTATCTCTCTTGCGCGGCAATCCACTTAAGATCACGATTAATGACATTTAAGCGGTTTCAAAACCACAGCAAAAAAGGCCATAATTCTGAAACCTCGTGGAACTGTCAATATCATCGTCACCTTAGAGTAGACGTTAATCGGTTTTTTAACGGCTTAAACTGCAATAAACGCGACCTAAATCTACGAAAGCCGTGTTCAGTATTTTTTTTGGGAAGCACATGTGGACCGCTCGGACCGCGCCGATCGTCAACCATTTGTACCAAACGCGGCTTTACCACCAGATTAATATGTTTTATAAGAATTGAATATTAACTGCTCGTAACCTATATCCGATCAATCGCTACTAACTCCGTCCCAATACTAGCGTTTCATCATCCCCAAATTTTTGTAGCGCCAATACTCCGCCAGGTGGGTTTAGCTCAATTTTTTCCCGCGTAGCATTTAAATCATCTTAGAGTTCAAAATAAAAATAATAAAATAAAAAAAAAATCTATAGAAACAGGTGATTCATCACAGTGTGTAACGGTAAATTAGGTCGTACGAATAATACCATTAATAACAGTTGTGGGATAAGTTCCAGGTATGTGGACTGTATTGAAAATAATTGATGCTGCAACCCGACAGGGAAGATTAGCTGCACAGAAAAATGTAGATTATATCTGGTCTACAATTTTTTTCTCGAGTTGGACGCCACTCCTGTCGACTTCATCCTGATTGACAACCGTCTCTAAGATCCTCCTTGATGCGGATGCTGTTAGTTTTTTTTTGTCATAAGCATGGCGTAACAATCGACGACATATTACGACTCACGTTCAGAAGTTTACAAATATGAGTGTGGTTTGAGTCTCCGCTTCCGCGAACATTGCCAGATGGCGCCAGTAGTCCACGCTCTTCAACTCACTTGCCTCGGGGAGGCAAGGTCACGCCAGACAAGGCGAAATAGAGTAATACATGGGGTTCGAGTTGCACCAATAACAGCGGTCAAGCGGGTTATGGGTTGTGCGTTTTGGCGTGTTGAATACAAATTAAGGTTTCAAATCAAAATTGAAAATTATTCAGCACACAGTTTTTGAGAAAAACCTGTAGTTTGGACAAAGATTACAATTTTAGAGAGTATAAGTATATTTTTAAAAAAAGATTGAAAGTTTATTTTATTTCATTACTCTTCTTGCGTACTTTAACTTTTTCATTGACTTTAAATTAATGTTGTAAGATCGTTAAGTTAAAAAACCCTGTCGATGTATCCCTATCATCACTCCTTTGGTATCGCGTACGTGTTCAAGTTTAAGACCACCAGCTGATAAATTAGCCCAGATAAAACGATATAGTTTGAGAGCTTCCGCAAATAAAAGCTGGACGTTTTCCCGAAAAACAGATTAAATATATCTTATTACAGATAAAGGAAATCGAATACCAAAAAATAATTTTAAGAGGACGACGATTTAATTTTTAGCAACCACATAATAAATTTATTAAAAACTCAAGCATCCGAAAATTCAGTGTAGTAAATACATTTTATTGATTTGTAGAAGACTCGCGCAGTCCTTGTGAAAAAAATGTAAGATTAGTTTTTGTGCGTCGTCGACGCACGGTATAAGATGCGCGTTAGTTAGTGGGGACGCGCATTGGGAGAGGCCGCCGGCCGGCAGACGATTTTGGGCCCTCATATAGTGTTGTTACCGCTGTACTGATTAATAAACGCATAGACTAAGGACGCGGAGTTTGTTATTACAAGCCCCCATCCAGTGTACCACGCCAAAGAAGAATTAACTAACTAAACTAACTAACCATCACGCCGTTTCCCTGCAGGGGTAGGCAGAGAGGATTGAACGCCACACACTTCTATCCTGGCACACCACTTTTGCTTCGGCCACATTCATACATCTTCTCATACACGTTCTACGGTTGTTGCGGCTTTTAACAGGGCCATCCTCAAATACTTGTAGTACCTGATCGTGCCAGGTCTTTCGCGGACGCCCTCTATTCCTGTTGCCTTCAACACTCGCCTCATATATTTTCTTGACCATCCTTTCCTCGTTCATACGTTCCACATGACCAAACCATCTCAGCACTCCTTTCTTTATTCTATCTACCACAATACAGCCAGCATTGCATTCAATTCTAATTTTTTCATTCCTCACTCTATCGACCAAAGATTTTCCACACAAGCGTCTTAGTGACCGCATTTCCACCGCATTCAGTCTAATTTCATTCCTCTTTTTCCAATTCCAGGCTTCACTTCCATACATAAGGGTTGGCACTAGAACGCCATTATGTACCGCTAGTCTTGCTTCTTTTGACAGATTCTTATTGGCCATAATTGCATTTAGTGCACCATTAACTTTGTTTCCCGCAGTTACTCTCCTTTCGATATCACTCTCAGCCTTGCCGTCTCTACTAAACATACTTCCCAAATACACAAACTCGTTCACTTGTTCTAAGCATTCGTTGTTTATAATTACATCATCCAAAGAAGGCATACACAAAAGGTTTTTAAAACCTTACAAAAATTTATGGAGAAGAAAAAACACATCAAGCTGTTTAATTAAAAATGCTTCAACCAGCCTGAAGTGGAATGCATGCTGACCTGAAAGTTGTGGTAATAGTGACAGGGAGAGGGTAGTAAATTTTGCTGCTTCCTTTGTTAATGGAACAGTCGAACAAAGAGCAGCCAAAGTGACCAAACGAAGTAAAAAAAATTGCCCATCCAGATTTGATCGACAAAGCGAAATTCTATTCAAGATATTTCTGAAATAGGAAAAAGTTATATCTGTCGATTGAATGAGAAAGTGTTGGCGAACTACTTTTGAACTCTTCAGAGAGATACTTCTGCGGGAGATAACAAGAGAGAGAAAACGAATAAAAATAAAATGAAGACCCCATGGCAAGAAGTTGTTAACTAACATTCAAGTCATTTTGAGATAATTAGACATTTGCATTTCGCCTTTAAAAATATGTTTTACTGCTAATTCTAGATTAATTTTTATTGATTTATGTCACTAAAATATCAAAAAAGTATTTACAAAGTAAAAAAAACGCATTTATGCACAAAAAAATAAAAATATATTAATTTTATCTACAAAAATGTAGTTTTTTTCGCCTCTAGAAATCATTTTCAATAGAATAATACCTTTTTAAAATTGATAAAACACGAACAACCCTCCAAATGCTATTCGTTTTTACCATCTATTATCCAAAATTACAAAATACCTGGCATGTTAATTAATAATACAAAACATGGTATGTACTATTTAAAATTATTGAAAAATAATATATACGTACATATTACAATAGTCTTCAAATAAAAACAAATATATGACAATTCTGCTAGAGTAAAATTTATATTAACCATAAATCTTACAATCAAATTAAAAGGCGTGTTAATTTCAGAATGATGGCATGAACATGTTATTATTGAAGATAACATGTTCTTCCCATTAGTAACTGATGTGATTCTTTTGAAAAAGTGTAGTTAACATGTTCATCCCTATGATTTGAACATGTTCTAATTATTTTTAAGTTCTGAACTTATTTCCAATGGGAAGAGCGTACAATATTTCATTTAGACGGCTTATTAACTCATTTTTGACAAAAATGTTAGTTATCAACTTCTTGCCACGGGGTCTTCAAATATTTATTTATTTGTATTGTTAATATCATTTGTTTGAATATTTGTTTGTAATTATTTGAAGTGAGAAAATAAATCCGAATCAAATTTGGTGACAATAGAATTGTTTTGCTGTTCTGTAAAACCTCTTTTTTCTTTAAAATGGAGGGAATTTTTTGTCGACCAGTGTAACTTAATGATAATAATGACTTAGTGTCTTAATGATAAGAGTATTGTTTATTGAAAGGTGTATGTAAATAAATACTAATTTTATTCACTGGCGTGGAAAGGAAATATTTGTGATTTGTTTCAAATTATAAGATAGTAAGTAATAGATAGTGCAAATACCGCAGCAGAATAATCAACAATGTACACAGTGAGAATGTTGTTATATATAGTATAAGGTCTGCTCAGAAATGGTCTCGAGGCTTCAGAGATGGACCAAGCAACAGTAATAATGACGATGCGACGTCCCGTCAAATTGAAAATGACCTTCTAGAGAGTCTTGCGGATTCAGAATCAGGACTAAAAGTGAATCAGATTGCAGGAGGACTTAGTTCATTTTGTGGAAAAGTGTTTCGTCTCCTAAATGAGCTGGAAAAGATATCCAACCTTCGAACCAAATCCAACAATTAAAGCAGATGTCTATTGTCAACAAATTTCAGGTCTAAATTCAGCAATGGCAGAAAAACGCTTGGGATCAGTGATCATTGATCAAAAATGTGTTTTTCCACCACCATAAAATTAAACCACGTGCAGCACAGAAAACACAAAACAAAATTAGAGGCTTAAATCTGGAGCTTTTGAACACCCGCCTTACTCGCCAGGTAATGCCGCTAGTAATTGTAATTTGTTCCTGGCTCTTCAGAAAAATATATCGAAATAATATAAATATATCGAAAACAAAATTAATAACAACGATGTTGTAAAAAATAAAGTTTCCGTATTCCAGCGCAAATAGAATTAATTACCTTTAAGATGGCGACAAATTATTGATAATGAAAATGTATACCATCGATTTAAGAAGAAAACTAACTAACTACGTAGAGATGATAGAATGCCATATTCTTCTATCTAGGCACATCACTTTTGCTTCGGCTACATTCATATATCTTCTTGTACGTGCTCTACGGTTGTTAATTCTTAAAATAAATTGTATTATTTGTATTGATTCAATTTTTTCAAAAATATGATTGAATTTACGGACTGACCTAATAGTAATAAAGGTTTTAATATCGTTTAGTTGGTCAGAAAATCGTTAAAATGTACTAATCGGATTAAAAAGATGGAATATCGTGCAATTCAATAGTAAAATTTAAAATAAAACACGAACAAAAATCGAACGAATCGAAAACAAATTTCAAAGATAACCATATCCAACGCAATCCGCTTAGTATCGGAACACAACTGGGTTGAATGGGTCAGGCTATCTGTATGTGTGCGCTATCGTACTGTAGTGGTCACTATCTAGAATGATTTAAACGTGCATAGTTGTGCTGTTAATAATATTACTAGCTATAACCCGTCAAAATGACGTACTTTAATTGAAGTTATCCTTCTTTTGGCGCATTAGGGTAAAATTTTCATTGTAACGAAGTTGTAGCGGAAACCCAGTCCAGGAAATGCGCGCGCATTCATTAAACTGTCAAAAATTTATTCACTTAAAATTAGTTTTCCAGTAATATAAATAATGTGTTGTCGACCATTTTGAATCGAGTACCAATAGATAAAGGCGCTCATTTCAAAAGCTAACGCATAATTGATTATTGAATTGAAAATTGTAACCGTTTATTGAATTACGATTTTAGGTGTGCAATCGAAATGCCAAAAAGAAGATTCTCGTACAATTTTATGTATTTCGTGTTATTGTCGATGTTTTTTAAGAAAATTTTTGTTTGTCATCATGCCAAAAACGATTAAAAGTGATATTCCAGAAATTATTTATTGCAAATACGGAGTAATTGTCAGATATTCGTTTTCAGAAAAAAAAAACACGTTCATTCATTCGACATTCAATGTGGCTGTCAAAGTCGTATAGTTTCGAAACTTTTGAATAAGGAACCCTTTTTGCCGAAAACCGATAAAACACAATTTGGGTAGATAGGTACATGGACTTTCTAGAGTAATGTAGCGTCTTGATAACTAAAACCTCATTTTTAAATTACACCTCTTCATTATTTGAGCTATTTGGTAGAATTAGTGATGGACATTGTTAATTATAGAATTATATATTTTGATTAATGATTAATACCAATGACTTATTACTTATATATCTTTATATAGTTTATGATACATTAACTAAATAAAGATTATACTGTTGTATTTTGTTAAAACTTTGTGGTTATTCATTATGAATATAATTAAACCAGTTAACTTTGTTTACACCATAATTAGTGGTGTAAACAAAGTTAACTAGTTTAATTATATAAATAAAGATTGTTAATCATTACCTTGTTGTTGTTGTTTGTTTATCATTACCTATTTTTATAAACCTTTTATAAATGTATGTACACTTAATAAATATTTAAACATTTATCTTCATACATTTTCCATGGTTATGTGCCGTTTAGATTCTTGTTTGAACATGTCGATTCTGCTCAGCTTCCTCACACCTTCTGGCAGGCTATTATACCCAATTTTTCCCTTGTAATAAATACACTTTTGTGTGTTTATTTTTTTTTTATGTGATATAGTACTGGACCAACTTATTAGTTTTATATTTAAAAAAATCTAAATGGGTGTTTAAAAAAATTGTTTATTTTATTAAAAAAGCACATAGACAATGTTTTGAAAACGGTATGAGATCAAGAGTGTTCTTAGGTTTTCACGACCACTCCGAATCTTCTAGTTTTTGTCTTCTGGGTTATTATACCGTATTACTCGTGTTACGACCTTTCTGGCCGACGTTTCGGATCCCATTGCAGTGTCCAACATCAGCCCTGATGATGGTCGCTCAGAAAGGTCGTAATAACACGGCATAATACCCCAAAAGACACAAACCATGAGGTATGAGATCAGTTATTCAATAGGATGTTACGGACGGACGATCGAAATTTTTATTAGGGATTAGGGATGAGAGTTATTAATTTATTTACTCGGTATCACAAAATTGTCAAAGCCTCGAGTAGTACTGTTGGCATTAGTTCTATGTACGCATAAATGAAAGCGCTTAGTTTACGGCAAGTAATTTGGATTATAGACCACTCGGTTAACTCCTGAACTTTGTCGCTGGCCTGGTGCAGAGTACATACGACGCTCGCAACGGCCCTGCCGACGACGCTGGATGACCGAATTAAGGTCACAGTTAGCGTGCTAACTTTTCACTAAGCCTCTAGACCACCATACAGTACAGGCCCGAGCCTTGCTTTGAGAGACGTTCGAGTAATATGCAATTTTTTAATATTTAAAAAAATGAGAGTAAACAACACTGTTTTATTCCACTATATTTATTGTGAATTGTTAGAACGTTTTAGGGATTTCTTCCATTGTCAATAACAACACGTTTACAACTAAATTAAAAATAATTCGAGACAGAATTTATAGGGATTGGGTGGGTGTAATGGTGGTGGGGGTCGGGGCGGGGTTAGAGTGGATAGGTTAGGTTAGGTTAGGTTGAAGAAGAATGGGTAGGAAGAAGAAAGAACATCTTGAAGATTTTAGAAATAAATAATAATTAAATAAATAATATAAATATAATTAACATCCAGATCCCACCCATAATCTCTCCACTCCTATCCATTCTACCCCCGCCCCCGACCCCCACCACCATTACACCCACCCAATCCCTAGAAATACTGTCTCGAATTATTTTTAATTTAGTTGTAAACGTGTTGTTATTGACAATGGGAGAAATCCCGAAAACGTTCTAACAATTCAAAATAAATATAGCGGAATAAAACAGTGTTGTTTACCCTCATTTTTTTTAAATATTACAAATGAATTTTGAAATGAAGAAACTTGCAATTTTTTAATTTATTTCAATTTTTTACCTGCCTTCTATTAAATCATATTTTGGTCGTAACTATGGCAATTTTAACTAATTATTGCAAATTTAATAACAATAATCTCCGGGATGAATAAAAATAATCTCGAATATCTAACTTACTATTTTTAGATTTATATTTTCTAAAAACAAACGTCATCTCAACAAACACACGACTTCGTAAACAGTCAACACCGTTCTTCGCCCTTCGAATCTAATCCAGTTTCACGAACTCGCGAAACTTTAAATGTCCCTTTCTAAACTTATCATAATAATTTCATTATTTGTCGGTTCGTACAGTCCGTAACTCGCTGGATTACAACTTTAGATAATTAGAATGTGACACGCAATCAGCGCGCACATTAAATTAATTTATTATTTATTTATTTTATTTATTTATACAGTAGATACATAATGTTTTTTAAAATAAATTGATTCTACGTTATAACATTTTTCAGACATTATGTTCCCCTTAATATGAGCCAAAGCTCGAGCTTATGGGAGGAGTATTTACAAGTTAAATTAAAGTATAAAAGTAGAAACCATTTAGAAGTACTAATTTTTTTATTATACAGAAACTATTTGAGACATGTGGGCAATGTCGACAATACATCGTTGTCCAAAATCAAGGATTTGACTTCTTTCTTAAACTGTTCGTATTTTGGAATGCTCCTTTCTTGAAATTTGTTTTGTGACAACAATGTATTGTACCATTTAACTCCCAAGTATGTATAATGATGTTGTGCCATGGTGGTTCTTAAAATTGGTATCTTTATTTGTCCCTTTGTTCTATGTCTATTACTTATACAGTCTAAGGGGTGAGATTTATTTATAAAATAATCTTTGTAAATTTAGCATAGGGAGTTTGTTTTGTATATTTTTGTGAGTGATAGTACATTAAATTCTTGAAATATATTTACAGTAGGGAGATGGAGGGCTGAGTTTGAAATAAATAATGTATATTTTTTTATCTATTTTCTAGTCAGTGTTTTGTTAGTGTAAACAAAAAAAAAACTAGATTGTAACGAAGCTAAAAAGAATTACGCACTCCTGTCACTGGCACAACACTATCGATAGATCAAGAACGGTCAACGGTGGTCCTACGGCTTTCGAGAAGCATCTGAAACATTCGAGAAACATCTACAAGAAGAAAAGAAGCCCCGAGAATCGTCTCCTCAAAAAAGCCAGAAAGTACAAAATACCTCGATACACGGATATAAATACGGGCCAGGCCGCGCGAGAGGATTGTTATTGTTTAGCGCTTTGACAGGCGATAACCCAGGCGAATAATCCAGCGAGTTCATACGTAGAGAAATAAACCGAAGCGAATGATATGTGCGAAAACTAGATGGAATGTTCTAGTGAATACTGAATTAGTGTAAAAGCGATAATAAAGTGTCTATTTACGAATGGTAAAATACGAAATAGTATAATTTGAAGAAGAGAGTTAAGTTCAATAGTTCTACGTGACTTTGTATATCAAATAATTAATAAATTTGTAGCCACAACACGTGACAATATATTACAACAAAAAGTTAAAACGGTACACATAATATTTATTTGCTCAGAATTTGGTCGATCATTATTAAATGAACACTTTTAAACCTAATGATAAAAGTACTTAGTTTTTTTTAATATATATATTTTCACAAAGCGAGTGCTTAACTAGAAATATAAAAATGTTGAAAAGAAAATGTTTTCGCTAACAATAATTTATTGTTCAGATATTTCACAAAAGAATTTATTTCGCATCCTAACATCTTTCATCTACAGTAAACTTTCATCAAATATAAAATTACTCCCTGAGGAGAGGTTCTGCCTCTGAACCAAAACACTGAAGGTGGCTTGTATTGGATTGCTCACAGAATTACGCCATCACGTCGATGTAGAAATTTTAAACGGAAAATTGAAATCGTTCAGTCTTATAATATTCAGGCAATACAAATAACAATGATTGAAATAACCGCGCAGCATTAAAGTGTTTAATGGCTTTAAAGAAATACTGGATCGTTCTATCAATTTTTGTGCTTAAATTAGGAAAGGGTTTGATTTAAATTTCATCAAAAAATATCGTTCAACAGGATCCAAGAGGTAAGTAAATAATTTTTTCCTTGGTCCTGAGAAAATGAAACTCAGAAGAAGGTAGTTGTACGGGGGTCAGTGTCAGCCGTATTAAGGGGGCCACATGAGAGCAAGTACTCTCTTATGGTGGAGAGAGTCCAAAAGAGGTGTCTGAGATATCTCTACATGAGAGAGTACGGGCATTATCCTTGGCTCTACCCAACCGAGTTTCTCCAGGGTATGCTTGGCTACAATAGTCTAGAGACTAGAAGGAATGTGTATTTGATTACACATTTTTATCGATTGTTGCGCGGTGTGATCGATAATCCTGAAATTATGCGGAGCATTGGTTTGTATGTTCCTGATAATTACCTTAGACATCGTCAGCGTAGATTGTTTCACATTTCACAGTTTCACATTTCACACACCCAATATACAGGACCAACCTGCCGATGGTTATGCCTGTTGGAAGAGCTACCGCTATGCTGAACAACATCGCTTTGGGTATTGATATATTCCATGTGTAGAAGTTTTCATATATTACATATATATTTTCATATATTCCATATATTCCGTGTGTAGAGGTTTTCCGAAGCAGGATTCTCCTACTCCTTTGACCAGATTTAATATGTATGCCTTGAGTATGTATGAACTTAGTTTGAATGTACATATTATTAAATAAATTGAATTGAATTGAATTAGTATCTTTATATATGGGAATGCAAATGGATGACAACAACTACAAAAATATTATTATACACGGCGTTGACCTCGGAGCCGCACACTAGCTGTATAACTTGTCAATCTACAACACATTCCTAAATAATTGTATTTATTGATTTGCGATACTCTAAATTTTTTATGAAAAATATTTACAATTTATTTTATTATAAAGATAATTATAATCAGTTTATTATGAAAACATTATTTATAATTCCTTTATCATAAAAAGTGTATTGTGTATTCAAATCATCTTCAAAATGTTCATAATACATTTATACTTTGTACTCTAATGCCACTCTTGAACCATCCATTAGGTTCAATAACGGGCTTTTAGAAGTAAAATAAAATAAAGTGCATAATTAATCGAAGCATAGCTAATTTAATAATACTTTTTCTGGATAAATATTGCAAACATTTACAATTCGCGGCAGGACGCGCAAGAGATTTAGTTTCGAGATTTCGCAATTGTTTCAAGTCATATCTCTAAGATCATTTCACATGTGACGTGACAGTGACAACGGAAATGGCCACAAACAGCCCAATGTGACAAAGTTACTTAGTTACTTAGTATTACGTAAGTATTTTTGGGTTGTAGTAAATTTAAATTTCGATATGTTAAGTTTATAGATTGTTCATACACATATTATTCTAAACTAGCCGTAACTCGTAAAAAATGACGGTATTACATGTCGGTTCCCAAAGAATAAGTATTTAATTATTTATAGCCCACACCCACGAAATAGTAATGACGACTTTTATCAAAATACTTTTTTAATTTTCCCCTGCCGGCAGTTGGAACTATTTGGTACTAGGCCCTGGTGATTGTGCTGGGTCGAACATGAAATGGTTCGCGTCTTTGCTAGGTACTATATGTACTGTATTTTTGACAGCCTTAGATTTTGCTAACCCGGGTCGCAAACCCCATCTACGACCGTTTAATTCCTTTTTTTTAGCCTTGAATTAGAGCGAAATTACAGACCTTACACGAAGTTACGGGGACGGATACACAGACAGACGGAAAGACAACGAAATTATTATGTTCAATAATATTACATATAAATAAACAATCTATACATACTTTTAAATGTTATTACAATACCTCCTTAATTATTAATTTTTATAACTTAATTTAATGTTTCCTTGTGTATATCTTATTTACTTAATCTAATGTCTCACATTTTTGTATTGTTTATATCTTACTTACTTTATTTAATGTCTTAATTTTTATAACTTAATCTAATGTTTCTTTGTCTATATCTTACTTATTTATTCTAATGTCTTACACTAACGATTTCATTAATAATAAATATATACATATATGACAATGCCCCCATTTTTAAACACGAGAATAAATTCTCATTTAAAAGTGAGTAAGCGTGTAATATAAATGTGTATTAATTATATTATATTGAAAACACTCTAAGTTTGTACATTTGCCAAATATTTTTAATAAAAAAAAAATATTTACCTACATTATAATTTTAACTTGTAAAATTGTACATTTCTCTGATTTAAACATTAAAAAGATACGTAAATTCTTAATATAAAAACATCAATTTTATAAATATATATATAAATGTTATTTTAGTACCGTCTTGTAAAATAAATAAATATTTTAATCGATCAATTAAAAAGAAGTAGGTTTAAGGGTGTAGTATAAAAATTTCTAGCAGATCTTATAATGATAGAGGATTTAATTAAGTAAATTTGGCGAGCAGCCCCCCCGATGCAGGATTGAAAATCGCTGTTTCGGAAACATATATGACAATTCGCCACGAACACCCTTTAACCGAATCGTTTGAGAACACAGGGCCGTTAATTAAACCAAACTAGACGGCGGATATGGTCCGCGGTCCACACAGGAGCCGAGAATCGCGAGGAGGCTGTGTGCCAAAGTGTGCAAATAATGTTTTGTGCCATTATCGCCGACTACGCTGAAACGCCGCCTGAGGGAATAAGACCCAAATATTAACAGAAATAGCGGCTCGTTTTATTTACAATTTTTCCTCATTGCTTTGAGTGAGAATTTGTAATAGCTACTAGCTGTGTAAATATGTGTGGTGGAAATTCAAATCTTATTTGATGACCAAATTAATTAATCAATTAGAAAGACATACAGAAAAATCTAATTCACGAAAAAATACAACTTCACAAATATGAATGTGTTCTTGAATATATATAATATCTGTTGTATAAATGTATGTCCAAATAAAAATCTTCTTCTTCTTCTTCTTCTGCTTCATCTAGGACTGCGTCCTGTCATTGTTCGGAGCCTGTTCCTGGGATACAGATGTCCAGCTATCTCGCCATCTTTTATGCGGTCTTCCTGGGAGTCTGGTACCAGACGGCAGCTTGTTCGCTGCTATGCTCACTACTCTCTCAGTACAAGCTCTCTCCACATGATCTCTCCAGCAACGTCTTCTAGATCTTCCCCATCGGACAATATCCTCGACGTCACAAGTCCTTCGTATTTCGGAATTCCTCACTCGGTCTCGGATTGTCAGTCCCGCAATGGGTCGGAGAGTCTTCATCTCAGTTGTTCTTAGGAGATTTTTTGTTTTGGTAGTGTCAGCCCTTGTCTCGATACCGTACGTCATGATTGGGCGGACACAGGTCTTGTATATCTTCAATTTGCTCTCCCTGAGCATATGTTCGTTATGTTACAAATAAAAATGAATTATTAAATTAATCATGGCGTCCATCTAGCGGTGGCATTGCAAAGTAATTTCAACTACCGTATCAAAAAAGTGGATTGCTCTATGGACAAAAATAAAAATGAATCAATTAATAAAAATAAGAACTACATATAAGGTCGATATATTCACGGAAATATAGAGGGTTGCTATAACTTAGTGGTCAGAGCACCGGCCTCGGAAAGGAGGTGACCTGGGTATATTCGAATCCCAGTAGTAACCTTATATTTTTTCGTGAATTAGATTTTTCTGTATGTCTTTCTAATTGATTAATTAATTTGGTTATTAAATATTTCACAGAACTTTGTTCTGAAAAATTACAACTTCACAAATATGAATGTGTTTTTGAATATATATTATTTGATGACTTCTAGGTTTTACATTCGACGGTAAACGTAGCTCTTTATTATAAAACTAGCTGCTCGTATCCGGCGTTGCACGGGTTAAGGATTAAGTTGAAAATAAATTTATGGGGGTAACAAAGGTTCCATGTTTTGTAATGATTCTAAAACAATGTTTTCATTTAATCAAGGCTTTGATGGATAGAATACCTGAGGAAGAAATTTGGCCTATTTTTTCCGCCGGGAATATGTATACAAAATTTGGGTCCAATCGGTGAAGCGGTGTAGATTTGTACAGAAAATATATCTGGGGAGAGGATGGGTTAGACTGGTGACTGGTCCTGAAGAATAAGTTTGCAAATTTTCAGTCCGATCGGTCGAACGGTACAGATTTGCATTGAAAATATATCATTGTGTGGGGAAGGGGTAAACTAATCCAATTCAAAATGTAATTTTAGAATAGCTTGTTCGTCTTGTGGTTGGGACTCTCGCCTCATGATCCAAAGGACGCGGGTTCGAACCTCACTCCAGACCAACAAGTGAGTCCTATTTTCATAGCACGAGCCTTAAGCTTAATTTGAAAATAATAAAAATATTGATGTGACACGTATTCCGTGTTCGCATATATATTTTTATTTTAAAAAGTTCACAATTTTTTTAAATGTTCAGTAATTTCGTTTTCTGTCTCTCCCGCAACTCCGTAACTTCCTGGACCTAATGGCTAAAAAACGAAATGACACGGCTGGAGAAAGACTCGGACGAGGAAATACGGACCTAACCTAACCTAACCTAACCTAACCTAACCGACATAGTCACCACCGCTTCTCCTTGGGTCGTCAAAAATATACTATATATACTACACGTTGTAAGAGCAGGGCTTAGACAAGACGAGAACCATTAATTTACGCCTCCCTCGTTCGACGCTTGGCAGGTTTTTTTTTATGCGTAAATAAATAATATTTAAATTATATTTAGTGATTGTTCACGAGTGTATAGCTAGTAATTATCAATTATTAACGAAATTGTAATAATTTCTTTCTAAATAACACTTTATTTTGTTAAATTATTTACTAGCGATCCTTACCCGGCGTTGCCAGGGTAACAAATTTGGTTTGTGAGGAAAAGGTGCCATTGCTTTGCAAAACCTCTAAGTAATAAAAATGTTTCCATTTAATCCAGGCAGGAGGTGGGTAGAATATCCCGGAGAGAGGTGGGGAATGACTACATATTTTCATCACAATTGTAAAATGCAACTAAAAAACGCGTGGTTCAGCGCGATTTACTTTTATTTTAGAACACAATCTAATCATAAATAACAAAATAATCAAGATTCTGTAAGATATAAAGAAATTTTTTAAATATAAATTATCTATCATTCACCCAGCTACATGTTTCCGCAACATTTTTTAAATAAGGGTCAAGGTATTTTAATTAATAAAGATTATTAATTACAAAAAAAGAGAAAACAATTTTTACAAAAAAGAAAATTCGGTTCGATTTTTGTAGCCGGAAAGGGCATCGTTTAGATGGATTTTAATATTAAATTTTTAAGCTTTCAAAAACGCTAACTGTACCTTAGTTTTAAATTTTTCTCCATGTTTTGACACATCATTATATGTATATATTAATAGTTGAAGTTAGTAATGAAGTAGTATTGTCTCTTTAAGTGTAAACTTTATTTTCACTGGATTGTCATCGAAAACGTCAACCATATAACCAAATTCATTACCAGTCTTTAATATTCTGCTAATCACAGAATTCGACAGATAATTAGTACTGGAATTGTGGCAATGAAAGGTGACAATTTGTCGAGTTCTGTAATATGTACTACTAGCTGTTCATATCCAGCGTTGCACGGGTTAAGCATTAAGTTTCAAATAATTTTGTGAGGGTAAACAAAGGTTCGATTCGAACGGTATAGATTTGCATCGAAAATATATCATCGAAGGGGAAGAGTTAAAAGAATAGGGGGAAATGTAGCATATGTTACACGACGAGTCTTTAAGAATAATTTTGCAAATTTTGAGTCCGATCGGTCAAATGGTACAGATCTTTCTTTTTCTTCTTCTTCATCAGCCTTCGTCTTTCTACTGCTGGATATAGGCTGATCTTCCTTATTTTTCAATTCTTCCCTGTTGTTGGCTAATTGTAGCCATTTCTTTCCCCCCACAGCGACAATATCATCGACCCATCTCTTTTGAGGTCTTCCGATGCCTCTTTTATTTTCCCAAGGTCTCCATTTCTGGACTCTGGGAGGCCATCTTGTAGTATCCTGTCTTGCAAAATGTCCTGCCCATTGCCATTTTAGCTTCGCACACGATCCATGATATCCACTACTCTAGTTCTGCGACTAATTTAGTCGTTTCTAATTCTATCTCTTAGGCTTACTCCAAGCATGGATCTCTCCATGGATCGTTGCGTGCATTTGAGCTTTTATACATTTTTCTTTGTAAGAGCCATAGTCTCCAATCCTTACGTCATCACTGGCAGGTACACAGAATGGTACAAATTTGCATTGAAAATATGTCAGGGGGAGGGGAAGGGGTCTGAAAACAGGGGGGAAATGTTGCCTATGTTACCCGCCGGGTCCTAAAGCATAAGTATTCAAAATTTTGATGGAATCGGACAAATGATTTGACAAAAAGTGTGGATTTGTATAGAGAACAGACAGACAGACATTGAGTTTTATAGGTATAGGTAAGCGTGTCGATGGTTAGGTTAGGTTAGGTTAGGTTAGGTTAACCCTTAAATGCATATTGTGCCGAAAACGGAACATTGATTTTGTTTTCAATTATCACACAAAATATTTGTCATTCTTTATATCAATCCTTATAAAAGTATTCCTCAGTCATTGAATTAAAAAAAAAAAATAATTTTGTCCATTCCCAAACAGCCATTTTTTACTAAACTATCAAATTATAGAAAAAGTCGATGTCTTTATCTTTATGTCCGTATTCGATCAAAAGAAATCTTTGTTATTTGACAGATTTATTACCCAGAAAAATATAAAACGAGCAGGTGTGTTTATCAATTTTGTATTCATACAATTATTTTTATCTTTTTTATACTAAATGCACAGGAAGTCATGCATTAATTTAGCATTAAATGCATGTGGTGCCGAAAATGGCACATGGTAATTTTTTGAAAAAAAAAATGAAAAAATAAAACAATGTTTTTTTTTATTATTTTTCCCTTAGTCTACGGGTGAAGCTCTATAAAATATATTTTTTTCACACAAAAATCAGACTTCATGCATTTAAGGGTTAAATTAGGTTAAATTAGGTTAAATTCCGAAACAGCCTTAGTCCACCCTTGTTGGGCACCAAGGTTGCGAGATTTGAAACTAAAACCCCGAAAGCCGCCGTCATAATACCGCAGGAGCAGTCCTCGGCAGTTTGCGGAATTGCATTTATGTTTGCACTCTCCCCCCCCCCCACCCACGGACCTGGGCGCTGCTCATTGTAGTTTACTTATTATTAAACTAAAACACCGGGCTGGTGGTGGCGACGCTGGGGTACGCACAATGTACAGTTTTAGCGCTGTAACGTTCCTTTGTACATGCGCGCCACCATTGCATACTACTGCCGTATTGTACAGGTAGACTTAAGAATGCGGTGACTTCTCCCTCACACTCAGTTGTATGGATAGTATAATAAATTATAATAATTTGTAATATCATTCCTAATCACAGAAATTTTATGCTTTTTAAATGCCTATAGAGTCACATCACACACAAAGAATATGGACGGTATAATAAATTATAATAATTTGTAATAATATTCCTAAACACACAAAAATTGTATACTTTTGAAATACCTACAGAGTCACGTCACACACAAAGTGTAATAAATTATAATAGGTAATTATGGACAGTATAATAAATTATAATAGGTAATTTGTAATAACATTCCTAATCACCCAAAAATTGTATACTTTTGAAATGCGTATAGAGTCCGATCTACTAGGGCTCGTGAAATGAAAAAATCTTCTTCCTTTTTTCCCTGCCCCTTTATCTCGTTTCATCCAGGGTCGGGCCTCCTTGTACAATGGCGCCAGGATCGTCTGTCCTGGTTGTCAAAATGGGAACATCTTGTGCTGCCAGCTCTCTCTCAATATAAGTCCCCCATGTTGCTGGGGGACTGCTTTTAGCTCTAGGTTTAGTTGTGATAGTTCAGTGCTTCTCACCGAGAAGTCTTCATCTCTACGCATGACCATCCATCTCTTTTAGCTTTTCAGCTATCGGTGCCACTTTGAAAGACCCTCTGACATACTCATTGCGGATTCTGTCAATGCGTTTTACACCGCTTGCCCACCGCAACGTTTTTATTTCAGTTATATGCAGCTGTTGTTCGTGCTTTTTGGATGTTGCCCACCATTCTGCACCATACAACATTGCAGGTCTTGCCACTGTTTTAAACATGTCGCTTTTGGTTCTGATTGGCATTATTTTGTCGTAGAGCACGCCAGAAAGAGATCTCTACTTCAACCATGCTGTATTGGTACGGTGATTTACATCTTCATCTACACGAGCATTAGCCGTTTACACGGATCCAAGGAATTTTATGTATGACACTTTGGGTAGCTTTGTCTTGTTGTCGATAAGTATATCACAACCATTGTCTTCTGTTCCTACAATGTCATACTCCATGTATTCAGTTTTTGTTCGGCTTATTCTCAATCCGTGCCTTTCCAGCTCTGTCACCCATGTGTTGAAGGTCTCATGTAGCTCTGAAGCTTAATTGTCTATTAGAACATTATCATCAGCATACAGTAAGCACCAAGGTATTGGTTTTTGTAGTGTTCTTCGTACAAGGAAAAAATATTCATTAAATCTTGTATACAATATAATAAAATTATGCAGGTCAACAGATTAATAAATATCTAATAATTTATAGATTTACCATCGCCGCAACGACAACGTTGCTTAAGAAATTGTACGACATTTGTGTGCGCAACCAGTTGTTTTTAAAAAAAATTTTCGCCATTATATTTCCCCCTTTTAAAGCTAGGATATATCTTACCGTGCTGAAACCTTCTCCCACCCTCCCACAAAATACCTCATCCATGGAGGATATGGATTCTGGCATCGTAATGATGGACGGGTTTGTGTCGTGTGGGAATCTTATTGACAACACTTTTTGAAATTACCATTCATAGCTGCTTACAAAATTTGATAAATTCTTCAGGGATTTTATCAATATTCACTTTTTGCTATTATATATTGGTATATATGAAAACGGATTTGACAGGAGAAAGACGCAAGCTCTAACTTTTCTGGATGCTGGTTGTGTAATTTTCTGTTGCGGTCCACCATGCAACAAGCGGTTAGGTGCTCCCTTCTTGGGATGGATAACATATGCTATTATTCGTGTTGATTTAGTTTTATGCAGTTAATAAATAAATAGATATAGCAGATACTCTAAAGTGGTATATTATGTTTCTTAGCGGCGGTAAGCAATACACACAGAAGGCGTATAATCTTTTGGGTAATCGACACTTGGCAGAGTTATTCGAACTGAATACAGATCTGTGCTTGGATATGTGGGTAACAGACAAGGTAGATGGGTGAAGGACAAGGGAGGAAGCGGGGATGATATAATCCATTTCATCTGCGATCTAAATGGCGCTAACATATATTCATATACATAATATAAAATAAATATTGATTAAATCTCTGAATTAACCCTCGAATATTAATCCTGCAAATCGCATTAATTAAAAATATACTTTAGGATAAGGATCATGTCTTGTATTACTTTCCATGTGTCTGTTCTTCAACACAACACGTAAGTAGGTAGCTATGTTTTCATTTGATATAACATATTTGGGATTTCCTTATCTTCCTCTTGGTCGTGTTCCTTCTGTAATATGCCTTATATGCCTAGGTAGATGTAGTGTCTTGTTTCGTGGCTTAATCAATCTATCTGGAAAGAAAGAAAACAGACTTCCTGGGATCGGTTGTTCGTTGTCTGGTTCTAGAAATTTCGATTGTGAACGATGAAATAAGTTAATGACTGATTATGGAGATTATAAGTGATTATAAGAGGTAAAAAAAGTGTAGGAAGACACCGCATCTCATGACTGGGAAAAACGTTTTTTGAGTAAATAAAATCGTACATACAACACATCATGACTTCGGCACGGTATTGCAAGCCGATAGTTAACCACAACACCAACATTCAAGACAACACATCAGCCCTGATGATGGACCCTGCAATGTGATCCGAAACGTCGGCCCGAAAGGTCGTAAAACCACGGCATAATACCCCAGTAAACACAAACTTAAAAAATAAAATCGTAATCTCCGATAGAAGATGGCATAAGAAGAAGACGAGCTTGCTGCAGCTATCCCAGTCGCTGACAAATGATCTAATGACTCAAAATGAACCAACTTGGATTATCCCGGTCGTTAAGAATCTTTTGTGATATTTTTCTGGGCGATTTTTCGACTTCTCTAGAATACCTGGCAGGTTTTTTGGAAAGGTTGCAGAGACAGGGCAGAGAAGCCGAGAAAACCTACAGAAAACCTGCAGAGCAATTAAGGATCTCTCCTGGATTCTGTAACAGTGAATGTTATAAATAATGTCTCGGTGCGTTATCGTAATAGCCTGAAAACGCGACCCTAATTTAGTTAGAAAAGTGCTCCCCGGGCGGGCCGTGGCCGTCTGCCATTGGTCGGCTTCCAAAGTTTTCAAAAGTTATGTTTTACTTTTAAACTTTTATATTAACTTGACTTTTATATTTGTGTTTGTATTTTTGTGACTTTATTTATAAAATATCAAAGTTGAATTCTGAATGCATATTTGTGTAACGCTACAAATGTACATAGTGGCGAACAGTGCTTGACATCATACGTACAAAATTGCACATAAATACTTAGATAAATATGTAAGTTGAAATTAAATTATACACAAATTCACTTTTTTTTAGCTCCTTATTCTAAAGCAGTTTTTTTCTTAGGGTGAACTACAAACTAGAAATTTGAATTTCTGTTTAGTTTAATATGCAATAAATCACCATAAATTAATAGCTGATTACAATAACATATGTTAAAGGTTTTTGTGAGCACTAGTGTATGAATTTGGTATATTTTACAGAAAAGATTGTGATTTTTTCATTATTAATAATATTTGGATAATACTCACCGCGAGGGCGCTTTACACAGAAAATTGTCTCTCAAAACAGCTTACTGCTAAAAAAACTTATTTACTATTACTTATTCACTAGGTGGCATGCAAGAATGGAATTAAAATTTAATACTATTTGGGAGTGCCTGAAAGAATTAAGTGTTTCCGCGGAGTGCACACTAGGAGTGAAAAACATTAGCTAGTGTTGTTGTGGTCAGATTCTATAGGTTTTTATAGGATTGTCTAAATAGTTGTTTTTTAAATTGTGGGAAGCTATCTGTTTGTCTCAGTTTATTAGGTAGTTTGTTCCATAACTTTGGTCCAGCCACCGCGAAAGCACGATCACCGAAATTAGTTTTGTGGACACGATTTACTTCAGCTAACCTATTTGTATTACCACCTGTGAGAGACTTGTATCCCCACACAAGTTTTTTTTTGTGTGGGGATATAAGTTAAGTAATAGGTATAAGTATAAGTAAGACAGTAAGCATTCGTTATCTTATCGAAAAGTCAGACAAGGTTTCTGCAAGTTAACCACAAACAAAAAACGCAATCGAATCTTGAACGACATACGACACCTTAAATGGATTATGGTTTTTGTCTTTTTTTTTACACGCGATTCTTGTCAAATATTTTAATCTATTTTATTATTTTTTAAACTGTACTGTGATTGTTTTATTGATTGGTATAAACTAGCAGTAATTATATTTAAGCTTACACTTGTAACTAGTGTACTTGAAAAGTCTCGAAATTGTATTTGAGCCATCCTGAAAATTTGGAAGGGTGTTCCCTTCGTGAGTATTTAAAGGATTTTTTTCTAGACAATTACATGCCAGAAATTTTATTGTACTATATATTTATGACATCAGTAAATCGTAATTTATTATTAACACTTATTTTATTTAAATAATCGTAATGTACTAAGTAGTTTTCAAGTAAATGGTGGGTTATCGTGAGCTTTCTGAAGAAATAAGACGATCCAAGACCATGAAAATAATCTATGTTTTCGAAAAGTCAGCGTAAAAATAATATTTCTCAAATATGATCACTAAATTGTATAAAAAATTCAAGAAACATAGTGCCTTTACTCGAAAATTTGGATGGACGAGGTCGAAAACGATTAACAATTTTTTTTTTTTTTTAATTTTGTTCAGAAATCATCGAGAAGCAATCTTTTAACGTTTCCGATAGAACTATACAATGTGTAAGCAAACATTTGAATGGCTAAGCTGTAAAGTGTGAATAAAGATTTTTATAAATGAAGCCAATAAGTTAAAAACATTGACATGATCGCTCTTTGGACCCTCCTTCGTATTACTATTGGCCAGTCAAAGGAAAATGGGCAGGTGAAATGATAAGCGTAACTTTTCCTTTATAATAATGAATTTTATATTAAAACATGATAATGGTCTTTTCCATCGTCTTACAATTATACCTAAAATGGAGACAGACATAAAAAAAATCTTACGCTAGGAAAAACTATTTCTACTCTCTTCTTTCTTCTCTCTTCCCGTTCCCGTGATAGGGCCCCGTCACAGCCCCGTTCACGTCCCTTATCGGCGCGCTCCAGGCGGGCAGGCTCCTCCGTCTCCTCCTGAACGACCGGCCGTTATTGAGGCGGTCGTTCCTAACAGCTCGTCTCCTTCCTCGTCGCTTGCTGCCTTTTCCTCTCAAGGCAGGTTTCCCGACTCGACCATGCTCCACTAGCACGTCACTTCCTTCACCATCTGACCACCACACATCTGGTGTACCACGGGTGCCTAACTCACAGGCCGTCTCGCCTGCTTCATTATCTCCGTCTGTCGCGCGCACTTCCTGCCGCCGATCGCTTCCGGCTACCCCCACAGTCTACCAATGTTCACTCGCGACCAATTTCATTATCGCCCGACTTTAGTCTCTATAGTCACGACCTCTCGCCATTTCGAACTATTTTTACTCCGAACTCCGTCGCGGCCCGTCAAGATCTGTCTTTCACTTTTGGCTCCCGGGGCCCTCAACCCCGACCCCGGCGGGTGTGTTTATCATCCCGCACCACGCCTGTCCTCACATGTCATTGGCCATCGATCCATATCCCGAACCAATGAGATCGATAGGCCTGCCTTAACGTATCTATTGGCCCACGCCCCCATATAATCACTTATTTTAAGCAAATACAATTAGATAGGCACAAAAAGTAATGTACACTGATACTACATACTTAACGCTATCTTAAAGGAACGTGACTATACATAACATAATATAACAAACAAAATTATCCACAAAAAATATACAATAGGTACCAACAAACTTAGTTTTATACAGTACAACGTCCTAGGATATACTTGTACGGACATAATGTACATCGTTTTACCTTAATCTAATTACAACTACTTCATAATTGGGGCCCCATAATCACCTTAATTCTAGGTAGGTACTAGGTACATGACGCTAATCTTACATACAAAATATCCGCAATTGCAAGCGATACAAGTGATGACGAAAAAAAAGGAACCAATTATCATGTTACGTGCAGTTTATATTTTATATTACGAACAGATGTGGCCAGCGGAACTGTGGGAACGTCTTCAAAACAAAAATCTTTTCGTGTACCTGTCACCCTCTTTATAATTAATGTGACTTTTGGATGAAAACCAGAACGTGGACGCTGGCGTTGCAAAAAAAACTGTCGCCCTTTCGTTATCGTCTCGATTGATTCCTAAGAAATTTAGGAAAAAGCCAAAGGCGTGAGAACGTTTCCCTTCTCACGACTGTGTGTGTCACATGTGTGAAATCAACATTAATACAACATATTTCGAAAAGTATGGAAGAAGAAATAATTTTAAAAAAGGAGAAGGCATTCCTATAATACTGCACGCTATAATTGACATTAAGGCAGGCCATGTAAAATATTGAAATTATATTACCAAACATTTTTATTCCATTATAAATATACGTTTTTTTTAAATGTCAGATAAATTAAAATTAATGAATTCTTTAGCTGCGTAATGCTTTATTTTAATTAGATAACACCATCGTATTTTTATTTACCTTTTTTTTTAAATTTTTTAGAAAGTTGTATATAAATTTTTCATTTCAATTCAACCTTTTAGAATGTTCTCACAATTTTGTAGGTCACTTTGTATGTATATACAGACAACTTACATTCGAGCATATATAAAATTCAAAGGTCAGTATTAATTTAGATTCTTTATTTTGGTATTTTTATATATTTTTTCGCAGGGCTAGATTATAGATAATATGATGATATAATTTTTTAGATTAATTTTGTTTCATTAAAATTTATGAACATAATATTAGTTTAATAAAAATATTTTTTCTTTGAAGTTTGTTTGGCTTTTCGGAAGAAAGGGACGGACGCCCCTTAATTCGTGGCAACATCCCTTGTTTCTGGGTGACGTAATGAACTTTCCGAGGTCAACACCGTTTCCGAAGGTATTCTAAAAATCTTTTGTAATACAACGAAACACACGACCTTAAACAAACTTCTTTAATATCAACAGAAACCTTCTGGTATTAAAAATTGTTTTAGCACACAAGGCACCAAATTTAAAACATGAACATAATTGTACAATTTTTATTTACATTTTTTATTATGGATTGTAATTCTATTATAAAATTAACTTGCATTTATTTTGTCAAATGATTTATCAAACGAAACAAAAGAATTATAACTGTCTGAAGTTTATGAAAAAAATTGTGGGAACTCATGATTAAAGTTTTTAAATAATATTAAAAAACTTTTTCGAAAGACAACATTTCATTATCAATAACTGATCAAGTTGAAATCAGTTATTTGATAATGCGAGGTTATCTCCAAAACGTTTAAACATTAAACAAAATACAAAGCGGAATAAAACTGTTATATAAAAAACAGAAAATAAAATGTAAAAGTTAAATGACATTAATTTATCTACCATATTACAACGTCTTCTTATTTTTCTTCTTCTTCTTCTACCCCTTATCCTATTGGGTTGGGGCCCTGCACTGCACTGCATAAAAGGTTCCAAATTTTTCTGTCTTAGGCTTTGCTCTCCACGTCAACCCGATTTAGTGGCAACCTCTCTTCGCAGAAGTCCTCTAGTTATTTCCGCCATCTCCTCTTAGGACGTCCCCTTGATCTTCTGCCTTCTGGTCTTGCCTGGACCGCTTTGGCAGTCTACTGGGACATGTCTTACGGATGCCGGCAGATAGACTGCCAAAGCGGATATTGCAATGTAATAATAATAATTCAATTGTCTGTCAAACAATAATTAGTCAATCTGCTTCGCCAAAAAATGAACAGTCAAACATTCTAGAAATAAGTAAGTAAAATACCAGTATAAGTACTCGTATATCACAAGTCCGTACTTAAAAAATATAACCACACTGAAAATGAAACGTATTTTTAGTATAAACGCGAAATCGGCGAACTTCTAGCAAAGTTAATTCGGAGAAAAGTGGAAAAAGCTACTTTGGCTGAATGTATATGGTAAGCCGGCCGATCTTCTGCGTATTTCTTTAATGGAATTCGTCGCTTTTATTTTTCTTAGCAATTGTTTTTAAGTGATACGACGTACGTACCGCATAAATAATGTTTTGGTAACTTTTTAATTAACCTGTACCTTCTGCTCGTAAACTCGCGCGCTGAATATTCGGCGAGTTCTTGAGGCGGAAATTCGCTATTTTGGTAGAGATTATTCTGTGTATAGTTTTCTGGGATATTCTGACGTGTATATGTGACCTCACTGGCCAACGTTTTGGATCCCATTGCAGGGTCCATCATCAGGGCTGATGTGATGAGTGTGTGTTGAAGTATAGGTTAAGTATTGCCTTGCAATACCGTACCGAAGTCAGGGTGTCTCCAAGTTTGTGTTATGTTAAGTACTGGATTGCAGTACCGTGTCGAAAGCAGGGTGTGTGTGTCTTGATGTAGTGTGTTGTGTATCTACTAACGGATGTCGGACTGTGTGGATCATCGATTTCATTTACCTGCAGCGTTTTTGACTTAAGACCGTCATCCCTATTAATGTTTACCGGGTGCTTGTATATTTCAATTGCTTCTTTGACCAGGCGCGTGTGGTGACTTTTGGGCTTTCTAAGATTTTCGGTTCAAATGATAAATGGTGGCCCGTCTCTAGAAAAGCCAATGCCGATTTTTCCGGGTGACCGAGTTTGCATGCTCTTTTATGCTCATCAACCCTCTTTGAAATCGTGCGTGCTGTTTGTCCCACGTACACTTTGTCACAATTTTGACAGACGAGCCTATAAACGCCGTCGGTCTCCAGGACATTTTGATACAGATTAGTTAGTATATGGCTAAAAATTACCATGTTCAATTGAAAACGTTGAGAAAATTATTATGTTTTAAACAGTTATTGCATTAATGTGTCGGATGAATTTTCTCTGACGCGAACTGGAACGATCGAGACTTTAAAGTGACAATTATTAATATTCTGTCACCGTGCCAAGTCGGCGGAGACGCAGAACCGATCTGTATTGTTTGGAAGTGGAGATTGTGCTATCGAATTGATTGATTCAGTTTCCAGCTAGTTTCCGCCAGTCACGTTATGCGCGGATGTCGGGTCAGCACGGCTTCAAAATAATACTGCGTCAGTGAGCTGGTAAGTACGAGTCATGAAAAGTTCTTGTTCTATTGTGTAGTGTATTCTCACTTTGGGAATACGAGGTTTGTTAAGTGAAAGAACAGGTGGTAATTATCTTCTTCTCGTGCCCTATCCGTTTAACGGACGTTGGCTATCATGTTGGCTATGCGGACTTTGTTTACTGCGGCCCGGAACAGCTCCATAATAGGCTGGCCAAACCACTGTCTCAAGTTTTTCAGCCATGAAGTCCTTCTTCTTCCAGGGCCCCGACTTCTGGCAATCTTTCCCTGCATTATGAGATGCAAGATCTCGTATTTCTCTGGATGTCTCATCACATGTCCTAGATATTGAAGTTTTGGGATTGTTATTGTTTTAATAACTTCTTTTTCTTTATTCATCCAACATCTTCATATGTAACTCTGTCCATTCAGCTTCTTTTGAGAATTCTTTTGTATATCCACATCTAGAATACTCGAAGTTCTTTGGTAAGCGTCCATGCTTCCATTCCATAGAATAATTCTGAAAACACATAGCATCTGACCATTCGCATTCGTAATGCAAAGTTGAGATCGTGACTGCAGAACATCTTTTTCATGTGGATAAAGGTTGCACGAGCTTGGTAATGCTGTTCTGTTTCATTGCATAATTCCGTGTTGCGGACCGATACTAGCTACCGTGACCTTATACTATCATGAACGGGAAGAAGAAGAGGGCGCGCCCATAATTTCACATATCTAAAGAATTTCTGTGTTCAAACTTCTTGGTAGGAAGCTCAGAATCGAGTGCAATATTAAGGGATTCGACGCGACAGAGCCACCAAGTTCGCAATTGCGGCTGGTTCGATGGAAAACAGCAAGTTGCTTTGTTGCGGGTTCGCATTTGTGACTTATGTACTCGGCATAAACTTGAGTAGTTAATAACTTTCATATAAATAATAAAGGAGGCTCCTTGCCAAATCTGACAGACGAGAAGTTTGCTAATGCTTCACAAACATAAACGTTAGTACTTACTTAAACGTACTTAACAAACAATATTAACTTCACGTAGGCAAAGTATAAAATTAAATCACTTTAGTAAATTTAACCTCGTAAGCAGATTTATCTTACATAGATCTTTACCAGGATATATAGGTACTCATATTTGTAAAAACACAAATATTTTTTGTTTCAGTCAAAAGTCAACACCATTGAAGAAATTCATTTTAAAAGGCCTTTTTTTCCGACATAAACAAGATCACCAACAAATAACTCACACTCAACAAGGGCATAGGTGAACTGCGAATATCTTGTACCAAAATTCACAAAAACATTTTCACAAAGATTTCGCCTCTTCCAAGCACCAAAAATATTCAATACTCCTAACACTACACTAAAAACTTGTAGCCATAGTCTCGCGTATTTTTCTTCAAAAGTGAAACTATGGCTGCATAAAAAGGGAAGGAAGCATGTCCAAAACCTACTAAAAGTCATGATATAAACTAAATTTGAAAAATACTAATCCTACAAGAACATTTACTTTCATCTTTCTAAATACTTTTAATTGTTTTATTTTATTTTATTTTATTTTACTAAATATCCTATTCAGATCATTTTTTTTCCTTTGTCTATAATAGAATTAATTAACACCATTATTAGATTGTAAACATTTAATTATTACTATTACTCAATTTTAATTGGCAATAATATTGATTCACAAATGTTATATAAATACTAAATATTCTTGAACATTATACTACTGGAAGAGCACTGTCTGCTATACTACAGTAAACTACTAGTGTAGCAGGCAGGGCATCAAACCAATTGTAGTGTTTACTTGCTGCCAAGACTCTCAGCAACAATGAAAAAAGCTTAATTTAATTTTGTAAACACTATAAAATTGTAAACTTTGTAACATTGAAAAAACATTTTATATACATATTATTTTTAATTCATCTTGTGTAGAAAAAAGTTATAATTATTTATTAACAATTTTTTTAAATTGGTTGAACAAATTTTTAGATTGACATTTTTAAAAATCGATTCTATTATTTGTATGTATCTACTTATATTTTATTAATTACACCTACATGTTTCGGAAAAATCTTTCCATCGAAAGATTTTTCCGAAACATATAGCTTTAATTAATAAAATATAAGTAGATACATAGAAATAATAATATTTTTTATACGTATGTTCTGAAAACACAATTGCTGGATTCTGCCCACAGAGGGGTAATTAGGTCACAAGCCCTGGGCCATCCTATAAAGACTTTCATGCACATTTACCTTATAAATACCTTTGTCTTTGTGAGATTTCTATAATTTATCTTAGTTAATAATTATTTATTAAAAATATTCATAATGATTTTATGTTTTTGTTCATAGAACTAAGCGAAAACTAATGTGACGATTATTTTTACATCAAGCTGAGTATCTGGTAGACCAACTACTAATTCAACCTACGTGTCAAGTTGACAAGGCAGCGGCAATCTCTGGTGCACTAAAATCCACAATTAGCAAGAAAAAGGATTTGGCCATCAAGACGAGAATCTCTAAAGCATGCGTAAGACCTATAATGACATACGGCGCAGAAGCAAGGGCAGACACTATCAGGACAAAACAAATATTAAGGACTTACGAGATGAAGACACTGAGGATGATAGCAGGCAAGACGCTGAAGGATCGCGTGAGGAACACCCGAATAAGAGAGATACGTGATGCTGAGGACATTGTACGATGGAGTAGACAGCGAAGGAGGGACTGGTATGGTAACGTCCAGAGAATGGACGGCACCAGGCACCTTTATATCGCACTACATAGTCAGCCTCACGGAATGTGCCTTCGCGGGAGACGTCCCGAAAGATGGAAGGACAGCTGGGAAACCACCTCATAGGAGGCGCTAACCTCTGGAGATCAGATCACGTAGGTCTATTAAAAGGAAGAAGAAAAAGAAGAAGACTCATAAGATCCAGGGTGGCGGGGATGAGGGAAAGGATATACAGCTCCGGAAATATCCTTATCCTGGAAGCCCGCCTTACTCCAGCATCCAGCATCGATGCACACTGGAGAAAGATAGTGGCCCCGCATAATTGACTTGCCATCGCTCGCTAAAGCCGCTAATATACGACATTTTACGATATATTTCTTTTAATACTTATAATACTTCTCCTCTATTTTACATGATTTTCTTATTTCTCTTTTGTAATATTTATCTTATAATATTTTTAATGTGTGTACCTACTTTTATATGGAATGTATGGGATTGCACGAACCTCCCCACATTCTGGAATAAAGTTATATTTATTTATATATTACAACGTAAACTTTAAAGTATATAGTAATCTGTTTAAATATTACCCAGTCTGTCATTTTCGATGAGCGCTTAAGGCATCACTGATAAATAATAGTGGAGATTAACTAAAAATATAATTATTACTGATGCCGTTTCAAACATAATCGCTGTTTGTAAAATCTGATCTCTAATTAATATTAACAGATTAAATAAAGCCTTCGCATTGGATTAAATTACAATTTCATATTTAATTTGCAGTTGAAGTCTATGTCCAGGGAAGCGGAAAATAAACATCGTGAATGTTCTGGCAGCAATTGTTCTAAATTATTTGTTTTTCATTTTTGGCGAAATCTCTCTGCCAAAACTCAACCATTGCGCTGTGGGATTTCATTCGTTTTCAACATGATTTGTGGCTTGCATTCAAATGTGGTTCGAAGCTATCCCAAAAAAATGTCTGTATATTTATAAAATATATATATATATATATATATTAACTATATAATCATTAATTAGTGCATTCCTAAAAATGATAAAAATAATTTCTGATCTTCAATTTCATTTTCCCATATCTTTCTTCACGCCGTTTAAAAAAATATATTTGTACAGTCATTTAATGCAATTATTTTTAAAAATTACAATTTAATTAACCAAAATAAATAACTATTGGGTAAGGATTGTTTTTTTATTTAGGATTAGTTTTTTATCATCTTGAAGGAAATAGCATTTTTTTAAAACCGTTCGATTAAAAAAAAAATGTTTTTGCATTTAATATTAAAAATGTAACTTTATAATATTTAATATTTAAACACATACTAGCTGTGCCCACGCGGCTTCGCACGCGTAGATTTTTAGTACACTGTTAGGATCGTCATAGAACTTTTGCGAACCTTCTAGAACATTTTACTTCCAGAACTTTCAAGAAATTTATCGAATGTACAGGAACCTTCTAGACACTCCGACACATTCCGCCATTCAATTCAGAACGTTATATAACTTTCGGAAATTTTCTAGAACTTTCTAGAGCAGGTTTTTCCGGAACCTTTTAGACTCACCGACACAGTCGGCGCGCCTATTTGAAACAATGAGAAGTATTTGCAGCCTTCCCATAACAAAACAATGTGCTAGAAAGCACATTTTCGTCAACCACGCACATCCACGCACAGCCATCCCCACCAAACTCGCATATTTTCGATGTGACACCAAGGGCTATCCACCACCATAACCATCGGTGGGTGGTTGTGGATGTATTATATTTAAATAAAATTTATTTACTTATTTCGTGGTCACAATTTCATCCTTTTTCGTGCGTCTCTTTGTAAGTCATCTTCGTTTTCGGCCAGTATAGTAGCATCGTCAGCATAACACACCACATTCATGATTTTATCACCCATCCCGTACCCGAGTCCAAAAGCTGTCACCTCCTGTATTATTTCGTCCATAATCAAGTTGAACAAAAATGTACTAAGACTATCACCCTGTCAGATTCCTATCATCGTTGGTATTTTCCTGGAAAATTCACCATCCAATTTGTTTTTTGTTTTGCCATTGGTGTTTATATCTTGTATGCTTTTTATTAATGAGGGTGATATTCCCTCATTCACCAAAATATTTACAATATCGCTGAGTACCACTTTGTCGAACGCCTTGGTTAAATCCACCCAGCAGGCATAGGTTAGGTTGGTTTATTGTACTCAATAGATTCCCCTTCACTTCCCTTATACTGAGTATTGCGTCGGTTGTAGATTTGTTCTTCCTAAATCCTTGTTGTTCTTCTCTATTTGTGATGGTTTGTTTGAGTTTCTTTTTTTCCCTTAAAAAGTACCTTATTTATTTTAGGTCTTGATCAAACGTGTACTTGTACGTGTGGGGAAAGTAGCATGTCAGTTACGGATGAGGAGCTCCACGCAAATATATATGATGCGGCCATTTTGTTTGTTTTTTCAAAAATTTTACAAAAAATTATATATACATAATATTAGTTTAATATGAACATTTATCACCTTTTTGAGAATTACCCAATTTATACCTAAATTTTATTCTTCTAGGGTAGTGTAACCCCTTGGAAAGCATCTGAAGGTAATTCGGCGTGGTTGCAATACAAAACCTACTTAGCTCTATTCCTTCTAGCCTTCCAATTCACTGGAGAAGCGATCATCCGATCGCTTCTCGTCGTGCGATGATCGACCGGTGACCATGCGGGGCCGTTTGCCCTGTACTGTTGCGCCACGCTCGCCATCCCCCTCCCTCCCACCCCTGCACGTGCCCTGTCCGCTTGCACACAACTGCAGGATCAGGAGCACTGAGGAACGCTACGTGTAGCTTTCATGACTATTTATGACCATCTCTATACCACTCTGTTTTTAAGAAATTATGGCTCTTTGTATGCGGGGTTTTAGTGTTTACGTTGTCAGAAAATTAAGCTGTTTCTATTAATTAAAAACCCGTGTTTCCCTACCCGCCAAGCTTTCACCACAACCAGACAAAATCACCCACCGGTGGTTATGGTGGTGGATAGCCCTTGGTGTCACATCGAAAATATGTGAGTTTGGTGGGGGTGGCTGTGCGTGGGTGGGAGTGGATGACAAAAATGTGCTTTCTAGCGCAATGTTTTGTAATGGAAAGGCCGCAAATGCTTCAGATTGCTTCAAAATAGGCACGCCGACTGTGTCGGTGAGTCTAGAAGGTTCCGGAAAAACCTGCTCTAGAAAGTTCTGAAAAATTCCCGAAAGTTCTATAAGGTTCTAAACTGAGTGACGCAATGTGTATGTGTGTCTAGAAGGTTCCTGTACATTCAATAAATTTCTTGAAAGTTCTGGAAGGAGAATGTTCTAGAAGGTTCTCGAAAGTTGACGATCCAAACAGTGTACTAAAAATCTACGTGTGCGAAGCCGCGCGGGTACAGCTAGTATATGAATAAATCTATGAATAATATAATGTTTTAACTAGTACAACCTCTGATGGGTCTTAGCGTCCATGAAAGTTTTTCTCTGTCGATCATTGCCACCGCACCCAGCCATTCTTTAAATGCCTTCTATGCAATTTTAAATACGTGCGAACTCTGGGCAAACTACAATAAGAAGAGCATAGAAAGACTTCGTATACAACGTAATAACGCCTTCCGCATAATGTTTGACCTTCTTCATTTTGAATTTGATATTACCTTGATCCGGTATTTTCATGGAGAGGCGAGTTCCTAGCTTTGCAGTCCTCGTAAGATCCAGGGTGGCAGGAATGAGGAAAGGATAAACAGCACAGAGAACATACTGACCTCTCAAAATCGACCTGCCCCAGCTCGCTAAAGGCGTTCTTCGGATAAACCCATATTATTAATATTATGGTTATTATTATTACAAATATTTTTAAAATTATAATTATAAATTATTAAAAAAATAAAATTATAATAATCAGGCCAGCCTCAAGCTCCTGTGTCATGTCGGGTGGGCTCTTCGTGTTCAGTTATCCTCATTTGGTCCAACCACTGGTCTCCCTATTTTAAAAACTTCGAGGCGCTTAGCTCAGTAAAA
The DNA here is from genome assembly GCA_016648135.1 of Agrypnia vestita. Classification (NCBI taxonomy): domain Eukaryota; kingdom Metazoa; phylum Arthropoda; class Insecta; order Trichoptera; family Phryganeidae; genus Agrypnia; species Agrypnia vestita. Next base: position 282,098 of record JADDOH010002592.1, on the reverse strand, counting down.
TTCATATCCTAAAGCAGATCCAGAGTCTCGGATGCATTTTGTTGATAAGCGTAAGCGTATACTAAATACGCATTTCTAGACAGCAGTTGGAATTTAATTCGAGTTTGGAAGTGGAAATAACAGTCAATATGTACATGTTTAAATAAATTTATATTACAAATAATGAAGTCTAATGGTTGTCTAATCCCTCGGCAGTGCCGCCCAGGATCAAGTCGAGGAGAAGGCTGGAGAATGGCTGGATTATCGGTAACGAGAGATAGACTACGGATAAGTTTAGTTAAGTCTCGGACGTACTCTACGACATTTGAAATATTTTGTAGGACGAGATAATAGCACGGGATAAGCTAATTGCGATTAGCAACGAAGAAAGACACTACAGTACAAATATACTATTTGCTTCGGCTCTATTCTAAAATGCTTTGGACTTGTATGATGGAAAATACCGACCCCAGCGGGGAAATGACGCCATCGGAACTAAGAAAAAGTGTTATTTCAATGATTTTCCGTGATTCAGGCCGGTGTTTATATTAGGTGTAACCATAAGTAATCAATTATTTAAGTGGCAACAAAAAAGAATTTAACTACATTTAATTTTATTTCTAATTGACGTCTATCTAATAAGATCATTATCAAACCCTACCGGGCTCCCACTTCGATGGCTATCAGACAAGTCAAAATCACCATCGGAAAATTTTCAAAATCAACGTTGGCACTTATTTACTTTCAATACGTCTCCATACACATCACAAATTTTCTTTATTGCAACCGTTGCATTAACACCCGATAGAAAATAATACAGCATGCAATGACGTAAATGTTTTTCAGTTAGTTGATCGTCCGCCATTTTACAATAGAGTAATAAAAAAAAATAATTTAATTGTCACAGGTCACAAGACCACGGATTACAATATTGCGTATAAAAAACATCTTTACATGTTCACTTAACTGAGCTTGACTGAAGCAAACATTCCACACCAAAAATAATTGATTACTTATGGGTACACCTATTATTAAAAATATTAAATTTATGTGAAATCATCAAGAAGCCTAAGTACGAGTGTATAAGCTAATCTTTCATTGACGCATTCGAGAGTTTTCTGTTTTGATAATATAGAGACGGTACCGAATAAATTATAATTATCCTATGAATAAAATATATCTCGCATAAATCTCCACTCACGAGGAACCGAATGGAAAATTGCTTTCTGCGCTTATAAAGTGAAATAAGTCTTCTTGGTGTGGTATGGTAATGTTATTAAAGTGGCTGAGGCTACATTCGCTTCCAGATTACCGCTTCGGAGATTTCTGAAAGATCTCTTCTCGATTGGCCCGGAACCACTGTGCGTTTCGCTGTTTGAGGTTTCGCGAAAGGATGAATCCTTTTGTGCATCAGATAAGCTTAAGAATCTTCTGGATGCGGTTCGAGTGTTCCATAGCCCTCTTGGAAGAGGGTTTCATCGCGGGGTCCGCAAAGATTCTGGTTAGGCGACATAATAAAGAAATGTATGCCCCTCAGGATGACGATTGATTAATGTCTATTACTCTATTTAATATCTTTCCTGAGGACATATTTGAGTTTCCCGTGTCATTTCATAAATGCCGCTGCTTCTGTGAAATTATACACCGAGGCTAGATGGCGTTAGTCATGCACGGCGACACTGTCGCGCGCCGGAGCGGGAGAAATATAATCCTTTTAAACTCTGTTAACAATAACATTGCTCTGGTTTGAACGCGAACGGACATACATATAATATAATAGATTCGTAATTTTTATGTAATCATATTGTTTGTATTATTATCCGCGAGAGTTTCACCAGTCCAGATTTATCTCCGCGTGTTGTTTGTGACGTGGACAATAAGAAGACCTTTAAGATACCCGCAAAAAATAAGGACTGACCAACTGCCTCGAGGATAAAAACTAGCACAGGTTAGTGGTTATTTTGACTTGATTTTGGTTGACTCATATGTTTTCTTCAGGGAGAAAACATAATCTGATATTTTGCATTGTCATCTTGAGAGGCATTACTATAAGTGAATATTAAATTCACGCCAGGGCGAAACAGCTATTTACACGCTGTCCGTGCGCCCTTCCAGATTCTTTATTTGTCACATACTCACTTGATATATCTGCTTATATCTTTAGTCGTGAAAAATAAAACTATCTATATTTAGTATATATTTAGTAGTTTGATAATTGGTGGAAAGTTTGTGCTCGCTGTATTTAAGAGCTCGTTGAGTTTCAAAGCAAAACCAGAAGTGTGACAATATTGCACAATACTCGACGCATTAGCGTCACGTTGCCGCTTATTCAGTCAAAAGGTGAGTGTTTGCGAAAGTTGGGCCTTCGCAGGGGCGCATTTTCACAAGGGCGGGCCTCTCGTCCCGGGTAACGTAATAAAAATAAATGAATTACAATAATTCAACGGTACCATTTTCTGCCTCGGCATGCCTCATTTAAAATACGCATGAAATTTTGTGCGGAAAGTCATGTAATATTCATAGTTCCACCTACAAGTGAGTTTTTACAACAAATTTTTTGAAAGCTTCTTTGTCTCCGTGGGAGCTTTTAACGAAAGTGTACTTAGGTACGAGAAAATATTTAGCTTTGAAGCTGTTTTATGTAAAACTTAATATAATATTAAACGTAAATTAAAATGTATTTTGAACCGTCTTTCGACTAAGCACTGGTTAATGTCAATTTAGTCGTAGACGTTTCTATAATAATTGACAGTTGGGTCGTGAGTTCACATATTTCAATTTCATTTCAGTAATGAAAATCGTCATTTATTGGATAAAAAACATTAAATTGCTTGATACATACATTTATAACATATATAAATATAAAATAAAATGTAACAAGCCTCTCAGCCACTACCTACCTCGATATTATATATATATATAGATATATATTATATATATATATATATAATATATATATATATAATATATAAGAAAACTTATTGTGAGGTAGATAGACTTTTTTATCATTTTACTACCGCAGACCGATACTGCATACACTAAAAATCAAGCATAAAAAACTAACCCATAAAAACAAGTTTTTACAATACTCCCTTTCACTTTGAATCAGGTGTCGTGGCTATATACGCGTAGGGCTGATTACTCATAAAGAATGATTTCAATTTGAAAAAAACCATTAAAATTACAAAAAATTCAAAATTATACTATAATTATTAATTTTTTTAAAACGAATATTTGTTACATCATTTTTATCATCGCCACGAGTTTGCCTGCAAAGTTTCAGCTCGATTTGATCACGGGAAAAGGGTTTAAAATCGATCCAAAGTTTTTTCGTCAGACAAGCAAGCAAGCAGAGGCTACGAGTTAAAAGAAAAAGAGTAAAAATATTATAAAATATGAAAATATCGTGCGAGATGCAAGGAAAAAATTGAAATAAATTCAAACTGTCGTTTTACATTTCTTATCGAAACATATATAACGCTAGATCCTCTGATCCTTGTTAAGGAGCAAACCTTTCGTTGGTCAGTTGTAGCCTTCGTTCTTTCAGCCTGATGTTACAAATGTTGGGCATCTATTCGGCTTGTTTCCCTACAAATCGAAGCGTAAGGCTAGTGAAGCGAAATTTTCATTGCGCTTTTCGCTGGTATTCCCACATTCCGTTGGCATTCTAGAGGTTGCGTCGACTTTGTGCGAAATTACCATTTACATTTGAATAGCCTGGTTATATTTGCTTTCTTCATGGTATTCGTGCTAAAAACTGTCAAATAATTTATTTATTTATTTAACGCCCTTATGGGTTTTTACAAAATATAAAACAAAAAAATCACATGAGACAGATATGCAGTTGAAAAGATTCAAGTATAAGGTTACAGCTACAAGTAAAAATCACAAAAGATAGATAGTTTAAAGATTTCAGTAAATTAAGAGGATAAAGTACAGGGTAAAGTACATATAATAGATTGGAGTAAATTAAAAATAGAAGTGAAAAAGAGAAGTTTAACAGGAAGAAATTTGATTTATCCATTGCTATTTAGTTTAGACATAAAGAATTGTTTCAATTTATTCCTATACACAGTTATACTATCAGCAAAAATGTCGACCGCCTCCGCATGTTCATTTCCTAATGAGTATTGTGTGGGGATTACGGAGTTTGCTAATGTTATAATTAGTTCTGACATTTCCTCTATAATAGAATAATGCACTGTGTCTTGATAAAGAAACCAAAATAAGATATATATCTCGTAATATTCCTATCACAATAATTCAGATTTTAATATTTCATAACATTCTGATAGATAAATATTTAATTTCGTTTTTTTTAAAATTAAAAGTATACGTTTAATTAAAAGTCATGCTTCTTGTTCTCACTGTACGCCCCTGCCTACTATAATACTATAATATGTGAGACAACAAGTGTACAGATTCATTATTTTTCTGGCAAAATATTTAGTATTATACTTAAATAAATGTTTTCTAGTATTTAGTATTTTTCTTAAATAGATCATATATCAACACCAATACCAGGACAATCTGCGTAATATTGTTGCTTGAACAGTCTTTGGCCTTGCATGTCATGTTGCAAACATCAGAAAGAAACATCCTTCTACTTAACAATAACGTAATGTGCACCTGGAAACATGTAAATTATTTTGAGGGATATCCGTATAAAATCAAAGACAGCAATATCCCACTAGATAGTAATACAAGTAGTACACAATAGTAGTAATACAAATAGTAATACACTAAGACGCTTGTGTGGAAAATCTTTGGTCGATAGAGTGAGGAATGAACAAATTAGAAGTGAATGCAATGCTGGCTGTAGTGTGGTAGATAGAATAAAGAAAGGAGTGCTGAGATGGTTTGGTCATGTGGAACGTATGAACGAGGAAAGGATGGTTAAGAAAATATATGAGGCGAATGTTGAAGGCAACAGGAATAGAGGGCGTCCGCGAAAGACCTGGCACGATCAGGTACTACAAGTATTTGAGGATGGCCCTGTTAAAAGCCGTAGAACGTGTATGAGAAGATGTATGAATGTGGCCGAAGCAAAAGTGGTGTGCCAGGATAGAAGAGTGTGGCGTTCAATCCTCTCTGCCTACCTGTTAGTTAGTTAGTTAGTTAGTTAGTAATACAAAAAACCTGTCACTTATCAAAGAAATTTCTCTGGAATCTATGATACTTACATCTTGTTGGCAAAAGTTTTTATAAACAATTGCCACCTCACTTTTTCTTCTGTATACGTGTATAAATAAATATTTTACTGTGTTTGTTACCAAATATTGGACATTAATGATTTTGCTATATACATAATTGAATATTGCTGTCATTGCTATGATGTTTCAGTCTAAAAGCGTCATTAACTTTTACTTTAGTATGAATCGACCATTTTGTCACGTGACTTGAGTGTTATTGGTTGAAGTGATGCTCCTTTGTTTTTTATACCACAAGGATATTGCTGTATTTCCATGTAATAGTTATTTGGATTTTGGAAAGGGTAGGGCTACAAAATCTCGAATTCAGTACATTGTAAATAAATAACCCTCGGTGACTGCGTTCAAAACATTTTTTTTTGTATATAGCTTCTTTTATTTATGTCCCTCATGATGCTGTAAGATAATAAATAAAAATAACCGTCACCAAAAACTGTCATCTGTCACGCGTCGATACTTCAGTGATAACAAACTCTATTAAATTACAATCTGCGAAACTTTTAATGCTATACACCACCAATTAAAACATGATTGTTAACAACCGCAAACGGTTAAGCACAGACATGATTACCGCGCGCACCAAAATAGCACAACCAACCCAACCCCCACTAAAAAGGCTTTTCTCGGATTGTCACTATCTCAGAAATGTAGTTTTGTGGCTTACGACTTACTGCCGCTGTATGGCTCCGGCGAGCAATAAAGCTCTCAACTCGCTGCGACGATGACAATAGTGGCCGTGGAATATTTGGAGAGTAATAATTTTTAATCGTACACAACAAACACGGGTTACAAGGTTGGCAAATGGACCTAAAAGGAAAACGTCTTTTGGGCAAAGACAGTTTAATTTCACTGCCCCGCTTGTTTTCAATAAGTTACCTAATGAAACTAAAGAAATAACTGTACACAAACCTTTTAAACATCATATTAATAAGTTTATAAAAATATCAGGTAAAAGGTATGCTGAAGAAGTGATCCGCCCTTGACCTCTGAAATGGCAAAAACTATTTATATAATTTATAGTACACTATAATATAATATTTATTTTTGTACTTAAATTCTTATCTTAATTTTGTGTGTGTATTTTTTTTCTTTTCTCTTAGATTTATTCCTATGATTTACTTTAAATTTTTATCTTGATTTTGTATGTATATTTTTTCTTTTTATTTTCTTTTAGATTTAGATTCTTTGATTGTCATTTTTTACCACTAAATAATTACCATATGAGAATAACTGCCACAGATCAGGTTTTTACCTAGTGTGGCAGTTATTAGTATCTTGTATCAACTAATCTTCATGTAAATAAACAATAAATAAATAAATAAAATAAAAATAAAGGTGAACTTGGTGATGTGGTCGTGTCGGGGTGATGAGGAGAAAGTAAACAGAGCGGCGGCGCTCGACGGGCGCCGATTAAGCTAATTACATGTTAAACGGCGGCGGGGCCGATTTTCTCATTTCGCTTAGGATTTACGGTGTTTTGGCCGCAGCGCCGTGTTTTACGGCCGCGAGCGGCGCTCCAACTAATTCTCTGCCGGGTTATCTCCGCTCCCGGGACATCGTACAGCACATCGGCCACATACGGTGGGTGTGATTCATTTTACTATCGGAAGCTGGTTTAATCTCTCCGTACGTTCCGGGAATTTCTTCAATGTGCAGTTTAAAAATATAAAAAGTTACCCATAAAAACCAAGTTTTTATTACACTCCCTTTCTCATTTACTAGTGGAAACTGGTTTGGCGCTTAACCTACGCGTTGGGCTTCGTTCGGGCGACGCTACGAAAGGGAGTAATAAAAAAATTCCAAAAATCCAAAATTATACTCTAATCAGGTTTCGCGTCTACCAGACACGTTGAAACATTTTCATACAACTTAATAATTTGTATGAAAAAACAATTCAAAGTTTGAAAAATCCAAAAATTGATTAATTTTTTTAAAGAAAATTTGACAGATCTTCTTGAACGTCACCACGAGTCTGCTTGCAAAGTTTCAGCTCGATTAGATCACGGGAAAGGGGTTAAAAATCGATCCAAAGTTTTTTCGTCAGACAAGCAGACAAGACGACAAGTAGACAAGCAGACGCTACGAGTTAAAAGAAAGGGAGTAAAAAGTATAAAATTGTGCAATCCGCCATTTTAACTGAAACACCGGTCAGAGCGAATGACGTCACGCATCAGCACCCGTCACCGTGTCTTTGAATCGTTGCCATAGACACAATGCAATGTTACTGAGGCTTGACGTTACGTAGACGAAATGACGGCTGCGGGCGTTTTTGAGCGAAATTAAAAATATGTAGATGAAAATGCAATAAATTGCGTAAAAAATTAGTTTATTACTGAAATAATGTTATTTTGTATACGTGTACCTACCTACAGTATAGAATGTTATTTCAAAATCTGTCATCATGCCAATTATTAATTCACAGCTCCACTTTCATGTTTTTATTTATCGGACTTTTGTCAGAGCGGTCGCGGCAGTGGCGAGTTTTTCTGTTTCTGAGCTTTTTTAAAATATTTATTTTCGCCATTTATCTACGTATACCTATATCTATTGGCATCTCTGTGGGCAACCTAAATGGGATAATTTACGTAGAAATAGTAAGGATGATTAAGAAAGATATTGGGATTTACAAAGAGCTTTTACGAGAACGCATGAATCAGATTTTTTCAGATACAGGGTGTAAAAGAACTTTTTCTTCTTTCTTCTTCCTTATCCTTTTTCCCTCCACTGCTGGATGTAGGCATCTTCCATTTCCTTCCAATCATCTCTGTTTCTCACCCTTCGCATCCAAGTTCTTCCTGCTTGCTGGACAATGTCGTCAGAGCACCTTTTGGGAGGTCTTCCGACGCTTCTATTTTTCGTTCAGGGCCTCCACGGTAGGATTCTGGGTGCCCATCTAGTATCCTCCTGTCGAGCCATACGTTCAGCCCACTGCCATTTTAGTTTCGCAATACGGTCCATAATATAGGCAACTTTTGTTCGGCGTCTTATTTCTTAATTTCTGATTTTATCTCGAAGGCTCACGCCGAGCATCTGCCTTTCCATGGCCAGGTAACAGAACTAGTTCACAATAATTTACAGATAGATTCCTGCCTATATCAAACATATTCCAGCAAAGTCCTAATAAGAGACTTGAGACTTGAAAGTATTTTTTATAATAATTTTTTTATTATATATTTATTTTTTAATATTTCCGAGTTAATTTCCGTTAAATGTTAGCTTATCATTAAAATCACTTATATCGAATATAAAATTTATTTTCTTCACTACAAGCCAAGTGAAGTGATTAAAACTAGCAGAAATTTGAAAAGTTTCATATTTAATAATAATAATAACCCTTATCTTAACTTATCTCCGTCACTATCGATATTGTTGCTGGAACATTTTTGACTCATTATTTAAGCAGGTATCTACCTGTAAAATATTATGTAGTAGCTCTGTTACACCCTGTATATATGTTTAAAGTTTCTTAATTAAAGCTGCTGTATAATAGATAAATTAAGAGAACAGAGGCGAATAACGTCACTTATATAACAGGTCAGAGGATTAGTGATTTGCTTGATACAGACGTCTGTGGCCCTACGGAAAAGGTTTCAATTATCAAGATACTTCTGGTTGTTCGTCGATGACCACCAAATGTATATCCTGAAGGACATGTCATTCTCTTCACAAGTTTATAATGAAATTATAAAGTGATAAATAATGTGGTTCAGTGGTAGAATGATCAACTACCGCGTGGTAACCCGGGTACGATTCCCGGCCGACGCAGTCTTTTTTTAGATATTTTTTATTAAAAATTGAAACTACACGTGCGGATGCAAACGAACGAATATTTATTTTTTATTAAACGTGTGTAGTCATACATGGCAGCACTAGTACATATTAGATATTATATTTTAACATTCTAACAATTCAGTATATAAATACTTAAAAAAAATATTTTTATTAATTATATTTATTTATTTAATAGATAATACATATGATTTCTTTTATAACTATGATAACTAGCAAATATTGAGTCAAATTATTATTATATGTTATACCTCACCAAAAAGAATTAAGATTCAAGCGTGTGGTGAGGGATAATCACTTACAATCATATTGGTAGTGTAATCAAATTTAACAAACAATGAGAAATAGGTAATATACTATTTATATAATATATCGAAAATGTTTGAATAAGCATTCAAAAAGAGACTAAATTCAATCACAAAAGTTAATTATACAATAAATGAGAATCCATTCGGGGTCACAAGACAAATATGCACACTTACTGTCGATTACTAACGATGCGCAATATACTCGCATTACAAATAAGAAGAATGAAAGGAAAACGAATGAGACAAAATATATAGACCATTAGTCGCCAGATTTGATAACGGCTTTGCTATGTCTAACGGATTTAATATCCGGGATTTCTTGACCTGTGCTCCTACACACTGAGCGCCCGTCCTGTTCCCGACATTTCAACTGACAGCTGTTCAGACGTTTCCGGGAACATTTTATTAATCACAGATAATAAATAGTTCACAATGTTTCAACAACTACGAATGTAGAAGAAAAGAATTGTTGTTTTTTTATTTTTATTCTTAATGTAGGTAATATAATAATTTTTATATTTCCTTTTGTATACAGCATAAGATATGAGTATATTAAATTTTTAATCAAAAGTAAGTATTTCTTAATTTATTCTTAAAAGTTTTCATATTATTTTCATCCCTAATATACCCTGGTAGTTTCATATATAATTTAATTCCATTGTAAATCATAGAAGTTTGCGATCTTTTTTCCTTTCGGAACGGTAATCTTATTTCTTATTCTTATTTTTCTTATATAGTGTTCTTTGCGGTGTGAAAATAATTATTATGCTTGATCGTTATTATTTAATATATAAAAACAATTATTTTCTTTCATTTATATGTGCGTTTATTATAAAAGTTTCGTTAAATAAACCAGCATAATACGTTTTTCGGAACACGGAAAGATAAAGTGAATCTCGTTATGTACATATCAACAAAAATAGTTTATTTATAAAGGTAATGCCAAATATCGAAACAAAGAAAGGCCCTTTTAAAAATTCCTCTTAGCAAGTGCAAATAATATAATCGGGATAATCCCATTTACATTTATATTTCATTAAACAAATATTCTTAATTGCCTAGTTGGTCGAAAAAGACAATTCTTAGAAAATAATTGAGTTACATTTCCAGGAACATTGGTTATGTGCATTAACATTTCTTTAGTCATTACCTTAATTATATTTACTATGGGAATTACAAATATCAATTTTCTTGAACAAATTTTAATTTAATAATATGACTAGTATAGCATATCATAATGTGTGTATAAATAATAAATAACTAAATAAATGCAATTACTTATTTGCTTTTCAAAACATAATTTTAAATGACTTATATTGGAATATTCGAAATTCGATAATATTCCGTTTTCGGAGAAATTATAGCCCATTTAACTAGGCGCTGCGCTGTTTCACTACATCTGGATCGACATTAGATTAAAGATAGATTAAAAAAATATTTCTTATAATAGTAGTAAATGTTTATTATATTTATTAATTATAATTTATTATTATCATTAATTTTTCAGAATGAAATGAAATTAAAAGACTCCACAGTCAGCTGATTATGAGAAAAGTGTTAGCGGGGAAGATTATTAGATATACTGTAAAATTGTTATTTATATGTTTTTTTCGCATTTAATATGTTTTTTTAAAACTAAAATACAACTTTTTAATATGAAATGAGGGTGTATTAAAACATCAATCGCTAGAAAAAAAATTATTTAGTAAAACATATTTTTTTTCTGTCCAGGTAAAATTCACTAAGTGCAAAAAACCATTTTATTAATATGAAATATAAATTTATCCTTAATATTTTTATTGTATGTTATGCACTCTTAAATTACTTACAATACTGCAAAAAATAAACAACAAATAAGTTGGACTTTATTTAATATCACGTTTTGAAGGTTTAAACCTCATTATCTTAAAAGTACTCTAATGTTAGTTAGTGAGTTTTACCTCTAAGGGGACGATATGAAAGTAAATCCCTGTTATATAATAGATTAATCAGAAATTTTAGAAATCAGAAAAATATCAAATCGAGTATTATGAATAACTTAAAAGATACCATTTATTTTCACATTAGTTCCTAATAATTTATTCAACTCCTGTATATTTATTTTTGTAAATCTTCATATTTACAATTTTAATATTTAGTGTTCATTTTATCCTGATGAAGGGACCATTGCCCCCAAAACATATTGATTATTCAATAAATAGTGGTTTCATACATTTTTTTCCTTTTATTAACTTATATATGTTTGTCAAGGTATGCAGTTGCCAGCGATAATTCAAATTCCCGATACGTATTGAATTTTTTATAAGCTCTAATCATGATCACAGTCCGATGCTTTGATCTACCTAAAATTGCGGTAATCGACCTACAGCAAAATAACTATATTTAAAAAAATAATGATGATGAAACATATTGGTGGAATTACTTATATAAAAGAAGTAGATAATATACAAATAATATAATCAATATTTTTTTTAAATGTCAATCTACAATGTTGCTGAATTAATTGAAGAAAAAAACTCTATTTTCATTTGACCCCCGTAAAAACTTGATTGTAGTTACGTGAGATAGAACATTTGATTAAAATTATTCTTGATGACAGATTATTATAAATTATATTAATCTTGTTACCACTACTGACTATATTTATACTTGACCTGTCGATGAGAGATTCTGATTCTCTCCAAACTTTAGTAGTGAAAATATAAAATATAATATAAAACTCAGTAGAGGTAACAAGGTTAATATAATTTATAATAATCTGTAATCATTATTAATCTCTACAAAGTAAACGCCAAATCCATTAATGACATAAATTTATTATTATTTTATTCTTATTCCACTACAATGCGATATGCGTGTAGAGTAAATACGAGACTTGTACTTAAATATTAAACTGTTCAAAATTTATTCACATAAAATTAATGTTCCAGTAATATAAATAATGTGTTATCGACCATCTTAGATCGAGTACCAATCATAAACATTCTCAATTCAAAAGCTGACGAACGATTGGTTATTGAATTGAAAATTATAACTGTTTATTAAATTACGATTTGAGGTATGTAATGAAACGCTGAAAAGTGGCTTCGCGTACAAAATTCTGTATTTCATGTTATTGTCGATGTTTTTGAGAAAATTTTCGTTTGTCACCTCGCCAAAAATAATTAAAACAGGTATTCGAGAAATAATGTATTGCAAATACGACATGATTGCCCGATATTTCTTTTCAAAACAAAAAACACATTAATTCATTCGACCTTCAATGCGACTGTCAAAGTTTTACAGTAACGAAACTTTAGAATACGGAACCGAAAATCGATAAAACGTGAAAGTGGATAGATTTTTGGACCTTTTTTGCAAATGCAAACGTTTTTCGATTTGTCGCATCGTGTCTTTGAATCGTCATTATACGTCGATTGGAAGTATCATGGCGATTCTCTTATTTTAGCTATTACAAATCAATAGTTACATGTACCACTTCAAAAACTAATATTAATATTTTAAATACATTCGTGTATTATCAATTATATTAATCATCTACTTGGACATAGTAATATTGCATTAATATATTATTTTTAACCTATGTGTAAATATCAATTGCCACATCACGCCGAAGAAGTATAACTTCTACCGCGCGTACCTACATGAATACATAATAATAATAATAATAATGGATAATTTCTATAGCGCCATTTTCGTAAAAAAATCACCTCAAGTGCGCTTTACACTAACATTGTTTAGTCCTACACTATTATTTAATTTAATGGAAAGGATTTTACAAAAAGGTGCGTTTTTTTTTCTTAAAATTATACCTATATTTAAATTATAGTTATGTTCTTATATAAACACGAACTAACAAGTATTAAAAAGTTTTTGCTGTAAATGTAAAAAAATACTGGTTAATATTTTACATGTTAAGACAACACCCTAGAGACTGGTAGGGGTCTAAGTACGGTCAACCCGAGAAGTCAAAGAGATAATTCTATAGTACGAGTATAAGCGCTTAGGGGATTACACCACATTAAAATTTAAAAAAAAATTTCGGGCTAATTAAATCGTTTATACTTTTAACAATATTTTAAGCCCAATATTTATTCAAAAATTCCCAATATTAGTGAAGTTATACTAATTAGTGGGGAGCGCATCAGAGTTGGCTCGAAACTCAGATAACGATTGAACCAAAATGAGCGTACAAAACCTTTTAACAAAGGATTATAATCTAGTTCTTTTGAAGAGTTTTGGATGCTATATATTACTCAGGAAAATTTGTTGTCATGAATGCTGGACTCTCTTTAAGTACGAAAAGTTGAAACTAGTTTATATCAGAATCACTAAATATTTTTCAGTTGGTTGTGTGCTACAGAAAAATCAAGTACATCATCAGCGAGGATTTTTAAAACAAGGCTCTACTTGTCGGCTCGTATCTCCGCCATTTTATAATTTTTTCAATTTTTAACTTTGTAAATTATTCATAAAAATATTATATATGTGTGTGAAATAAAGATTATTTTATTATATTTAACGACTGCGTTAAAAAAAGGTTTTATTCATACCTATTTTTCCGAACGCCAAGTTGGCGTAATCCCTTAAGTTTAACTGTTCGAAGAATATTTTTTCTTCTGTATGAAGGATTGAACATTGTGGTGACATTATTATTAAAATAAAGCACAAATCAATTTGTTTTCAACACTTTATTAGATTAAACAATCTACATGTTTCGAGAACAATGTTCTTCAGGATTATTGGCGTACTAAAAATTGAAAAAGTAAACCATGCAAATGTGTTACGGTGAAGGGATTGGAGAGGGGGTGGGGTTCGGGGGGGTTAATTATTATGGGTTATCTGGAGAGGATGGAATCTTAAGTGGAAAAATATTCAATTATGGGTTATGCAAAAATGTTGTGCCAGATGACCCATAATTCAGGATTATTGGCGTACTAAAAATTGAAAAAGTAAACCATGCAAATGTGTTACGGTGAAGGGATTGGAGAGGGGAGGGGGTGTCAGAGGTGTTAATTATTATTGATCATCTGGGGAGGATGGAATGTTAAGTGGAAAAATATTCAATATTGGGTTATGCAAAAATGTTGTGCCAGATGACCCATAATAATTAACATCTTTGACCCCCCCCCCCTTCTCCCATCCCTTCATCGTAACACATTTGCATGGTTTACTTTTTCAATTTTTAGTACACCAATAACCCTTAAGTTTGTTTGAAAAATGATAGGAATATTGATGTTAGACATCTCTATTTATAAAAAGAACATTGGAAACATTAATCATTATCACGTGTAACCCCGTCAGTCATATTTTATGGTCCATATTTCAGGGAATACATTATGGTATGCGCGATATTTTGAATAAATATGATTTAAGGTTGATTCGGAGAAAGAAAAACATTGATTCGGGAAAATTGAATGTCTCGACTACCCAATTGATGGCCTTAATATGTGGGCCCTTATCTAGACAGCTCATCGGAAGTTCTATCGGAGCCATTGTGCTCCGAGTAGACGGGCCGGCTTTATTCCCTCGGTACGAGATATTTTTTGTCTGGTTCGTGGGGGAGGGTACTACCATAATACAGCCTCGAATAGGCCGTAATGTGAGTGGACAAGGCTCGAAAGCCCTCCTTATTATGTTCAATGTAAATATTCCTAATAGGGTATCTCATGCTGTAATGGCATGCATAAAGGATTTTGGGTTTTCATGCCTGAAGAGTTCGAGTGAATCACGACAAAACATCTTCATTAATATATTTTCCAATCTCTATTATATCTTTAAGTGTTTTGTAAGTTATTTTGAGATCTTTTGTCCCCGATTTATTCTCATAGAAAGATGAGAGTTATTTCATTCAGAACTATGAGATTTCTTCGTATTGATTAAACTAATTTAAGCAATTCAGCTACGTCAAATTTATTGCGAATATTTACAAAGAACCCTTATAGAATTCTTATATTTCTGGTCATGCTAAGCTATGCTAATTATAAAAAGAAATGTTAAAATATACAATTACAGATACAACATGAAATAATAACACAAAATCAAAAATAACATTCACAACTATGAAATTAATAAGTACACGATGGAAATACAACCTTATAAAAAATCAGAGAATAAAACAAAATCGGATTAAGTATGTAAACAATTACAAATAAAACAGAATCGAATTATCTGCGTGTAGTTTTCTGGGATATTCTGACGTGTATATATGTGGAATTCATACTACAATACATAAAACCATCAATCTAGGCCACACACACACATAGTGGCAAGGAATGCCACATAATCAAATCGAGGCACGAGCAAGCACGGCCGGCAGTTCATTGCACGGCAGTACACACACACACACAGCCGCACTCCAGGAGACTCCTTTCTATGAGAATAAATCGGGGACAAAAGATTTCTTCTAAATTATATTAAAGGAGGCCCAAGCCCTATGTGGGCATGTCAGTCTGTCATCTACCTCCGGTGGCAGCCGGAGGCTACGGCCCTTAGAGTATCAATAATTTTCTTTATAATTATATTCACGTATATTTTGTACTTGTTTTTTCGAGATAATAAATCATCAAATATTCTACGCCTTTGGAGCTTTTCCGACCGGTGGTGACCCGAAAAAGCAATTGCTCCTAATCATCTACAAACCCCCAAATATCTGACTTCTCTGTCCCACGTTCTGAATCTCATTGCAGGGTCCATCATCAGAGCAGTGTTGTGAAAATGTGAGTGTGTGCTGCTCCCAGAAAAGTACACGCAGAAATTTCTAGATGGCCGTGTAAACCTGAGAATATTTAGAATCGAATTAGTTCTCAATATTTCAGTATTTTGTTTGTTAACATTGTGCGCTGGAATGAAACATAAGGGGTATTACCTAGCTATTCGAATTCAGCCATTGAACGTAGAAAATCCATTAACAAGCGATGTTTCGATCCTAAAACCGATCGAGAGAGGACGCCAAGAGGATTTCGTGTTCGAATACTGTTTCTGCAAGACGTTAGCTAATCTCAAGTGAACGAGGATACTCAATTTTATTATACGTTTAGCCGAGCGTGCATAATCTGAAAACTTATTAAGCACATGTTAAACATGGAAGCGTGTAAACGCGGGAACAATATAACCTTTTTTGTAAGAATAAACCGGAGACGGAACAGGAAAATAAAAAAGTATTTCTTCTAAAATGTAAAGGTTAATTTAAAATATGTTTTATTTTACTTTGTGTAATAGATCTGAGGAACGTATGTCGCGAGGCCAGAAAGAGACTGCATGACAGAGAGAGAGAATGTATAAAAAGGCGCGTGAATGTCGAGTCTCTTTTCACTACCATTGTTATCCAGACCGCATCTTACTGTATAAACGATTGTCTAAACCCTTATTGTTACCGAATAAATACTTACGAGAACGAAGTCTTTACTTGGAGCTTCCTCATCCCGAAACAAGAGTATTACACTTTGTAATACACAAACACAATATGAGTTCTTAAATTACTACTATAGTTTTGAAAGGGGCAGTCCCTCTCATCACCAGGTATAGATAATAACTAACTTAAATACAAAATTTATCTATCTACATAATCGGGTAGGTCAGAGAGCGCGCGGTGGGGAGTGGTATTTTTTCCACAAAAAGCTCTAGGATTGGTGAAATGGACTGAAATGTGATATTAATTATTAGTGTATTAGCGCTAGCGCGAAAAGCGAAGATCTGCGCTCCCTAGACATGAACGCGAATTCGGCCTATTTTACCTGCGTTTATGGGTTTTTAAAGTTTATCATTGGTTGTATCTCATATTTTTGAATGAATGAACGAGTTCTATGTATCAAGTAACCTCATTTGCCGCGCAAACCGGACAAAAAATCATTCCAAATGTCGTCTTCGAACCGCGCATCAATTGTGTTATTTATCTGTTAAGTTATTTATCTTTAAGTGTTATTTGTAAATAAAAAAAGTGTTAAAATGAAGTATTTTTATATTCTTTAATATATTAAAACGGAAATATTGAAATACAATATCTTTAGTGTCATTGCCTCCATGGTTTTATTCGATAAACATGAGCGTACATTTCTGACAGTAAATTTCGTTACATATTTTCATAATTAATGAATAAGTAATTATTGTACAAGTAATTATTTAAATATAAGTAATTATTGAAGTCTGTATATTGAGAAACCAGAAATACATGTTATATGAATATAACCATCACAAAAAAGTGTCTAAAAACAGCAATCGTGCGCGAAATTGCGTGGCAGACAGGGTGCATTCTGCGTTACGTACGGCCGGCATCCGACCGGTTAAGTTATGTATTACCGCCTGGGAATATGTGATGGGTTTTCAGGTGGAGTAATACACGATCTTGTAGCTACTTCAGTTTATTTATAAAAATGTGATTCATTCGTTGCTGGCCGAACGTATTATATATAGCCTGTCTATCGAATGTGTCACCCGGGGAATCGAAGAGACCAGAGCGCCCGCGTGCACCCGGTTTTATGCGCTCACCTCCCCCACCACTCCCGTGCCCGGGTCGCTGGTGGTAAGCACACAAAAAACACCACAGTTTACTATTCAAAAATCTACGTTTTCAAAAAGTAGCTTGCAGGCCACCTAATTCGTACATATTTCAAATGAAATAGTCGCTTCACCCCATTGAAACGCGTCAGCTTTTATTCAAATTTTGTAACGCTGACATGCAGCAGGACTGGGATACTGTGTATGTATATTACTTTTCACTTGATAAAATAAATATTTCACAATAATAGGGACGTACAGTCTGAGCCAGTTCTGGGTGCGGTAGTGTAACAACTTAAAAAAGTGGAAACCAAAACGAAGTGAGCGCTCTATTCCCGACACTCGACAGCCCGCCCGTCTCGGTCTTTTCAGCGCGCTTTGCCTTTTCGCAGATTTAAACCTTCTTCGTGTTTTACGCCTCGAGTGCTCTCGCGCGAACTAGATTCCGACCAACCAGACTGCTGAACGACCGAAAACTGAAAAGAAAAAATCCGCAAAATAAACTTTGTGCGAAGTGTGTTTTTTGTGCTATATTTAACCGTGGCTTTAATAACTTTGCGCTCTCATGATTAATTACCTACTTTAACTATTTAAATGAAATGGTCAAACTCAATTAAATAAACAAATAAATTATTTAAGAGTTAAGGTTGTTATTACGGTCGTTAGACATATTTAACTGTAATTTCGGATATTTTATACGCACCGTATGTGTTACCGAGAAGCGAATCTCGACGTTTCGTTGGATACTTATCCAACGTCATCAGAAGGACGACTTTTACCCGCGTTTACTTTACGAAGGTGGAGGTCGGACTGATTAAAGGTTCTGCTTTCTAGGGCGTAAATTGTATACACTTTGTTGTGGAGTGTTCTCTTCTTGACCTAATATCAATAGTTATGGAGATTTGTAAAATCAAAGTTTGCATTTGTTTTTTCAATATTTATGACCTTTTTTTGCAAAAAGTAGAAATATTATTACATTAACTTATGTTTATTAAGAAAAATTTATTCAATTTAATACAAGTTGAATAAAATGATAAAAACTTTGCAAAAAGTGAAAAAAAATTTTTTTTGGAAGGTTTTTATCATTTTGTTTAAGTTGCATTGAAGCAAATTAATTTTTCATAATCGATATAAGTCACTGTAATGATAATTAAAATTTTTGCAAAAAATGAGTCAGAAATATTGAAAAAAAACGGAAACTTTGATACTGATTATCTCCATAACTATTGATATTAGGTAATGGTTGCTTGAACATTTTAGACTCATAACATAGGCAGAAATCTACGTGCCAAGTTTCTGCTGCTAGCTCTGGTACGCCCTGTATATTTTATTAAATTAAATTTTTATTTATATTACTTTTATTTAATTATTATTACTACTTTTATTTACACTCCACAACAAAGTGCATACAATTTACGCCCTAGAAAGCAGCACCTTTAAACAGTCCTGTGATGGTCGACATAGAGATAGATTTAATAAATTTAGAAAATCCTAAAATAATAATATTCAAAAAAGCCAAGTATGGACATCAAAAATATATTTCTTCTGTTTGGAATCGTTTAAAAGTAAAAGCCTGATATATTTCTTCTCAAGATTCCATGTATTACAAGAGGCTAACAAAATATTGAATATTCAGCTATACAAGTAATATTTCTTAGGTCTTTATAATACCATAGATATAATTCTGTGTTAAATTAATATTGTTTGCCAATCCTAATAGACTCGACCTTGTGTGTAGGTGCGAACAAGTCTTTATTATTTATGAATCGGAACAGCAAGTCTCGTGTGTAGCGGGTGCTTTACTGTTATTTTAACGAAACGGACCAATCACAGGCGCGCTTTGCCTTCGACGGGTTGAGCCGGAGGCGACCGTCCTGATGGCTGAATCCGGCCAATGGCGAGCGCCGGCGGTGAGGTCATCGCGCATAGGATGAGTCACTGCACTAGCGTGGATTTCAGAGGTATGGTGAAATCGTTACTATAAAAGGAGCGAACACGATGTACTCAGCCCCTTCAGTTCGAGACCAGACTTGCGAGCGGGAGCGCTGCCCAACAGACTACCGACGGAGCCCCGAGTTCCAGATCATCAGTTGCGAGCAAAGGAGCTGCCAGCTTGAGAGAAAGCGGGTCTTGCAGCGGCGAAGTATAGAGATTCCACCATCCCGCAGCACCAGAAGGAGGATTCCGCCACAAAGAGTAACAGATAAGGATCATATTCATATTATCTATTACGGTTAATTATTTTCACTATCGAAATGTATTTATTTTGGGAATATTTGAGTTCGGAATAATTATGTGTAATTAAATATCACGATTGCTTGTGTGATATTGGTTCAAATCGTACAAGAATTCCGTTCCAAACGGGTGTATTTTTATGCAAAGCGAATTTCATACCGTTTATGCTAAAATTTGAATACACGGATTTCTATATGAATTACTTAGTAGCATTATAATAATTACTGTATTGCATAAGTATTGCGCAATCCGGTCTTCAGTTAACTCTTTATGATTTGAGTACCTCGGTACATCTAGCTTAACAAGTAGCTTCAGAATGACGAGTAAAGGACAGAATGGGGAAGTCTAACTAAAGATTGGGGATATCTGGTTTGTGTTAGCCTAGCTGGCTGAGGGGTGGATGATTGCCGGCACTTGGGCGTGGAACCCGCACAAGCCCCTGCAGGGCCCCTTAAAGGCGGGGTCCTCCTTGTTGCTCGGGGTCGTCAATAAACCGACCACCTAACCTCATCTGGCGCAAACTACTTAAACCAACAAAAAGGTTCCCTATGTCTTTGGAAGGATTTCCATGCTTGAATGCTGTAAAACCTTGATAGAAAACGTTAACTTCTATTTCGTCCTCTGTAAGAAAGACAGGGCCAGAATAAATATAAAAATCATTCACTCATATGGAATAGCTGGGATATTATAAATATGTTACTAACACTCTAACATTTGTCCAAAGTAAATGTTGCAAGATGCAGAATCGTGGGACGCCGCTCTGAAAAGGCATAATGAGATTGCACAATAATTTGTAACATCGCTGACTATGCCCGCAAAGGAGGCTAATGTCGTCATCAATTCGTACCAAAAGAGTACATGATTCTTCAAACACCGGCCTAAAAGAAAGGCGCCTCAAGACAACACACATCATCAGAAACTCGTACCAAAAGAGTACGGCCTTCTCAATTATAAGCCTAAAAGAGAGGCGTCACAGGATCACATCTCGTAAAGAAGAGATAGAGTCTCGGGATGCAGTAAGTTCCGGAGGAACAAGGGGGGCCGTTTAGTCACTTAGGAAGTCGGCCACCGGGTTTAGGCGGGCGCGGAGCCTCAACCCCTCTCAGCAGAGATGCTGAGGGTTTAAAAAACCAAAATTTAGCATTCAAAGAAACTATTATTTCATATAAACTCACGGGCTGTTGTAGAATCCTTTCGAACAAACCATCCCCGAGACCTTATCTACTTATTTATAAAGAAGTTTCGTTTCAAAAATGTCTTATTTCGTAGATAGCAAATATATGTATTATTTTCCCCAGGAATTAATATGAACAGGTTCATACACGTCTAAGACGACACCATTCAAGGTAAGAATATGTTAATATAAAGTGTTTAAAATTATTAGTTTCAGTGTTATTTAATATGTGAATTTCTCCTCTTTATGCCGTTCGATTGATTTTATTGGGTTGTTTCCAAACGGAAATGTTTTATTTCTAATACACGAATTCTTCTGGTGAACGTATTTTATTGTAACATAAATGTATAGATTATTAGGTTCGTTAGATGATTTTATTACGTAATATTATGCAATTGTTTCCACACTGCTCCTATAAAAGAATTTGAAGTTATTACGATACACAACGGGGTCCTTCATCCATTAGACGAATCATGTGCCAATTCAACGACGTATTACGAATAGTATATATTGTATTTATCGAGATTTAGTCGCATTTATTATTT
This sequence comes from Agrypnia vestita, assembly GCA_016648135.1. NCBI lineage: Eukaryota > Metazoa > Arthropoda > Insecta > Trichoptera > Phryganeidae > Agrypnia > Agrypnia vestita. The sequence continues at coordinate 260,362 of JADDOH010002592.1, read as the reverse complement.
CTAGTGAGGTTTTTAGTATTGGTTCCAGGCGCCATTATGAGGCGGAAATAGTTCATATTCATAGCCCGACTGCAATAGGTATTTTTGTCGCGTAAGAGGTAGCACTTTTAGAAATATAACTATGTTTTATGTTTAGTCCCTGACGGACAGGATGGTATAGCTGTGGCTATTTAGGTAATATACTTAGTAAATGCAAAGGGCATTAGGTATTATCAATATAGTATGCGAACCCAAGATGTTAGAAATATTTTCAGTTAATACGTATTTTTAGTTAATTTATCGTATAGAACAATTTCTGATAGTATAGAACATTATTTCATATGAAAAGTTGAATTTTAGTAGTAGTAATATTTCTGTATTGAATATTTAATTTTTAACAACTGTATCGCTACATCATATGGTTGAAGTCGACCGGTTGCATCCTGTCGCTCAATCGCGCGCGCTCACATATAAGAATAATGAAATATTTGATAATCCAATATATTGTATTTTGAACGCGACGGTTTGCTACTTACTAACCTTCATTATTTAGTAGGACCCACATTAGGGTCATCTTACATCGTTAGCCGTGAAAAGAATATGATTTACATTGATTTGCAATGGAATGATTTGTATTATAGATTTGCTTCGCCTTATATATTCAACACACACCCCATGGGATGTCTAACTCTGGTGCCGGACCAGGAGCTATACTAAATTATTATTAAATGTATCAAGGCCGCGATGCCCTACTATCTACCTGGTCATCACAGTGGTGCCGGTGACCAGACAGGAGCGTATTCGTTGGACTCATTTGCATAGTAATAAAATCATTTTGGTTTAGTTAATATTATAAATGAAAGAAAATATTTGATTATAAAAGCGGTTTTATTTAAACAATCGCGGACCACGGTCCGTGACATCAAAGAAAAAAGATTGAGCATTTATGTGAACCACGTACTGAGATTTGTAGACAAACGTGATACTAGGTATTAGAAATTTCTTTAGGTTGTTTGTCATATAGACAGTTGGCATTTTTATTATTTAATATTTTGTGAACGAAAATTATTGTAGTAATTTTGGTCCTTGTGATATATTAGTTCGATTTTGGAATGCCTGTTTCTTTGTAAAAGTATTGCTCCATTTTATAGAATATGTGATTTATTTCATATCTCATTCATTTTATGTGGTTTGAATTCAAATGATTCACATTTGAAAAATATTTTAATAATTGTTTGAATGCGATCTCACAAGTAAGCCACCGTCACAATCTAAAAAAGACCATCGGGATTTGCGGATCGCAGTATAACAAATATGTAGTTAGGATTCAAACGATTCACGTTTGAAAGGTTTTAATTATTGCATTTGTTTTCTCGCAAGTATACCACTGTCACGGCCTAGGCCATCGGGATTTGCGAATCGCAGTGTAACAAATATGTAGTTGAGATTCAAACGATTCACATTTGAATGGTTTTAATTATTGCGTTTGTGTTTGTGTTTCGCAAATATACCACCGAACACGGCCAAAGCCGCCGGGTTTGCGAGCGCTGCGTGTTAGAAAGACCGGCGACGGTTTCCCTAAATAACGCGAGCGGACACGTTTCGGCCCAAGCGTGGAAGATGCGGTAGAGACCCAAGACGTTTGAGCATTTAGCGTTTGATAAGTTTGACTATCGCGGTCGGGCGTATATGAACAGACTGTTTGCTTCGCGGATATGGACAGGTCGCGCCCGAAGAAATGCAAAGAAATATAGACTTGGAATGCGGGCAGATCACCGCGACAGATTTCAGCGCGCGCCACGGAGGGTTTATGATAGCTTAAAATTCGGTTTTAATTTAATTTCTTATATTAATATAAACTAATAATTAACCCACGCTAGATAAAATCTGTTCAGTGGCAAATATTTTCGCTTACGAGTTATGCAATAGTAATTAATAATAATAGCAGAAAAATATAAAAGTAAAAATAAATATAAAAAACCGGATAACAATTTAGTAGAAAATATAAACACGAGAATATATGAATCTAAAAGAAAAGAAGATATAAAACCGAAAACTTTTAGTATACGGGGTACACAAGAATTATATTAAACGGATTTTGCCATGTGAACATTTGATATATATTTTATTTTATAAAAAAAATTATAAATCCGATGTTTTATAATATTTACTTTTCTCTTTCGGTTATGTACTTTTATGATACAAATGCAAAAAATATTTTAATAACTATCCGTCTGGTTTCATAATTAAAAATTAATATAAATTAATCTTAATTAAATTAAGGTTAATGTAAATTAAATAAATCCACACTTGTTATATATTTGTCTTATGGATATTAAAAAGGGTTTCTATATTTGAAAAAAAAAAGATCTTTAAATTCAGCTAAATTTTTACAGATAATAATTACACAAAAAATTTATTGATTATAGTATTCTTACAAATCTACTTATATTATTTGATAACTTTCACGTGCATGTTTCGGAGATACCTTTTTATCGTCAAGGTGTTATATTAAAAATTGTCCTAAAAAAATAAAATGTCAATCTACAATGTTGCTGAATTAATTGAAAAAAAATAATAATTTCCTTCATTGATTTATTATGGTTCTTAATTATTCTAATTATCTAAATGTGTTCTTAATTGTTATACACAGTTATATACGGTTCTGGTTATTCAAACTAATTATAATTTCTTTGTTGTATGCAGGATTGATAGACTTGTTCGTAATATAAACACAGACGCGTATTGTTGCACGAAATAATTATTTGAGTTTCTTGTTTTGATCTAAAATTATTTTGATTTGAATTACAAGAATAAAATTACTTCCATTTTTATTTACAAGACGGCCTGGCATATGAATTAAAATGGTCATACTACCGCCATCTAGCGGAAATCAGAGAAAGTTTTGAGCCTTCGCTAGTATTAGTCTATAGGGAGCGGTAATAGAGAGCGCAATATATATTCTCTTAGTAACGAATAATTAAAAATTGGACTTCTTTGTTGTTTTTTTTTATATATATTCCTTTGTTTCGCTTCATTGCAACGTTAATTGAAATTGTTTTATCTTCATTAATATATATTATATTATAATATACGTTGGTATAGTGTATTTATAGGCAGAGTAGAAATAAACAACAGCTTATTTGACTACAGAGATGAGATATGGTAGAAGGACAGTTGGCTTCTTTAATGATCATAAGGTTCACATACAGGGTTGATAATTGTTAAATGTTTACATCTCACTACTTCAAATTTCGTACGTATCTATATTGGGGTTGTTTTGGTTTTAGGCGCAATCTTCTTGGAAATAATACAAAAGTAAATCCGGAATTAACGATATGTGAGTTTCTTCAAGTTTTGAGAAGTCGTAACGCTATGATTGATTAAGCATTTATTGTTTTTACTATACATTGGGTGTATGTAGAAATCCTTTTGAATAGTGATAAAATAAAATAAAAAAGAAATTTTTCAGGAGAGCTTTTGAATTCTTCTGGAACATTTTGGAAAAAAAAAAATTGAAAATAGATTTTTAGTAGATTAAATAGTAGTAGCATAACGAAATCATTAGCTTCATCCACCTTCATGCGTCGTCGTGGCCATTACTTTTAGATTCGGGTAGATAGGTTGGTCGTGTGAATCTTGAGGAGATTCCAGTCGTACAGCAAGATGAATTATACGTTAGGAACTCTTGATTCAGTTACACACATACATTTTCTGTGGATATCAGTGTTGGTGACGACTACTACAGTTAGTACAGATATTAGGGTTTACCTCTTCTGATTTGTAACAGTGTACTTCGTTAAACATGTTCGCGTTGTTAAAGGAAAACTTTAAAATTTTATAATGTTGAATATACTTGAGATTCTTTCATCAGCGGGGGGAAATATGGGGATGAATACATATAAGTAGAAGTTGTTTTAGGTTTTCAATAAGTTTTGGGAGGAAAGATATTACAGTTATACGGAGGAGTCGCGCCTGATTATTTGACAAACGCTTAAAAATCTGGGGGAAGACAGGTTAGTAGGGAATAGTTATGGGAAACTTTTCTTGACATCTGGATGCACTTCTTCTACAAACATGCGTCGTCTTTAGATATCACTCTTGAGGGTTGGCTGGCAAGTTAGTTGAGACGGATAATAGTTATATATACTTTTACGTTCTACAATTATCGAAGGGTTTGTTCCTATCCTTTTCTTCCTCTTCTTCTTCTTCGTCTTCTTTTTATTCGTATATGCTAACGGTTATATATATATTTTCTTTCCCCTTTTTATTTATATTGACTTCAACAGCGTCTTCTTCTTCTTCGGTACGAAGGTTTTTTTTTATTGGTTATGTTCACTCTAGTCTTCTTCTTCTTTGAATACATACCGTTTATGCTTTACTTTTCAAATACCTTCTCTTCTATAAATAGCAATTATTACAATACTTTGCAACTACTTTTTCGTCTTATGGTATATCTTACGACTACTTCTCTACTTTCTTCTTCTTCTTCTTTTCCTATTACTACATTATTTTCTTCTTCTTCTTCTTTTCTTCTTCTTTCTTCTCTTTTCTTTCTTCTTCTTCTTCTTCTTTTCCTATAACTACATTCATTTCGTCTTCTTCCGTTTATCTTATACTTATCAACTGTTTTTCTTCGTCTTCTCTTCATCTTCTTCTTCTTCTTTTCCTATAACTACATTCATGTGTCGTCTTCTTCTGTTTATCTTATAATTTTAGACTCTTTTTCTACGTCTTTTCTTCATCTTCTTTTGTTCTTTACCTACTACTACATTCGCGTCTTCTTCTAATTTTATAACTTTCGACTTCTTCTTCTTCGTCTTTATCTATTACTACACTCGGTTGTGACTTTTCTTCTTTATCTTATGCCTTTCAATGGATTCATTTTCTTCTTCTTCTGTTGTCATCCACTACTTTTGCGGCTTCTTCTTCTTCTTCTTCATCATATTACACCAACAATAAATTATGGCAGTCATTACAGAATACGTGGAATATTGAGGACAATTGGCTGTTTCTACATAAGAGGACATGTATTGCGCATATGAATAGGGTTCATAGCTCAGATGGGGTACAAGAGTTAATTTTGTCGCGGTTTGCAATCATAGTAGGAATATGCGGTTGACCATTCACTCAGCTAAAACAGGACTATACGAGTTTCAGATAGAAGAGGTTGTATAGTTTGGGGGAAGGGGGAATAAGAATTGTATTACAAGATGGTGAACACTTGTCGGGGTACACCATGGTAGGATAGCAAGGAATAGTTACTGGAAACCTTCTTGACAACTGGGTTATGGTTGAAGCTCTACTTCTTTAACAGATATGCATCGTCTTTGGGCATCTCTTTTGAGGGTTAGCTGGACAGTTAGTTGAAACGACGTCCAACGGTTATTGAAGGGACTTGTTCATTTGCGACTAGTCATTAGAAAATTTGGAGGCGGACTGCACTTTTTCTTTTTAGAGTGGATAGCAAGTATCATCGTCATCATGTTTACTCGTGTACAGGAGATATTGAGATCGAAGGGTTTGCTCTATATATTAGGAAGCTGATTGTTAAGTTTATATGAATAGGTTGTACATTAATTCGTAGGTTAACATAATTCTGGAACTTCAGATTTATCGTAGCTCGCATTTCATAGGAGAAATATACAGTTAATATTTACTCGGTTGAGTTGGTTTGTATAGCTTGAAGGGGATGTGGGGAGTGTTAGTGGGAGTATATTCTGGGGGAAGGGAGGTATATGCTGGGGAAAGTAGTATAGAGTTGCGAGGTGGTGAACACTAGGAGTGTACCATTGTAAGGAAGCAAGGAGGATAACAAAGTGGGGGAAGGGGCGTTCCTTTTAAGTGTTGATAACAGGATGGAGCTTGAGTGGTTAGCAGACACAATGATGAGATTACTGAGGCATTCAATCGATTATGAAGAATCGAACCTTTTCAGTCAATTGAATAAATTAGATACAGTCCCTTTTGCTTTCAAATCTTATATTTATATTAGTTGTACACTTTTCATTTGAATGATAGGCAGATGGTTTACAGTAGCTTTAAATACGCAAAGAAGGTTCCATTGAAAAGGAATTCTACCCTAATAGAAATATAGTACGCGGAGAAAGGAAAGAACAACGATTAATTTTAAAAGGAAATTTTAGAAACTCTTGATAAGTATCACGAAATATACTATCCTATTGGGTTATTTAGCAGATAGGCTTGGTCTGATAGATCATTCCTCTCTCTAAATAAGGGGGAAGCTGTGATGGTCGACATAGAGATAGATTTAATAAATTTAGAAAATCTTAAAATAATAATATTCAAAAAGCCAAGTATGGACATCAAAAATATATTTCTTCTGGTTTGAATCGTTTAAAAGTAAAAGCCTGATATATTTCTTCTCAAGATTCCATGTATTACAAGAGGCTAACAAAATATTGAATATTCAGCTATACAAGTAATATTTCTTAGATCTTTATTATACCATAGATATAATTCTGTGTTAAATTAATATCGTTTGCCAATCCTAATAGACTCGACCTTGTGAGTAGGTGCGAACGAGCCTTTATTATTTATGAATCGGAACAGCAAGTCTCGCGTGTAGCGGGTGCTTTACTGTTATTTTAACGAAACGGACCAATCACAGGCGCGCTTTGCCTTCGACGGGTTGAGCCGGAGGCGACCGTCCTGTTGACTGAATCCGGCCAATGGCGAGCGCCGGCGGTGAGGTCATCGCTCATAGGATGAGTCACTGCACTAGCGTGGATTTCGAAGATATGGTGCAATCGAGAGTATAAAAGGAGCGAACACAATATACTCGGCCCCTTCAGTTCGAGACCAGACTTGCGAGCGGGAGCGCTGCCCGACAGACTACCGACGGAGCCCCGAGTTCCAGAACATCATTTGCGGACGGAGTTGCTGCCCGGACGTATGGAGGAATCTACCATTCATCAGTAGCAGAGAGGATCATACCGCCACTGTGTAACAGCTAAGGAACACATTTATATTATCTATCGATTAATTATTTTCACTATTGAAATGTATTTATTTTGGGAAGATTTAAAATCGGAGCAATAATGTATAATTAATATCACGATTTCTTGTGTGATCTTGGCTCAATTCGTACGGGAATATCTCCCAAACGAATATATTTTGATGCATGGGGATTTTCATACCATTTGTATTAACAATTGATTTTACGGAGCTCTATAAGCAGTGCGTAATAGATTCATAATATTGTCGACGCGTTATGTATTGCATAACCAGATATCAATCCAAATCGTACGAGAAATTCTTCCGAACGAATATATTTTAAAGTATGGGGATTTTCAAACTATTTTTACTAATAATTGAATACACGTAATTCTATAAGAAATGCTTAGTAGCCTTATAATAATTGTGTTGCATAAGTATTGCGCAATCCGGTCTTCAGCCAAGTCTTTATGATTTGAGTACCTCGGTACATCTGGCTTAACAAGTAGCTTCAGAATGACGAGTAAAGGACAGAATGGGGAGATCTAACTAAAGATTGGGGATATCTGGTTTGTGTTAGCCTAGCTGGCTGAGGGGTGGATGATTGCCGGCACTTGGGCGTGGAACCCGCACAAGCCCCTGCAGGGCCCCTTAAAGGCGGGGTCCTCCTTGTTGCTCGGGGTCGTCAATAAACCGACCACCTAACCTCATCTGGCGCAAACTACTTAAACCAACAAAAAGGTTCCCTTTGTCTTTGGAAGGATTTCCATGCTTGAATGCTGTAAAACCTTGATAGAAAACGTTAACTTCTATTTCGTCCTCTGTAAGAAAGACAGGGCCAGAATAAATATAAAAATCATTCACTCATATGGAATAGCTGGGATATTATAAATATGTTACTAACACTCTAACATTTGTCCAAAGTAAATGTTGCAAGATGCAGAATCGTGGGACGCCGCTCTGAAAAGGCATAATGAGATTGCACAATAATTTGTAACATCGCTGACTATGCCCGCAAAGGAGGCTAATGTCGTCATCAATTTGTACCAAAAGAGTACGTGATTCTTCAAACACCGGCCTAAAAGAAAGGCGCCTCAAGACAACACCCATCATCAGAAACTCGTACCAAAAGAGTACGTACATCTCAATCATAAGCCTAAAAGAGAGGCGTCACAGGATCACATCTCGTAAAGAAGAGATAGAGTCTCGGGATGCAGTAAGTTCCGGAGGAACAAGGGGGGCCGTTTAGTCACTTAGGAAGTCGGCCACCGGGTTTAGGCGGGCGCGGAGCCTCTACCCCTCTCAGCAGAGATGCTGAGGGTTTAAAAAACCAAAATTAGCATTCAAAGAAACTATTATTTCATATAAACTCACGGGCTGTTGTAGAATCCTTTCGAATAAACCATCCCCGAGACCTTATCTATTTATTCATAAAGAAGTTTCACTTCAAAAATGTGGTATTTCGTAGATAGCAAATATATGTATTATTTTCCCACGGAATTAATATGAACAGGTTCATGCACGTCTAGGACGAAACCATTCAAGGTAAGAATTTGCTAATACAAAGTGTTTATAATTATTAATTTCAGTGTTATTTAATATGTGTGAATTTTTCCCTTTGCGCCGTTCGAACGATTTTACTGGTTTGTCTCAAATCGAAAATGTTTTATTTCTAATACACGAATTCTTTCTAGTGTACGTATTTTTATTGTAACATAAATGTATCGATTATTAGGTTCATTAGATGTTTTTATTACGTAATATTATGCAATTGTTTCCACACTGCTCCTATAAAAGAATTTGAAGTTATTACGATACACAACGGGGTCCTTCATCCATTAGACGAATCATGTGCCAATTCAACGACGTATTACGAATAGTATATATTGTATTTATCGAGATTTAGTCGCATTTATTATTTCTAGTGAGGTTTTTAGTATTGGTTCCAGGCGCCATTATGAGGCGGAAACAGTTCATATTCATAGCCCGACTGCAATAGGTATTTTTGTCGCGTAAGAGGTAGCACTTTTAGGAATATAACTGTGTTTTATGTTTCGTCCCTGACGGACAGGATGGTATAGCTGTGGCTATTTAGGTAATATACTTAGTAAATGCAAAGGGCATTAGGTATTATCAATATAGTATGCGAACCCAAGATTTTAGAAATATTTATAGTTAATATTTTTAGTTAATATTGCATTCAAAAGCGCAATTTTCACACAATAATTATTTCCAGTTAATAATATATATTTTAGTTAAATGTATAGTTAGCACAGGCAGAGTATTAATATTGTATAGAAAACATTATTTATAATATTTCAAGAAGGTATAATATTTTATTCCGCGAACCTTTTATAGTTACAGCGTATCTGTCGACCTCAGCCGTTGCCACCCGCGCCATACAACTATTTTCGCTAACATCATACGGCAAATGACTTTATTCATTGCAATGAAATTATATTATTTAATATTATTTTCCACGACGTATTTTTGACGGGTCACCCCATAGGATTCATCACATTGTTAGCCGCGGCCAGGAGTTGGCAGATTAATTGAATATAGTAGACAAAAATTAAATATCAACTCGCGACGAGAAAGCAACGGCCTTTTAAATAAATTATTAATACAAAATTCATCGTTAATACGTTAGGAAGACCCTCTATCTATCTGGATCATCACATTGCTTACCGTGACCAGGAGAACGATTTATATTGAAATATTATAAAATGCTTTATAATATTAATTGAACATCATTTCGACATTAAATACAGTCTGCTTGATTTGATTAGGATGCCCCCCATCTACCAGGTTCATCTCAAGCTGATGCTCACTCTTTATATAGCGGCGCTACCTTCTAGTCCCGTAAAGGTGGCCTACCTGAATACACCACATATTTATTTTGTTATAAATTTTATTTGTACAAATAAAATTATTTTCATTAGAATATGTCAGAAATAAAAATGCACCAGTTCTTTAAGCATTTATTTTTTTCAGATTGTTTTGATCTGGTTGGGTTAATTAATGCCTTAGGAGATGTAAGAATGTACCCGGAGCAAAATTAGTGGGTCAAGATAGAAGAAAATGGCGTTATATCAATTCTGCCTACCCTTGAGGACAAATGGCGTGATGGTTAGTTAGTTACTTAGTTAGTTTAGGGTAGGTTATGTCGGATATCAGATTTTTTGTGGTGATCCTCGTTTCACTCGATTTTCTTTACATAATTATAGACAGTAGCTATTCCGTGTCAATGAATAAAGATATTAAATATTCTGTAAACTATCTAAGTTGAAACAACGTATATTTTCATTTATGGTATCCAAATGTTTGTTGGATTTCATCCTACACACACCTGTCACTGTTTGTAATGCCAATTGCCTTTGGAATGTATACAATTATTAGCATTGAGAAAATGCTAATAATTGTACACATCATATAAATTTGTAAAAAAAGTCTTGGAAGAAAATTCTGGGCTAGATTTTAGTCAATTTGCATTATAAATTAAATTCACTGTATAACTTAAGACTTAAGTGAATATGTCAAATTAGATATTTCCATTTCTAACAGTTTCTACGCATTCAAACAATTAAATATCACGCTTTACTAAAATGGAATATTTGAAACTCGGATGAAAATTTTATCAATGAAATTTAATCGATCGCAAAAAACTGAATAAAATATAAATTGTCTGATTTATATGAATGATGAACATTCTGATATACCTATTAACGTTCGCTGAAACAACTCGAATCATTTGAATGTAGGTCTACAGATGGCTTCTAAAATTAAACTGGATTGAAAACGTTACAAACGTCACATGATGATCCGAATTCGAACGGAAAAAATCCTTAAAACCGTTAAAACTAGAAAATTACACTATTTTGGCCATATCACGAGATACCCAGAGAAGTACTAGATCCTGCATCTTATAATTCAAGGAAAAATTGTGAGCAGAAGAGGTCTTGGAAGACGAAGGACGTCCTCGCTAAAATATCCAATGCAATAAATAGTTCAGGAAAACCACCGTCCAGCTATTTTTAGCTGTTGCTTGCAAGATTATGATCGCCAACATGATCACTAACTTCCGATATCCGGACAAGCACAAGAGAACAAGATATGCATGGTTTTAAATGTATGATGCGAATCATCACATAGAGACAGTGAAGAGGTTTTATGTGGTCGCCTCGCTGCATTACTTACACTCACTTGAGTGTCAGCGGCGAAACGAAGATGACCGCTTTAGCATTAAAATTATGCCATACTGGATGGCGAAAGTGCAGGGACGATATGGGAGTCATTGCTCATAAAACGGTCCTAGGTATGCGGTGGATCTTCTTCGCTGTATGACACGAATGATAAATAAAATCATTGTAGGTAGGTACGTGAATAAAAATCATGTTTTATTCGTAACCTAATTATACTTTAAGAAAAGAAAAAACAAACCAATGTGGTCTACTCCAGAAAATGTGGAATTTTCGAATAGTTTCATTATGCTTTGAGTATACGTGGATGAATTATTACAATTTTCTGCTTCATTATCATATAAAGTATAAAAGGAAGTCCCCGGCGAGCGTCTGTATGACCGCGCTAATTTCGAGAACCACTGAACGGATTTGTATGCGGTTTTTACTATTATGGTCTGCATTTCTTCACAAAGATTTTTCTAGCATTTACGATACTAGTGAATCAAGTCGGAAAAAAATTGCCGGTAAAGCGCTCTCATGGAAAACGCCATCTAATCCGTTGGAGATACAAAAAAATTGTTTAGGAAAAAATTGTGTATAATTAAATGACCTACAAAGAATTCAATCGTCGCATGTATTTTTCTTTTAAGGATCACTTACACCAACCATTTTTGTCTATAAAATACCGGGATATCATAATACATTTATCATAATACATTCCATCTTGAGTAAAGTGTAACACAGTTGCTTTGACGCTAGCACCATTCGCGCGTTTCAAAACCATTTGAAATATGCTCAGGGCAATGCGAATTAAAGGATTGCAGTTGGCAGGAGACAGGAATTTAGATGCTTAAACTACTTTATATATTGAAATGTAAACATTATAATTAACATAAAGCTTATCACTCTTGAGTTATAAGAGTATTTCTGAAAACAAAAGCTCTCTTCGAGTTATATACACAATTAAAAATTTCACCTAACAAAATTAGCTGTAAAGCTATTAAAAAATATATTTTTATATAAATAGTACACAACCAAATAATTACATACTAATTACAGCATACCTTAATCGTAATATTTACAATTTACATTCTTAACGACGTTAAAATCGATTTCTAAGCTAGGCAAAATCATAATTTACATTTTTTCACGACGTCAAATAGGCTTCAAAGCTTGAAAAAGGCTCGAAAACACGACGTTTCAGTACTCTTTCCAATAATTACCCACTCAGGACAACATACATAAATCATGTTCTCGTTGAAAAGAAATGCGAGACATTTTGAAATGTCAGTTATTTCATAAAAGAAATCAACCAGTTACATGGCAACTAATGGTTAAGTCAAAAGTGCTCTTTAAGGAAATCTTGGCGCATTCACCCGGCTGTTTTCCACCTCCTGAAGACCTTTTCCACGGCCTGATGCAGAAGGCAGAAGCCAGAAGCAGCGGCCTTCCTCCGGACAGTCGCCAGCGGTGCAGCGTTGCTGCCGTACGTGTTGAGCCACCTCCTCCACTCACTTCTGGTCCGGTCGGTGATTGGACTCAAGAAAGTTAGCCATCGACAGTCGCCGTCCAGTCGCTCAAGAGTCGAGTGCCGTGCCAGTTCGCTTCAGAAAGTTTCTACTGATAGAGAAATCGAGTTCTCGCGGTATAGTCTGGCAAACGTTCATTCATTTTTTTGTGTAGTTTTTTGTCATTTTATACGTTTGTGTTTATTGCTTCAAGTCAGTGTTTTTTTGTAAATATTTCCGCAATTATCTTTCGTTATATCGTGAAACAGTCTTAAATAAATCTTTTATATAAGCGGTTTTCACTATAGGTTATTTTGTGTTCATTTTTCAGGTTATTAATAAATTGAACTGAATTACAATTAAATTGGATTTTAAGTGTTTGGATTTTGTGTTCGATTAACATTTCATAGCGTGAAGTTATTGGAGCGTTGTTTATCCAGAGCGTTGAAGGCGGAAATTCACATGAAAATGGTAAGAGATCTTTAAATATTTTTAGCCAGCACTTAGAAGCACCTATTTCGTTTTTAGGTAGTTAGACATACAATAACTTTAGTGGATTTTAAATGAATAGGGTTAAAAAAATTAAGTACCTACATATATTACAGTACGGTTTTTAAAAACTTTGTCAGTATGACTTTTGGTTATTATCGCAGATAGGGTTTATATATATAACTATGAATAGAACACAACGTTGTTTACTTCACACAATTACAGTTTAATTAAACAAATTAATTAAAACGTTTTCGATGCTTACTGCATCATCTTCAGTAATATACTGAATATTACTGTATATTACTGAAGGTGATGCAGTAAGCATCGAAAACGTTTTAATTAATTTGTTTAATTAAAGTGTCATTGTGTGAAGTAAACAACGTTGTGTTCTATTCATAGTTATTTACAATGAACTTCCACAAAGTTAATCACGAAAATTTCGAAATATTATTTATATATATGTTTTTCGGAGCTTGTAAAAAATTCATATTTTTAAAAATTTTATATTGCTTCACAGTCTGGTTTCTCTAATGCTCCAGATTCGTAACGATACATAAAAATTTACTTGTTAAATTTTTTATTGCTAGCTTTTATTGTAGCTAGTTGGTCTCACCTCGTGATCCAAAGGTCACGGGTTCGAACCTCACTCCAGACCAGCAAGTTAGTCCTATTTTCACAGCACAAGCATTCAGCTTTGTTTGAAAATAGTAAGAATATTGACGTGACACGTATTATGTGTTCGCATCTCTATTTTTTCTTTAAAAAAAATCGTACATTAATAAAAACCTAAAGCAGTGATAATTGTTATAAATTTAACCTACTTTATGACAAAATTAAGGCTTCTATTTTTATATATGGTTCTACTGGTATTTTTCCATAAAATGTTTATTTTTATTAATGTTTATTTTTTAACCAGATTATTTTTCCAGTTAATTATTCTTGTATACCTATGTATATATCTTTTTTTATAAAATGGTTCGTTTGGAATATTACACAAAATTTATGACATGCGAAATATTTTTTTTACTTACTAGATGACAATCCTCGTCTGTAATGAAAAAAATTGAAATATATGGGCACAGGCCACAATTAGCTACACTATGGCAATTAGCTTTTGAGTGCCAAATGATTAGGTACAGAAATACTTCCGTTTTCGTCGTAATAGTGTGACCGACGTACAGACGCCGAGAATTGTTTAACGAATGTTGACTATTGTATGATGGTGGATGTTTTGCGGTTGCGTCTAGTGTGCATATTCCCCCGAATGGCTTCTCATTTATTGTAGAATTAACTTTGTGATTGAGTTTAGTCTCTTTTTGACTGCTTATTGAAAATTTTTCGGTATATTAGATGAATAGTGTATTAACAAATTGTTTGTTAAATTAGATTACACTACCTATAAGATTGTAAGCGATTAACCCTCACCACACACAAGAATCTTAATTCTTTTTGGTGAGGTATAACATATAAGAGTAATTTGATTGTTAATATTTGCTAGTTATAATTGTTATAAAATAAATTATATGTATTATCTATTAAATAAATAAAAAAACGCGACACCACCGAAGTGCGCTTTGGCAATACGAAAATTTTAAAATTCTTCAAATTATGAACACGTTGACCATGAGTTGAAATTCGCGGGAGCTGGTCCGAAAGTCGCCGCGACAGACGCGCCCATGTGACGCGGCGCTGGCGCGACACTTTGGCCGGTATGGCGTACTTCCTTAGACACATTTTCGAGTGAAATCAGGGCCGGTTTTGACGGCGCGAGTTTCGCTTTCAACGGCCGCTTAGTAAACGTGAGTCGAATAAAGCGTTACGTATTTTGGGCACAATGGAAATATTAACAGTTTGTTATTATATGTTAGTTTCACTCACTTCGTGCCCGCGTATTCAATTAGTGTGACTTGTCCAGTGTGTCCACATTGTAGAAGACAATGTGAGGCTTAATTCTTTCGGAATGACAGTGTAATGGAATAAGAGAATTATAGAAAATTTGAATAAACGAAATATTATGCACATTGCATCACTCACAACATAAAACGTGGGTGACAAGAAAATTGATGGTATTGCAAGAATTTATTTAAAAAAATATGTTTTCGATATTCTTCATACAGAATAACATTTACATATATAGAATATCCTGTATCTAGCTATTAAGCCGAAATCGGGTGATAAGCCAAGTCATAATAGTTATTAGAAAAATATTAAAAAAAATTAAAAAACAGTCAGTTAAAACTGGGCAAAGTATTGATTTTGAATACTTGGTTTTGTCAAAAAGTGACATTTTCTTCCAAGTTGGAGCAGTTGGCTTTGAATTTTGGACAAAAGTTTACAGAAGCAAATTTAAGAATTATTCAGGATTATATAATAATAATAAAATTAAGAAAAATAAAGATTTGTAGCAACAGGAGCGAAAAGACCGTCACAGGGTGTAGATTTTTTTTCAATGCTTATAATTTTTAAAACACATGACTTTTTTGAAATATTTTTCTGATAACTATTATGACTATTATCACCCAATTTCGGCTTGACGTCGAGATACGGGACATCCTTTATGTATTTAAATATCTCACTTTTTACATATTCATGCATATTTGATTATTTTAATTGATAATGCGTAGTAATGTATGAAATTTGAGAACTTTATAATTGAGATATATACTACCTACTAGCTAAAATGCGCAATTATAAAGATATCTTGCACATCTGGTGAATTTGATTCTATGATTCTATTAGCGGCATCTAAAGTGACAATAAATTTCACTTTAAATGCATGGCTTGCGCATAATATATTTTCACAGGATCACAACTATTATGAATGTTCGATAATAATATATTTAATATAATTAACACTAAAAATATAAAAAAATAGCAATGAAACAAGGCATTCGTATCCATAAAGTACATATTATTATTCTTAAAGAGCAAGAATTCCCATCAAATTACTTATAATCAAAATGTCTTAAAATTTATTTGCTGAAATACATAATTTGTCCAAAGAGTCCATCCAAATACTGAAATAATCAAACACATCAAACAGAAAGCTATTTGAAGATAAAACAAGATAATTTATACATACTTTTATAAGCATGCTTTTTATCGTTTGCAAAAATAGACCACAAGAAAAATTAATTAAGATTAAATACTGTAACTAAATATCTGATGAATTCATCAATTTATGTTAGGGGTTAATTATAATCTTATTAATAGGTTATTTTATAAAAAAAGTGCATTAAATGTTGATTAGAGACAAAAATAATGTAGTGGTTTTTACTAAATAAAATGAACGTTCTGTGAAAATAATGTATTTAATAAGCGTGAAATCTTTAACCGAAATTGTTTCAAACAGCACTTTTTCAATTAACTAGTTCTAGTATTGAACCCACGATATTTACTTGATTTAGAAATAAAATCAAACCGAAACATTTGTCACATGATGCGTTTGACATTTATTTTCTATTTCCAGATTCGATTTATTGCGTTATAAATAATTTACAAATGTCCACGCGACGCGTTTCTTAGGATCGATATTTTGAATGGCCACATACTCACCAAACTGGCTCTGTTATGATTATCAACAAGCCGACATATTAATTCACGTATAAAATACTTCCATTCTCCATTTCAGTTTAGTAATCTGGGTCATACACAGAATGTAGAGTTCGTGTTCTCTCGGAACACCGAGTACACCGTGTGAGAGTAACGACCAATTAAATGTATAACCATACATTAATTAAGTCGTTGAATGGAAAAAATTAACATAGCTAAAGCAACTCGGATTATTTTCTCTTTTATTCAAATATTTAAATATGTGAATATGAAAATGTAAGCAAGTACAATAAAGCACTCTTAATAACTGTAAACTATATTGAAAATTACATTTTTGAATGTGGGATGGAAATTGCCTTTGTTTTGCGCAGGATTCAAAGCATGTAGGTTTATATTTATAATATAAATAAAAAAAGATATGTTTATAATTTGTTCCAAGCAAAGGAGGGATAAGATATTCGGAAGCTTGTAGTTATTTTATTTTTCACAGGATCCTTGAGTGTAACTGAGCAAAATGTAAAACGGATGGCATTCAAATTTCCACGTTCGAGGCCAACAATAATAGGTAGAGTAACGAGTAGCTTGTTAGTTTGGAGGTTAAGACACTCGCCTGGTGACCTAGTGGTCGAGAGTTCGAGCCTTGTTCCGGGATATCACTAAGTTAATTCTATTTTTACATCACAAGCGCTTAGCTTAGTTAGTAGGAAATAGTGAGAATGTTTATGTGATACGTGTTCCGTGCACACATCAGTATTTTAAACAAAAGTAACAAGGATAAATGGTATTTGATCGTATTTTAATGTGATGCTTATAATAAATTATATTAACCTTGTTACGTCTACTAAGTTTAATATATTATGTATTTTCATTGCTTATGTTTCGAGAGAATCAGAATGTCTCATCGACAGGTAAAGTATCAAATCAATGTATCGATTCTGATTATCTTGAAACGTAAGTAGTGAAAATATAAAATATATTAAAATTAGTAGAGGTACAAGGTTAATAAAATTTATAATAATCTGTCATCATGGATAATCTCTACAAAGTAAAGGCCAAACCCATCAATAATATGAGATGCTTATGCTTAATTAGGATGAATAAGCTTAAATCAATCTTGTAAAGAATAATGAGCCATACATAATATTGTTTGTAATAGTATTATATTAACTAGGATTACAATATAAATCCGAACGGAAACAGAAAATAAATCATTAGATATTATTAGACACGAGCTAGTGATTAATTTTTACAGTTTTTATCGTAATAAGCAAATGACTGCTTGCGCTCTATATTATTTTTTGTATGCCTTGTGAATCCGCATGTCCACCTGAACCCATATTTTTAACCAAATAATTGATACCTTATCTGAAATTTACGAAATTGAAGATTGATTACCTAATAAAATAATAATGAAAAATTGCCTGTTCTCTAAAGTATTTTGTTGAATATTAAAAATGTTAATAATAAATTGTGTTAAGGCCTGCAGAGACAACACCGCGGACCTAGAGTTGAATATCAAGTTTAAATTTCTCGGAGGAAGAAAATGTACGTAGATTTACACTTTCTATTCTCACTATGTTTGTGTAATTACCGCCAAGATCTGTATTTTTGAAGTGTCAACACTATTCCTGTTTGGCCACATCTATATGACTAGTTACTGTGCATTTGGCGTCCGAGGTGGTCGAGGTTATCTAAGGGAAAACGAGCTTATTAAAAAAGAAAGTTATACGAGTAAATGATAATATATTAATTAATCTGAAGTATAAACATTGTTTTTCATTTACGTCAATTTTAAATTTTACTAACCTGATGAAAAACCTTAAAAAATGTGTTTAAATAAATTTCATTTATACTTCTACTTTAAATTTTTCAAGTAAAGTTATTGTAAGTTACAATGCAATATTTTAACAAAAAATCACTTATATAGAAATAAAATAAATAATAGTAACTTCGTGATTTAACACAATGATTTTTATATTTAAAAAAAAATCTTCTACAGGTTGCAAAGCATTATAGTTATTTGAGTATATATTTTCAAGAGATATAATTTCCTCTCAGTCACTATTTACAACTATCTTAAAAATCTCATTGTATGTGTAATAGATTTCAGTTCATTGATTAGTGTAAAAAATGGACAAAATATTAAATTGTAATAAAATCACATATAAATAATAGAAAATAGATTTTGGAATTTAAACCTATCAAATTGACTAACATTATTAAATAATACTCTCAATTAGGTATGCAGGGCGCAGCTTTTACTAATCAGGACTAATACATCTTGCATAAGGATCTGTTAAGAATTATAAGAGAGTAAGATTTAAGATCCGCATCTTGAAGTTAAAATAAAATAATCCCAATAGCTAATGTAGTAACTAAAAGTCGTGCTATATATGTAAGTTATATAAGTTATATGGATGATGAAAACGTATTCGTAAAAAACAAGGTAGGAAAATTTAAAGTTATTTTGAGACTCATCTTTTGAAGTTTCTAATGAATTCTGTGAATAATCTAGAACTTTAACTTGTCATCAAAATATTAAATATTACTATATAGATATTACATTTAAATTATTAAAATATAGTAACAAACAAATATCAAAATGATGTATTTGAGTGGGTACAATCTTAAAAATATATCTCACTCTGAAAAAAGGTCGATTTTCATATTTATAACGTTTTCCTAGTTCGCATATAAATATCATTGAAAAATATATGTAATTTATTACCAAAAATAAAATACCCCTCCATAATTCAAGCCCGCATACCTGTCTGCAGGTCCTTTTTTTAAATTGGTAATATACCTACTTCGATAAATGTTTCAGCATATTAAATAAAATAAAAAGCGATCTATGATAATTAATCGCATGAAATAAATTTTCTACTGTCAAATTAATGAACGTGTGTGTGCGCAGAACGGAAATAATGTATGCGATTTCAACAGAGATTGGAACTAAATAATTTTTACTCGCGTCCATAGTGGTCGGTCAACACCTACTTGTAACAAAATATATCGGAGACACTGCAAAAAACACCCGAGAAATATTACAAAAAAACTTAAAATACAGCCCACGACACGTAAGTCAAGGAGGATAAAAAACAATAAAAATGTATCCTTGAAACTCCGCCGCGTTCTCCAAAGTCACCTGTGTAATACCGGCTGTTACCACACGTACCCTAGACGCCTGTGGAGAGTCACTTCCTGACCAGCGACCAGCGGACCACCACCCGGTCGCCGTCGCACAAGGTTCTTCAAAGTGTACAAGAGAGAGCTGTTTATAATTTATCGAAGGTAATTGGGTAATTTTACGAGATCGCTTTTTATACCGCGGCGCTGCCGAGTCTGAAGGCAAAATGTCAATGAATGGAATATGGCGTAAGGCTATTTTGTCATCTTTGGGTACGATTTTTGAAAAGATATCTTTCTCTGAAAAAGTTGTCTTGTATTGATAATTTTTTAAACGGAATATATAGACTTGTACGTCATTTCAACGACGAAATGATGTGCTTCTTTCTTATGCTGATTTCACCGGATTTATTTATTCAATAATAATTATTTCATTGTCTGATTCTCAATAACTTCCTGTAACGTCCGCAACTTTTTTGTATATACCTATATATTTTTATTCATTTTTTATATAAATAATTAAATACTTTTTTATTTAGACCCGACAGGTAACAAAGAAGAAATTCCCCCCTTACCCTATACCCCACCAACTCCCCAAGGTATATTTTCAATACAAATCTTCACCGTTTGACAGATTTTACCCAAATTTTGCATACTTATTCTTTAGGACCCGTCCAAAAATGTAAAAGCACGTAATTTTAGACGGATTTAAAATTGTTTGCTATTAAGTGCTTACAAAAGAGATAGAGTTCCATGATACATATACTTTATATTCTTAATGTCATAATGCAAATTAATATTTTATTCACTCAACAAAACTAGAAAAGCCTTGCTCTACCTACTAGATGATAAGTCAAACCCAGTGTAAAACTATTGATTAAAATAAACTTCAAATGTTTGCTTACCTATAGGACAGGTTATACTACATTTTATCAATATAAATTAATTCTACCAAGGATAAGAACAAAACGGAATACAAATTTCACTTAGGAATATATCCTAGAATTTGAATCCTTTGAATTCGAAGTTCAGAACAATACAAAAATTATTTGTTTTTTGTAGGTATCAGAATTTGTATTTATTTACGTTAATTAACTTATTAATTAAACCTAGTTAAGCATATTATATTTTAGTATCTTTTTTATATTAGTTTCATCAAACATTTATTTATATTGGACAATCATTGTACCTACTCTTAGTATTGTATAAACAAAACTATACGATAGTGAGTAGATACCATGTAATGTACTAAAAATATATTTATTATAATTATTAATGAATGAATATAGATGCATTCACGAAGGTGTGCAATATTTTCGCATTGCTTTAATTTTGTACAGATAAAAATTATAAATTAAAATTGAGGCAATTTTTCAAAACAAACTTAAATCAAGTGCCCCAAGAAACCCCTACTTTTGTACCTACACTGAAAATACTTTTTAATTGTATAATAAATCACTTGAGATTGACCATATAATTTAAATCATGTGATCATTTGCTGTCTTGGTAAATAAAATTTCTTAGCGCTTTCTCCGGTCGTGCATAATTAACTTCATTACATTTTATCTCCTGCAATTACATCGTGTGCCGCTATTACACATTTACAGCTATATGTGTTTTTAATCTTACGTGTATGTATAAATAATCTATGCACATACTAGCATGCTTATTATTTCTAGTCATAAAATAAAACCAAATATTTGTGTGTTTGTTCTTCAATGACGAATGATTTAAAATCTTAAAATACTCGTAGGTGCCAAGATCAAATTTATTTTGTGGATTTAAGGAAACACATCGCTATATTATTAATTGATATGGATGTGGTGTTAAATGGTTATCGATCAATAATTTCGTTGTCTCTTCGTTCGTCCGTCCGTCTGTCTATCTTATCCCCATAACTTCGTGTAACGTCGGTAATTTAGTTCAAATTCACGGATGAAAAAACAAAATTACACGGCCGGAGATGGAGCTTGAACCCCGGGCCACCAAACCCGATCCAGCCATTCAACGCATGTTGCTACGGCCGCTTCTCCGTGGAGCGTTAAAAATATGCTATACATATATACTAGAGCTTGGCAATGACGCGAACCAATGCTCCCTCACTTTTGACGGGTTGCAGCTAGTTTTAAATAACACTAAACCAAAATATGCACTACACACATCACAATGAGTGATGTACCTGCACCTGAGAGAACTGCTCTTCTCGAAACTATATTAGTAACGAAATAACTCAACGTGTGGGATCAAAGTTTATATAGTTTAGTTTAGTACGAATTAAAATAAACGCATCGGCTTTTACATCTCCCAAAGATTTTTCCTTTTTATCTCCGCTAGTAAAACTATGACCGAATATTACGCATTTATTATATGTAGTTCTTATAAATAAAACAAAAATATGTTTTCCAATCCACAATCAAAATGTGTGCAAAAGATAGGAAACTTAGGTAGATAAAATAAAATATTGGTCCGCTGATGAAAAGTCTTTTTTAAGATACATTATGTTTTTGGGATGCGTTGGCGAAGGTAGTATAAAACAGCTATAAATCCTGTTATAAATCAAAGGGTTTCTGGACGCTGCTATAAAATAAAATAATAAAATAAAATACCATATTGAGACGATGAAATTTTGCGATAACCGAACTTTGTCTTAGGTTATCAAGATGGAAATAACATTATTTATATTAGCTTAAATTATTAATAAATCATTCTTTATTTTATTGGAAAGAATATTAAAAAAAAATTGTCAGAGTGCAGATTAATATTTGACATTCCTTAGCAGGTAAACTCCGGTTAATTCTTGAGATCGATATCCGGCAGACATGGGTTGATATATACAAGACTATGCATATATAAAAATATAGTTTAAATTGTTCACAAAAGAAAGGATGCAAGTCCGCTTATTAACATTGACTACAGGAGTGTTATTCAACATTTTTGAATACGCGACAGCTTTACAAGTAAAAAAAATCTGGTTATTAAAAAAAGTTTAAAAAAGTTAATTTCCAGAACTGGATATTGACGCTGCCAATGGGTGAAGATGTGTAAATAAATCTTGTCACCTTTGGGCATCGCATGTCTTGAAGCAATCGGCTCTCTTATATTTTAATTACACAATTATGTAGTTAAACAATTTTTCTTCAACTTCTAACACGAATTTATGACACTATTTCGAATGCTATCTATTTATTATGTGTGGAGATGGAGGGAAAGATTTGTTGAACTTAAAGAATTAGGAATAAGAATCTTCTGAGAATGAATGGGGATCCATAATGAACACCATTAAAAACCGATGGGGCCCTTTCGATAGGACACATTCTTATACACAACGCATACTTCAGAAATTTCATTCAAGGAAACGCAAAGGGAATATGACAAAGAGAAAGCCTTAGGGCCGGTCGGATTAAAGTAAGCGTTCGTTTAAAGCATAGGTATTTAAACGGTTCGTCTGATTGGTGGAGAACGCAAAAATCTATGCTTTACTTTTAAAAACGAACGCTTACTTTAATCCAACTTGAAATAACCGGCTCTTAGACAAAAATGTATCCACCAAAAGTGAATAAGCAGAATTTTGGGTGACATTCAGGACAAAGATAAGTGTACGAGTTTTGTACCAACAACAACAAAATTCTTAAATATCTGTCATAGACTTTTTTTAGTTCTCTTCGTAAATTGAAGAAATCGAATGCATTTTTTTCCTTTAATAAAACATTTAAAATTGAGGCAATGTGTCCAATAATTAACAATAAAAATGCCCACAATGGTCAGGCGTATTTAATAACTAATTTGTATTTTAAATTGTATAATACTATTTCACAGAGGTAAACCATTACACATTTATTAATTTTGAATCTCATTGTTAATAAAATTTATTTTAAATGAAAGTACATTTTCAACAAGTGCGACTTGTTCCTTCATAACCGTGAATAATTTAAGTCAAATACCATCTGATCCTTTTTATAAATTGTCCTTGACAAAGGCAATCATGTTTCAGTTCAACCCTGTTACCGCTCTGATTGCATGATGGCAATGTATTCTGTGTTGTCAAGGAACTTTGCCATGCGGATTGCATAAATATGAATTGATAAATCAATTCACATTTATGCAATCCGCATGTCATTTCGCATTTCACAGAGCGATTTGTCACACTTCGAACGAGAGTCGCACGAATTACTGATATTAAAAATTTTCACCGAAATATATATAAAAATTTTTTAATGTATTATTTTTTATTTCATTTCCAATAAATCGGCGTTTATCAGACAAAAAGCATTTAATTGGTTGATACATACACACATAATACATATAAATACGGTATAAAATGTAGCAAGTCTCTCGGCCTCGCTAGATATATATAAATACCTTTTCCGATGTAGGTAGCTGGTTTTTATCATTTTTATCAACAATATTTTAAGAATAAATTAACAATCTATTATATATGATGCAATTTGTGGTACCTGTTTCAATGTCCAGATTATAATAACATTATATTTTTTCTATGGGAAAGTAGGTGGGAAAGGTCTTCGGGTGTTCAAAGGGCTTACGACCTATCGTATACGTAGTGATCACGTTGGCTGGATTTTATATGTTTTGCGAACAAAGAACTGAACTGAAGTCTAGCTGTATGTGTGGATTGCTGATGGTGCGATGTCCTGTATGGACTCGTGTAGATCCTGCTGTGCCTCGATTTGTTTACGCGGCATTTTTTCCACGTTCGTATGTGTGTGGCCTAGATTGGTGGTTTATGTATTGTGGTATGAAACGCTATAATTATTATGGATAAGGTAAAAGTATATATAAAATATCTATATATATCTCGATTTTCGTAAAATTTCACATCAAGGTCACTTTACAGAACAGCTTGTTATCAGCTTATTGGTGTAGTGGTCACGATGCTCGCCCAGTGATCTGGTGGTCAGTGGCTCTAGCCCCATTCCGGGACACAGACATTAGATCTATTTTCATAGCATAAGCGTTTAGTTTAGTTTGAAACTAGTTAGAATATTAATGTGACATGTTTTCCGTGTTCGAGACACAATTTTTTGTTAAAATCTGTTTAGTACCTACATATTAATTATTTTAATTAAAACATTTATGATGTTTCTGTTGTAATGTTCCGAATTTTAAGGAAGTGGAGGGTTCCACACTTAGGTATATACGGTCAATAATCGTTCACTAAACTAGCTCTTCTGTGAATGACTGATCGGTTCTACAATACAAACCTTCCCCCAGCTAAAGTAGACGCTCCAGGGTGTGGCGTTCTACTGTTCAAATTATCTGTGGTGCAAAGTTTTACATGTAATTGCCTTGTACATCAAATAATTGCAAATTTGTTTGAAATTTTTCAAAAGTATCAAATCCATACAATTTGTATTATTTTTCTCAATCAGATATGTGATGTGAATCCAATTCAGTACGATTTCATCTCAACTATGCAATTTACAAAATTATTGCTTCGCTTCTCATATCTTAATATCTCATAACTCAACGGTGCTCTCTTCCATTGGCGATCATGTAATGATTTTTTTATTAAAATATATACAAGTTCCAACGAATTTTAATCGGATATAACATTCAATAAATCGCAAAATAATATGCAATCGATTAATTCAATGCGTCGATAGCAGCGGAACCGGTAAAATGTGTTAGTATTATACATGAGTAAATTAAAAGGTCAATAACCATCCAGTTAACTCATATGTTATCCGCGTGTAAAAGGTTAACTAGTCTCTGACCGATGGTTATTTTTTTACTACGTACGTACTAAGATTTCGAAATTTCAAGCATTATTGAGTCACTCGCGTCGTTCTTGGTTTCATTTGTAAGTGTTGCAAAATTTACACAATCCAAATACTCACTCAATTAGCACCGAAGCATTCGAATAATCGTCAAAACAACAGTCAAATTTTTGTTGGAATATTTTTTGTGCGGATTTTTTACAACAATATTTACAACGAAAGCTTGCAAGCTATACGATAAAACTTGCATGTAAGTAAGATGGTATACTTAATAAAAATAATTTGCATTTATTACTTTATTTTTTATATATTTATCTACATTTCATGTTCAAGACCATGATTGACAAATGCTTGGCGTATAAAGTACCGGGTCTAAAAATACAAATTTCAGCCTTCATTAAAAATCAAGTTAACAAAGAAACGTGATTATGTCCGATGCCTAGTACGGGTGCATCAATATTTACGAACTATGGCAAATAACCGGCCCCAGCACGACAAATTTCAAACGCCGTACACAAGTATGAACACGTAACCCGCCGCGCTAGCTCTGGAGCTTAAGAGCATACATAAGTGTGACACGAATGTAGAGTTAGGTTAGGTATTTTCCGAATTCTAGAAATTCCGAGTCCAAAAAGTCCACAACATTGTTCTAGACTATGTTATGACATCTGTAGGTTACACATGTAAGATATTTGAGTGAAAGTACAGATTTTTAAGGCTCTCATATATAGGTAGTCGGTGGTTGGAGTCTCATTCCGGGAGACCGTAAAGTTATTCCTATTTTTAGTCAAACGTTTAGTTAACTTTGAAAATAGTAAGAGTATTGATGCGTCACGTATTCCGTGTACGTGTCACTATTTTTTGAAATGTGTTTTGTTTGAAGTGTGTAAGTTACTGAGTTACTAACATTTATGCTGATTTAAAATACTGTACAATATAATATTTAAAAAAAATTAACCCTAAGTGAAAACACAGGCCTGCATAAAAGCACGCATAGTGAACTGTGTTTCGCGGATCCAGCTTTTAAGATTAATTACAAAAAAACACTCCCACAGGATTCGTTCTGCACATATCATTGTTTAAGTCATGAATTCAGAAACTATTTTAACAATTTATTTAAGATTCATAAATACGTGTATAAAATTATAGCCTTTGTTTAATAGCACGGGCTCCAGCAATTATATTTGCTGAAGGTTATCGTGTTCCATTGCTAACAGCTTTTTAAACAAAACGTTTTAAGCTTCGTAGCGAAAATACTTGTGGACTTAATGCGGAACAATAACGTTTATAATTAACGTTTGCTCAACCGATTTAAGCAAGTACTGGAAAATATTTTGTACTGTGAAAAATATGTTTAACAATTTTTACTTTTTGGAGAAATTTTATTGAAACATGATAAGAACTGTGAGTATTTCGTATTTCCTAGACATCCGTGTTGGATGCTTGTCTTCGGTGATAGTGACCTTTTTCACATCCAATTGAACTAATATTTAAAAAAAATGTTATTAATCACGATATATGATAAAAACAATGTTTAACCAAGTTACTTGTAAACGGATAGGTTTTTTTCCCTTTTCAGTACAAATTCTACACATCTAATTAACTTCATTATTTTAATCAGCTAATTTGTTGGTACTCTTGATATAAATATAAGGTCAATCATTTTAAATAAAAAAGTATCACTGTAGGGGTGCATGTATAAGTATGCAACTTTTCTCTGGGAATTATTG
This sequence comes from Agrypnia vestita, assembly GCA_016648135.1. Taxonomy (NCBI): domain Eukaryota; kingdom Metazoa; phylum Arthropoda; class Insecta; order Trichoptera; family Phryganeidae; genus Agrypnia; species Agrypnia vestita. The sequence goes on along the minus strand of JADDOH010002592.1, from coordinate 233,102 downwards.
AATATGCTGAGCGTGCAAATCATTACTTGTTTATTGTAGCCTGAGCAGACTGACCAATTCACTTAAGACATATTATAGATGTCTCATAGAGACGAAGCTATTTTTTATTTATGGAAAAGCAAGTATGAAAGGCTTTTTTGGGTGTTCATTGGACTAACGACCTATTGTACGGCTGACTTGAGTGATCAATTACATGTAAAGTTCATCAATTCCACCCGTGATACAATTGGTGAGTGTGAAGTAATCATTTCAGCCAGCCATACGATAGGTCGTAAGCACTAGCTTCTTCTATATAAGACATCTATAATACCTATATCTTAATTAATGATGTCCCCTTGAGGATAAAATCCAGTATTGTGTTCTTAACATTTAAAATCCAATCAACATTGAATAGCCAAATATCAATCTTAAATATTTAAGGGTAGAAAATAAATAATAGCACATTTCAAGAATTTTTTGATCATGATGAGAAAACAGGTTCATGGGTTTGGGCAATCCTGTTTATTTATTTATTTATTTATTTAATGTTTATGGAAAATAAATAATAGCACATTTCAAGAATTTTTTGATCATGATGAGAAAACAGGTTCATGGGTTTGGGCAATCCTGTTTATTTATTTATTTATTTATTTAATGTTTATGGAAAATAAATAATAGCACATTTCAAGAATTTTTTGATCATGATGAGAAAACAGGTTCATGGGTTTGGGCAATCCTGTTTATTTATTTATTTATTTATTTAATGTTTATGGAAAATAAATAATAGCACATTTCAAGAATTTTTTGATCATGATGAGAAAACAGGTTCATGGGTTTGGTCAATCCTGTTTATTTATTTATTTATTTATTTTATGTTTATCGTCCATACTTAAGACTATCGAACGAGGGCACTGCAAATGAAATGATGTGCAGTTGATGGATTCATTTCTCTGTAACCGCTGATGCATCTAACCTACTTTCCCTGCGCTCATGCTGACTACATTCACGACTTGTGCAGGGGGGAGTTTCCAAGAGGACCAGCAAACGAAGAAGCATTTAAAGCTTTGTAACTGATTTTCTGCAGATATATTTACCACAAAGCCATTTCGATAATTTAGTTAGTAATTAAAAATAAAAACAATAAGCTAAGAATCCTTTTTTTTAATTTAAAAAAAACATTAATAAATTCCATAATAGAATTTCAAAAACAGTTTAAGTACAAGATGTTGACCCTTTTCTTTATTTTTAAATCCTTTTCAAAAAACGTACATAGGTTATATTAATTACAAAATTTAATATTTAAATAGGCAGAACTAAAATACGATATTTATTTTATAGTATTAGTAGAAAATCGGAAACTTTACCTATTTACAAGTCATTGGTAAATGCCAAGTATTTAAATAGGATATGATGGACCCTGCAATGGGATCCGAAACGTCGGCCAGAGAGGTCACATATACACGACAGAATATCCCAAAAAACTATACACAGAAGATTCTGAATGGTCTTGAAAACCTAAGAACATTTTTAATAGAACGCAATTCAAATATTTATAAAATTTTATCTACATAGTTAAAAATAAAACACATAGTTTGTGTATGTAGGTACCGGACATGTATTATATTTTATCTAAATTTTTTGTTAGACCGCTTAGGTACTGAATTCATAAATAAGTTCTATACCTGCCTAACAGTACGTGAAATAACTTCATATTTATTTTTATACATATTTAATTTTTCAAATATCGTCGTCGTGGCTTTTCAAACATGTGGGTTTTTGAAGAGTCTCAAAACGCAAGTTTGACGTTTATGAATACTGATTAAAATATGTAGTCACAATGGTAATGGGTATTTGTTAAGAACCTTTTTCATTACATATTTTTCCGAGATTATTATGATATATTATTAAAATAATGATAACATATATAAAAGGTCTACAGTGGTCTACATATTATTTTTCAAATACTTTTAAATTTTGTTAGTATAGAATAATGACATCTCAGCATCGCAATGTGTCTTCTTTGTAGGCTGTTGGGGTCGGCTCTTCTCGTTCTCAGGCTATATCTTCCTCGGTTCTGGATATCGCTTTCATGCAGGCCATTTCTCTGTAATATTTTGGAGCATTGAGTCATCCAGGAGTTCTTTAGTCTGCCTCTGGATGACTGTTGTTGAAGCTCCATAGACATTGCCTACTTCACCGTTTGCTCTGGTGGTCACCGTCTTATGTGCCCATACCATCTCAACCGTCGCTCCTCCAGCTTACTGTTTATGTCCGTGACACCCAGGCTACCACGAATGCATGAACTTTCAAGGTTACTCCTGCCGACCATCTAAGCTTTCGCATTTCTGCTGTTTCGAGTTGTCTAGAGTAGGAGTTCTACATAGTCCAGCATTGCAGTGTGTAATGCCTTGAAATATCTTTTTACGGTCGTGTACGATATATAACCACATATTTGCATCCACGTGCAAGTTGCAAGTTCGCATGCATATAAAATTGTGAACATACTTACATGAAAAAGTGTAGTAAGAAATAAATTAAACAAGTCGCACTTACTTTAACATAACGTTAATGAAACCTTCCACCTAAATTCCAATATAAACTACAAACAAGCTGACATCTGGCTATAAAGTTAAGAAAAATACTAATTAAATTAATAGATTTGGATATTTTTCTCACAAAATATTAATCTTTTTTATCCACATTAATTCCCTTCCCTTTCCTTTCCCTTCAAAATAGTCCCCATTAGATTCTATACACTTATACCAAGGGTTTTAGCAATCTTCGAATCACTTCTGGAACGCAAAATTCGCGATGGCGTTTATTACTTTAAGTGGTTTAGTCTTCTTCTTCTTAATGTTAGGAAAAATCTTCCTTTTACCTTCGGAAAAATAAAAAAATCGCACAAGTCGAAGGCAGGGGCCATGTCTGTTACATAGAGGCTGCGGCGTTATAACGACGTTGTTTTTGGCCAGAAATATCGTTTCATTTTTTCAAAAGTAAAAATTCCTCGAGCACACCAAAATACGTGTAATATTTTCGACAGCCAACAATAAAGTATGCATGCAATATTGCAAATAATGTTAAGATATGTCAGAGACAAGCATAGAAACATAAAAAATTGGTTTTATCGATTGGATTTATACAGCCCGTGGAATTAACAACTCCTATTATTTTTTTGCTCAATTTAAAGAACTTATAGCACTTCAATGGTCATGCGGGCTCTACATTTCTAGACAGTCTATCTCCCTTCATATTCAAACACTTTCAGTGAACGTAAAAGAAAATGAGAAGACAAAAGAGAACTTAGAATACCTGAATTTCTTAGTACCGTTTAATCCAGCAAATCAAACACCTGAACGCTTGATCAATAAATCGAATGAAATCAAAAGACTTTAAATTTTTCCTTGCTATTCTATCAACATGACATTGAAAAGTGTACCGCTTCTTCCGTTAGAAATCATAATGCGTTATGAATAATAATTATTTTCACATCGACACCTAGCAATGTGGGATTACAGAATAATAATTCATATTTATTTTCAAATCGCTTTCCCTAGCAAAACAGTGATATAGAAATTTTTTGAATTATATTATCCTCCATCCATACACATGTAATTGACGATATTTGATAACTTTATTATTAACTTGCTTACTACTGTCCTGGCAAAGAGATCGGATTTTTTTATGCATTATGAGATACCAGGAATGTATAAGAGATGAATGATGAGCTATAACGGTACAGTGACTGTGGATAAGTTATTAGTAATTGATTGTAAAAATATTGGTCACTGAGATTTAAATTGGTAATCAGCCCTGTACTTTCGCCATACATATTGGCATCGTTTTAATGCTGAAGAGGTTTCTTCGCTACGCACCATGCGAAGCACTCTTGCGGAGCGGCGAGGAGACCACACAAACCGCGTCACTTTGTTTGAGTCCCTGAGGGGCATTAAAGAAAAAATGTAAATTTAAAAGATAAACCCATAATATGCCTACATATAAACAAAAAATTAATAAAATATAAAGGTAACGAAGATAAAAAATAAAAAAACTACAAAATAACAAATAAAATTATATAAAGGAAAAAAAAAAATTGTTTTAATAATTGGAAAATAATTTTTCTTACTAAAGAGCATTCGATTTATTGTTGGTAGGCCCTACTAGCAGCTACAAATACCGCTACACGTCCATGGCCAGTATTTCCATAAAACCCATTTTTTAGTCAGTAATCAATTACTAAGTCACATGATTACGAGTACGTGCACATGCTGACTCTACGCATAACAAAAACTAATCTTGATAAAAAGCAATTTTTGTTGAGAATAAATGAACGTCATCAAAATTTATTCACTAATTAAAATTTTATTCAATCTTTTAAGTAATAAATTGGCCAAAGTAATTACCGAGGAAAACTATTATTTCTTCAATGAAATGCGGAAGAAATCCGAATCAGCCACCAAGAAAAGTAGGCAAATTTGAATATAACGATCGTGTGTAAATTCATTTTGAACAATCGGGCCATTAACAAAAGGCTTCCGGAATTTTAACGAGTTATATTATTTGTCAATCAATGTCTTGAACATTTTCCCTCCATTAAAACAGAAGCGGCATATTGTTTTTATCCTCTCTGCCGTCGCCGACTTGTTACAAGGCTTCGATGAGCAACCCTCTGAGCGTAGTGGGATTTAACAGCTTATATAAAAATACTTTAATAATTTTTATATTTTAATAACACCCACAAATGCTTTGGTTTAACATATTTTTTGTTTATTTATTTAAGAACATTGTACAGAACGGTGATAATTACATACCATCTATTTGAATAATAGAGAATATATTAATGTTTAACCACCTTTAATAATGAATTTAATTCTCGTGTTTAAAAATGGGGAGCATTGTCATTTACGAGTAGAGGATTATTTGAAAAACATAAATAACCTCGCCGGACTATATTCACGCCTTGATTATGAGTCGAAAATGTTAAAGCAGTTATGACATAATATCAATAGTTATGGAGCTATGTAATATCAATGGTTGCATTTTTTAAAAATATATCTGATATATTTTTAACAAAACTATGAACTGTTATTACAGTAACTTATATCAATTACGAAAAAGTCACTCGTTTCAATACCTACAACTTTAATTTAACGATAAAAACCCTCCAGTTATTCCAATTGGAATGTTTTCCAATTGGTGTTCGAAGATTATTATTTTATTTGACTTGTATAAGAGGGAATGAATGAATGAATATTCCATATGAGTTAATGTAATGATAGTTTAATGTTTTACAAAAAATAAGTCAGAAATGTTGAAAAATAAATGCAAACTTGTCGCATATCTCCATAACTATTGATATTAGGTCATGGTTGCTTGAACATTTTCGACTCATAACCAAGGCAGAAATGAAGTTATTAATATTTTCCAAATAACCCTGTATACAGTTAATGTGATAATAAGTGGCATTAAAAAATGAGTATGAAAAGGTAAGTTTTAAAAATGTTATTACATGTAGAATTTATCAATGGTCATCCCAATTATAATAATTTCGTTGTCTGTCTGTCCGTCCGTCGTAACTTCGTGTAAACTCTGCCATCTTTATGAAAGTTTAATTATAATTTTATATTTAACTACGCAAGTTTCGAGAGTATTGGGATCTTTCTAGAAAGGAGAAGTATTAAATTATATATAAAGATAACTTAGTTTATTTTTTTCACCTAATTTAATAAACTTCATGAAAATTTTCTTCAACGTTAACGCAAATCACTTAATTATATAACATTTTATCACCTTTTTAGTTGCTCTCGTTAAGGACCATCGCCATGCAAAGGGTTATATCTCATACGCCGTGTCGGGGGATAAAGGCCACACTACGATACATAATGTCACTAGGGTCAAGGTGTCCCTCGAGAGCCTAACTAGCACAGTGACTTTAGGACATAACGCAAATTGTTTTGAATTATTCATTAGATAGCGTTTTTTGCAAACACTAGAGTTTCCTAGAGTCGCTAATTAAGATGCTGTCAAACATTATCACAATAACAATGTTATCATAATAACAATGTAATGATCTCCAGAATATTTATTATCCACTTAACCAAATTATAGAACGTATAAACAACAAATAGCACTAAACAAAGCGATGCGTAAAGTATTGAAATGCAAAAGAAGAACAAAACTGAAATTAGTGAATCAAAAAGAAAATAGTTTTGGTAAAAGTATTTTAAATTATATATATATGATTTTCTGTAAAAATATAATTGCAATCTGACTTAGGATGAGGGCGATATCGCTTATACAAGTTTTCAAATACGCTATTTAATTACTGGCAAGATAGGATATAATCAATATATAATGTCTCACAGAGACGCAATGATATTCTTATAGGAGGGTAGGTATGGAAGTCTTTGGGTATTCATAAGGCCTACAACCTATCGTACGGCTGGCTTAAGTGATCACTTTAGACAATGTAACGTTCGCAATTTTCACACATGATAGAATACCATTTCTATAAAATTTTTGAAAGTTGTGTATTTTTAAATTATACGACATGTTCCAAATATGTGTTGCAACGATCCTTAGCGCAGCCGGCATCCAAATATTTTTCATTCCCCTTAAATGACCACAGATGTCACTAATGAAATACCTATTTTATGATTTGTAAAAAGATTCTTCCGAATTATGAGCAGTACACAAGAATGCGTCTGAAATATCATTTCAAAATTTTAAAAACTCCTGTAAACCAGTATTTTCATTCAGAATATTTTGAGTTTGACCAAATTTTTCAGAACAGTACTGAATTTTTCTCCCTGTGACAAAAATCCAGTATTTTTCTGAAAAATTTGGACAAACTCGAAATATTCAGGATAGGATCTATTCGATGCCTACATATCAAAATTAAATTTGGAATAAGTGCTAACGATTTTTTTTCATTTAAATGACATTCACTATTTGACATCGGTATGTTGCAAGTGATTTAATAGATCACGATGTGGTCGCGAAACAGGAAATAAAATGGTAACAAACGAAAACTGAAATATTCCGTCGATTAATAATGACTGTATCACATTATAAGGTTCTATCAGCAGGCTGCCGAGTGGTTTCTCTGCCAGAAGGCTGCGCGGGCGTTTGGTCAAACATTCACAAAGCAAGGTCAATACATTTAAGATGCAAAATGTTCCAAGATCTAGTTTCTGTATCACTCCATTGTTTGCGAATTAGCACAGTAGTCTGTGTCACTGATAGAATGAGTTATCTTCCATTATGCATTAAGATTGCGTACAGTGTTTCGTTTCTCATTTAAATAAATTAAGTATTATTATTAAAAAATGTAATTAAAATCATTTTTTGATCGGAATCTACAATTTTCAAATACGCCATAATCCATTATTTTAACTCTTTTCATAACTGTAATCAACAAAATACAAAAGTTAATAATGAGATTCAAGATGTCACTGGAGTGCTTGGAAAAATGGCTATATTTTCAGGAGAGAGTAGAAAGTAAGGTATTCGACACTAGTGTTCATGGCGTCAGAAATAGTGGACTTCCATTAAGGACTTGGCATGCTCAGGTTAATAAGATACAGAGAAGATAAATATGTTATTGTAATATGTATGTAAAGTATGTAAAAATATGTAAAGATGAGGCGAGATGTTGTTGGTACAGAATATTTTTATTTCTTATTTATTTATTTAAAAAAATCCTTGTTTACAAATAAAGATACTTAATACTAATTTAACAATAAAACATAAGATAAATTACACATTTTTTTTGTTTTGTTTAATTTGTGGATTATGCCACTCTACTAGGCTACGCCTGTCCCAGAGTGGCGTTATAGAACACAATTATAATATTTTTTCGAGTTCGTCAGTAGAATTTATTTTCATAAGGTAGTTATTATGTATCTACAGAGTATCAAGTGGAATGTTAGTGAAAGTTGAGTTAGTAATATTGTGTGACACTCCTTTTTCTCCATGGAATAAAGCAATAAGTTTAAGAAAATATATATGTATATCGTTAATTAATCAAACTGAGTAAAAATGCAGCCACGAGAATGCGAAAAAATTAAAATCAGGGAAAGGTTTGAAAGTGTTTTAAGCAATAAGTTTCATAAGATTTGAATCCAAAACTACACCACACTCACGTTCTGTGGAACAGCCAATCTACGTCTACGTCTCCATTACTATCTTTGCGGTTACGCAAGTCTCATTACTCGGTAATCAAATTCACGTAACTCCGCGATAATTCGCGAAGTCGATTGTCACGTTTCCAAATACTTGTAGGCCTACCGGGAGAAATGTCTTCATCAAATAATAATAATATATTAACTTTCTCATCACTTGGCATTTCAGGATTCGCCGTGAGGTGAGCTGGAGGTTGTTGCGCTGCATTTTTAGGCTCTGCTTTATTCCGACTGCATCACGACTGCAGCGTGCACAACCTTTGACCATAATTAATAATTTTACGTGGTTAACTAACGAGATGACGAAACTGTTGGCACAGCATTTTATACGCCAGGCACATACAGCAGAAGACGTTGCAATCCATCTCTGCAATAACAGACATCAACTTAGCAGAAGACACGTTTAGCAACATTATGCGGTATATAACAATCTTGTTTATGACCGATGTGGAAGATTCTTGAATATTCTTAGCGTAGATCTGCTTTTGCACTATACCTGCTAACATTACGCACGATCTTAATCATCAGCGCCGCGAACCATCTAGGTCCAAAGCATTTTTCTAAGTATTCCTTTTTTGAGCCAAATTTGTCCAATCAATAAATTGCATGTGTCAGTTTACTTTTTTCGAACACTATCAATGTAAATTCTAGACTGACACCGCCGGGCGTTATCTATGAAAAAAAAAACGATCTACGGAAGATTCCATTCCCTCGTACTCTCGCGACCACACGCTTTTGCATTTCCCTTTCCAGCGCGTAATTTATGTAGTAACAATAATTAATTTTAAATTAAAAGATTAAATTTAAAAATAGACACCGCCTTATGAAGACACCAAACTTGGGCAATAAATAAATTTTAATATTAAAAACAAATATAAGGTATAAAGTTTTTTATTGATTCGCCGAAGCGAAAATCCCTTCCTTAAATATTCCGGTCAACGTATTATTCTCACCCAGTACCCCACGGTAATTACTCAATGTTGTTCATCATAACATTGATAATCCATTTTCTCTATCTCTTGATCTATTTAAGATCTCATAACTGTACATTGGGTAAGCGGGTGTTTATAAGATGACTTCCTTAATCATCTAAACAACAATGAAAACATAAATAAATCAAATATATATCGTTAGCCTAATGTCAATGGATCTAAAATCTAAAAATATATACTTTAGAACCTGAACTACCAGATAAAGAAGTATTTTATTATGGATATTGGTGAATATCTGATGATGGAATTGAAGGATTTACGGAACATCGTGATTAACATAGTTCGTTTATTACGATATTCTTGGATATCAAATTATTACAAAATACAATAATTTTCCGCACCTCATTATTTTTTCACTTACGTACTAATTTGCCAATTTTAATAAAATATTAAAATGAAAAATTTCATTTCAATACAACAGTACATAAATTCAGAAATACTATAAATCACATTTTACAAACCGCATAATTTCGGTAAACATTACGAAATATTTTCAAATTTATTGAATTTTCAAATATATTAGCATTTTGTAATAATTTCATGTAAGTGTGTAAGTAAGGTTGTTTTATAATTAAAGTTACATTAATACTTGAAAATGCGATAGCATGTGGCAAAGACGCGGAAAGTTTCGCTCGTTAAAAGTATTAGTAAAATAATTAATTAGCTCACGTTTGAATTTGTTTTCCGCCATTTACAAAGATATGCCTCAACATTTTTCAATGCGCGATTACTAAAAAACTAAACACGATGCTTAAGTATTAAAATATAATGAACACGCAAACTTTATTGTGAAAATTGAATATTGTTTACGATGAAGAAAATAAACAATTGAAATTTCAAATTAAAATAATAAACTGTGTAGATGAATTGGGAAATACACGACAATTTCTTCAAATTTTTGTTACTTGAAGTTATTGATCTTCTTCTTCGTCAGCCTTCATCTCTCCACTGCTGGATATAGACCTCTTCCATAGCCTTACATTTTTCCTTTCTTCCTTCCATTTTTCCTTCCTTGTTAATTCTAGCCATTGCTGCCTTGCAACATGCCCTGCCCATTGCCATTTAAGTTTCGCTACACGATCCATGGTATCCACCACTCTAATTCTGCGCCTAATTTCATAATTTCTAATTCTATCTCTTAAACTTACTCCAAGCATGGATCTCTTCATAGATTGTTGCGTGCATTTGAGCTTTTCTGCATTTTATTTGTAAGGGCCATCGCCTCCACTCCATAGGTACTCCATCACTGGCAGTATCATGATTCAACGGCTTTTCTTGTAAGGATAATTGGGATCTCTTTGCTCTCGAAAATATGTAAATATGTACAAAAGTAACTTAGCTCATTTCTATTCATTTTGGCAATTCTGCTATTTGGTTTTCTTTGTCCATTTATATTTATACATTCTTATACTAGTTCAATATTATCGTTATTGATTGTGATGATTTTATTCTCTGGACTCAAAATTTTTGTTTTCTTTATATTCATCTTAAGACCATTGATCACAGTGACTATTATTACAGGTAAAAGTTCCCTGTTTTCAGAAGGCAGCACTTTATAAACGAAAAATATTATCTTTATAGCTAATCAAGTTTATGGGGTTAGAACATCAGATCGAGAATCAATCTAGCTATTTAACTTTCACAGTTAACACTTAAAGGACTTTTTAGTTTTTATCGTTGATCTGTTTTTTTCGAACAAAGTTGCCGATTTAAGACTCGTTTCATCGGCTACAAATTGAATTACCTACAGAAAAAGAACTCTGAAAAGATTGGTTTATTATCTTATGACTGTGATTAGATTTTCACAATTAAAATTATTTGGGATTTCCGAATCAACTAATAGATTGTGAAAAGTTTTTGATTTTAGTACCGGTTCCAATAATATTAGAAATTTTTACTTGGCTAACCTAGAAATATTAAAAATTAGAAAAAGTATTAGTAAAAACATTAATATCATAAAGAATCAAATAACAGTTCTTCTTCTTCTTTCTTGGCGTTAAACCCCTATTGGGTGTTCTTTGCCATCGAAGCCACACCATTGCCAACAAAGAAACATAGAATAAGTGTGTTTCTTCGTTGACAATGGGTGTGATGGTTGCGTTTTTTTTTTCTCTTTAATTTAAAAATTTAAATTGTTAATTTCCCTATTTTAAACCTATTTACATCATTATTATTTTATACCTACTTGATTTGTAATCACATCCCATTATAACCCCCTATCTTCATAACTATTATTATATTTGTGTAAACTTAATAATGAATTTCAGTACATGTCATGTCTTGTCACATACTTGTCCTGAAGAAGGGAGCGTCACTCCTGTGCTGCCTAAATGCATAAAAACTATACAAAATTATAATGACTTAGAACCGGAAGATAAATAACTGCATCGGACTTTTTCAAATTAATTCAAACGCAACAGAAACACGGTAACAATTTTCACACTATTATATAAAAGTGTTCGAATGTGCAACTAACCGTCAACCTTTCTATTCACTTCCTGTAATGACTCGGGTTGACATTTGGTTTTCCAATGCTTCCTGAAACTTGGCAATATGAACCCACGATTTAACTCAAGTTTAAACGGATATTTCTGTTAAATCGCTCTGTGGTTTCAAATATTACAGATAACTGACATTACTCAATCTTCTCGATGTAATCATTGAATCGACATTTGACGTTAATAATATACAAGTATATTTCTCAACTTTACACAAATTATGTAGCTTTTAGGTATGCAAATAATAGTAAAGTTTTATTCCTTCAGAATATTTTGAGTTTGTCCAAATTTTTCAGAACAGAGTACTGGAGTTTTTCCCAGGGACATCATTGATCAACATATATTCCAAAAATTCCAATGAAAAATAGATATTTCATTAGTGATATCTGTTGTTAATTAAGGGGAATGTAAAAGCTTTGGATGCCGGTCGGGCTAATGATTATTACAACGCACATATGAAACGGGTTGCAAAACTTAAACATATAGAACTTAGAAAATTTTGATAGACATTGAATACTATCATGGGTGGAAATGTGAACGTTAAATGATGTAAAGTGTTAGTAAATCTCTTAAGCCAGCCGTATGACGGGTCGTTAGCCTTATGAACACCTAAAAACTTCCATACCTACTTTCTCATAAAATATATAATTTCGTCCCTGTGAGAAATCTTTAATTTATCTTGTAAAGTTTTATATTCGCGGTTCACTAATTAATTAATTTTTTTTTTAAGAGTCATGTTGAGTGCGGCATTTAGTAAGGAATCATCATCAGATTTCATCTCTTTATTTGGAATATTCTCCTAGTAAAAGACCATCTGTTCGCTCTTCTTGTTCGCACCCCCATATTCTTCCAGTAATTACCAGCTTCTTCAGACTGTCTTCATTTATTTGTGAGACATGTTCAAATATTATGTACTATGAAATATTTTCTTATAAACCGTAATAAAACAACACATACATTTTAATTCTATTTAAATACATGTTGTAATATACATGCTTATAATATACATATATACGAGAAAAATATACCCTTTCTACTCAGAAGGACTACTGAATTTAAGAGAGCGCATAAACAACGGGTCATCCCTGTCAGAACGAGAGCACACGATAACAATATAAGTCACAATTCTCTAGATTTATCAACCTTTGCTGACGAAATGTATTCAAAGTACGAGAATGCAATTTTCCTTTATTTGAGAGTTTTTATCAGTTCTTTAGAGTTATTTTCATATGCCAGATATTAATGTGGATTGTTTTCCTGATACCTATAGAATTCTTCCATTAAATCCTATCCATATTGTTCAATTGAATAATAATAAATATATCGACAATAGATATGGTGCCATTCATTATCCTCGAGGGTGTTCTACAAAGCAACCGTTTAAACTATTTGAAATTTTTAAAAGATATGATCTTTTAAAACGGGTGCGTTTTCAGTCTACTTTTAAATAAAGTCGTCAACTCTGCGATTTTTCAGGGTTTTCTAAAAATATCAAAAGTCGTTCTAAAATAACAATACAACTTATTTGAACAAATCATATCCTCCTATTCACATCATTTACCCCTTTTGCCCTTTCACCATCCCGCGGTGGGTACCTACTCAAGTAAATAGCGCAATATTTCTTTCAAAGGAAATCTAAAATCGACACGTTTTATCACTCAATTCGTCCGCACCATGTTTTGTAAACAAGTCCAAAGGATTCGACTTGTTACATACTCATTCGATAGTTGAGCAGTTTGTATTGACTGTCAGCAAACATGACTCAAAACCGCCTCGAGTTGTTCGGTCAGTTTCGCAATACGTCAGCGCGAACCTCGAAACCACACTTCTCGACTACTTCAGGACAAAACCAAATTGCAGGGCGCATTAGTCAAACGTGTTTTTCATTAAAACTAATCTCCATTCCGTTTAAAATAATCTCCACGCTGCCAGCGAAGATATTAGCTGCATAATGAAATATCATTAATTTGATTAGCCATGGAACGATTTTATCCCCTACCAAAGCATTAATACCGTAACCTAAAATACGTTTGCATTCTATCGCAACAATACTGCATACTATATATCTATTTCACAAACATATAGATTTGATAAGACCCTCAGCTGTCAGATTGACGAAAACATTATATAGATACAAAAATCTTTTAAATAACGTTTTTATTGCTGAAAAGCGCAGTATATCAGCCGAGCTACTATCGATCAACATTCAAAACATCGAACAAATTTTTGTTAAAATAAAATGTACAGACGGCGATGTCATAGTTGGATGTATCTACATACCATCGCACTCAACGACCGACGTCTATGCTAGACACACCAACACAGTCTCATCTATTCAAGCTAAATATCCCAACACCAAGATGCTCATTGTAGGCAACTACAATATCCCTAGTAGCCTTCCACCAGATGACTGCGAAAATCTCATCTACAACGAACTACTCCTCACTGGATGCATGTAAATGAACGAAGTCCGGAACTCCTACGATCATCTCCTTGACTTATGCTTCAGTGATTTCTACGTGAGACCAGAGAAATCATACCCTATAATTGACGAGGATGAATACCAACCTGCTTTGCACGTTTACGTTAGTAGCAAGGCCAACTTAAAACCACATAGCCCACCAACCTACGCATTTGGACGTGCTGACTATGTAGCAATCAATAGATTATTCCTAAGGACCAACTGGATTGAGTTATACATGATTGATACCGTTGATGATAAAGTTAAGTGGTTTTATGAGAAAATCAATGAATGCATTGAGTACCATGTTCCAGTCTTCTCGAAGAAAACCAGCGACTACCCCTGTTGGTTCTCAAAAGAACTCATTAATTAAGTTAGGCAAAAAAAAGAGGCACACGCGCACTACAAGAGAACACACACAAAACCAGCATACATCCGATTCAAGAAGCTGAGATTGGAGTGCAAAAAACTCAGTACCAGCTGCTACAGGAACTATGTTACCAGGGTGGAGTCCCTGATGGAGACCGATGCTAGCCAATTCTGGAAATTTGTGAAAAACAAGCGTCGTAATAACCTTGACATTCCATCTGAAATGTCTTGGAATGAGAAAACAGCTGTTAATGGTGGTGAAATAAGTAACCTCTTTGCATCATACTTCAGGAGTATCTATACTATTAACAACGCTGCCCCAGCGGACCATAATACTAGTACTCGAAGCGTCAAAGATGCTAACTTATCGGAATTTAGCGTCACCTTCGATAACGTCTTTAAACAGCTAACGAGCCTGAAGGTCAGCAAAGGATCTGGGCCCGACGGTGTACCGAATCTCTTCCTAAAGAATTATGCAGCCGGTCTCTGCGAGCCCATAACGCATATATTCAGCAAATCACTACAGCTTGGAGTCTTTCCCTTGGCATGGAAACTCTCGTTCATAAGCCCAATTCACAAATCTAGTACTAGGTCTGAGGTAACTAACTACCGCCCGATATGTATACAAGTTGCCATGTCAAAGCTTTTCGAGAAACTAATTCTTCCTCAACTTACATTTGCAATCAAAAATATAATTACTACAAAGCAGCATGGCTTCTTCGGTGGCATATCTACAACAACGAATCTGTATATATACATTAACTACATACTCAATGCTTTGAACCAGGGGGTCGATGTACATGCTATTTACACAGATTTCAGTAAGGCTTTCGACATGGTAGACCACGGAATTGTGATTGACAAGCTCGGTCCGTATGGTGTGAGAGGCACAGCATTAGAGTGGTTCCATTCGTATCTAACTGGCAGATTCCTACAAGTCAGAGTTAATGGATTTATCTCTGAAGAGTATGAAGTATGCTCTGGTGTCCCTCAAGGGTCACATCTTGGTCCGATTCTCTTTAATATTTTCATCAATGACATCGCAGACAATTTACTATCCGATTACCTACTATATGCAGATGACATGAAAATTTTCAGAAGAATCATGAATGACCAAGACTTAGAAATTCTTCAGCACGATCTCAATGAACTCCACAGGTGGTGTACTAAAAACAAACTAATGTTAAATATCGGTAAATGCTCAGTAATGTCATTCTCTAGATCACGAAATCAATATCAGGCTAATTATCTCATTGATGGACATCATCTCCCGATAGTCACCTCGGCAAAGGACCTTGGCGTTATTGTGGACCATAAACTGAATTTCTCAAGCCACGTGGAGAAAGTTGCGTCACAAGCTTTCAAGACTCTTGGTTACATCATTAGAGCTGGGAAGGACTTCAGCAATGTCTACACGCTGGTACGACTATTCGACAGTCTTGTGAGACCGATTTTAGAATACTGTTCTGTCATTTGGTCGCCGTATACCAATAAACTAATCAATCAGCTCGAAAGAATACAACGCAAACTATGTAAATGCATCGCCTATCGTACACGATCACCAGGAGATATTGAGACCGTATATAACAGATTTAGAATCAGCAAACTAATCACTCGAAGACAATTGTCTGACTTTACCTTCTTCTACAAATCTGTCAACGGACAGATAGACTCGCCCGAGATCCTGGAACAATTTGGCATTATCACTGCTAGGCCGGATCTAAGAGTGCGTAGATTGTTGGAGACCACTAAATCCACAAAAAGTTATGTGTACAATGGCCCAAGAAATAGGATTGCCAATCTGGTGAATAGCCACTGCGTTGATATCAACTTCTTCGATGAATCATACATCTCATTCTCATCAGCGGCAAAAAGATTGTTATCACAGAATTAAAATTACGCTCAACCCTATATGATTATACCATATTGTTACTAGGCTAGTATTTTTTTTTATATATGTGCAATTTTTCTAATCCATTCATTTAAGTCTATTATTTTTGTAATATCAATGTATATAGCCGATTGGCGTATGAATAAATAAATAAATAAATAAATAAAACATTGCTTTTAAACACCTGTTTGAATGTATGTATAAATTTGTCGGTGAAAATAATAAATTGTAAAGCCTACCTTTGTTCCACATATTACAAATTTTCTTGTTATTTTATTGGTGAACTAATGTTGTATTTTAGTTGTTATTTTTACAAAATAAACGACAGTATTATCGCGAAAAATTGTATCAATCGAGAAATATAAGTATTGATTGTTATTGTAAATGTTGGGTAAGTTTTTGGTATTCTAGATTATTTTAGAAATGATTTTAAGGTACCAAACTCCATAATGAATGGCCTGTTTATCTAAATATACGAATTTCTAATCCACTGAATACTGCTATTATAAAAGTGTATGTATAGTATAAGTATTATTCTTTTTTTTTAAATAAATAAATAAAATATTGTTCATACTTTCTAAGTATGCATTTTATTATTTTTCTAAGTATATAGAATATTCACACGAATTTCGTTTTTATAATTTTTTAAATTATTTAATATCATTTTGAAGAGTCACAAATTTGACTTAATATTGCATATCAATATACACGTAAATACATTTTATTCCCACATATATATGAGATAGAAAAATCTTAACACCTATATAAACTGGATTACAACATTCACTAGATTATGAAAATGATTTTCTAAAAATTTCTCTACGACCAATGTACCTTTGCAATTCAGTTTATTCGGGCGATAAAAGAACACGTCAATACAAATTATCGGTCATTGTGCAAATCCAAATCGAATTTTCTCTGATTTAATATGAATGACAGCTTTCGATAACAACTGCGACCGAGGACAATGAAAGCATATTCTTTGTCTTTGATTAATACAATGTTGCAATTTAATCGAATTCTCATAGAAAACCAATATAAACCCGTTACTGCAGACATAAAGTTGTACACAGACGTGATTGCAAAGTGCAACGGTTCACACAAACGAGGTACGAGGGTTTTGCAAGTTTGCGATAACTTTACACCCTGCATACGACAATATAGAGTAGGTACATGTCCTTAAGTTAAGCTACTTTCAGTTTCCAATGAGCGCTGACGTTCAGTTTGAAATGAGTGCTGACGTTTATTCACACAGTATCAGTGGAGTGTTGTTTCGCTCGTGGGGAAATGCGTAATTATTTCAATTACGCGTTTTTGCTCATGTGAATATCTGAATAGCTTTACGATCATTATTGTGTACAAAACATCGCATGTGATTTGTGTGTGTTTTGTGATTTGCGAAAGTCAGTGTAATTTAATTGAAAGATGGTACAATTCAGAGAGTTTTTGGGTCATTAAAACTAAACCCCTTTACAATTTTAAATCTAAACGATATGAATTATTTAAACTTAAATGCACACACTTTTTGAGTTATTTATAACTACTACAGTTTCTGATTAACTTAAATAAAACAAAAATTTCAATCTATTCGGGTAGGCCAGAGAGTTTTTTTGGTCATGAACGGAAACAAGTTTAGGATCAGAGAAGAATTTTGAAATGTGATTTTCCTATTATGTCTCTTTTCACAATTATTTTTTTTTGTGATTTTAATCATTTTCTAATTTTTCATTAAAGATGGCTGATTTTAGTATATTTCAAAATAATCCATACTTTTATTAAATTTAATACCTAAAGTTACGTATGTTATATTTTTGTTTTATGTAATTGACTGTAGGTCTATTATTTGCACACTCTTTGACCGATCCTTACAAAAACTTGACGAAACGACACGATGATAATAATATGTAAGTACTACAAATCACAAAACTCTTGCTCTATTGCGCTCAAGTATTCATGAACAAAAATCACATTCTCTCTCTGACTGCACCAAATTTTGCATTCATCGTTACTCTTTACGGCCAGTTTAAAACTAAGTTTACACATTTTTGCCCATTCCTCTACCATCTCTTTGATATAACTCTATATCCAAGGCAACAATAATATAGCTTTCTAGTAAATCAAATATATGAATAGTCTCATATAATGTATTGGTATGCAGCAACTAGCAACTACTTCTGCCAAAAATGTCTAAATAAGGCCTAGCTAAAAAAAATATAATGGCTCGCAGATACATATGTAAATCCTTAATTCATGTGGTATTAAGATACGATAAGAATAAGACGTCAGGGATTCTTATCTTATCTTATAATATTAATTTGAAACATTCTTCATTATCATTTTCATCCCCTTGTCCAAAGATTCGACGTGGTGCTTCCATATTTTCCTGTCTTGTGCTGCTTTCGTATGAATTAATCAGTCTAGACCCATTATGTTTTCATACACATATTTTTGTTATTTCTCTCGCTACCCCCCTTAGAAAACTCATCTCGACAGCCTGGATCTTTGCCTTCATTGTCAATCTCCGTTAGGATCCAAAATGGTCGTATAAGTTGGCCTGTATACAGATTTGAAAACGGTTCTTGAAGAAAATGTCAGAATAATATGTGTTATTGACGGCAACAAGTATCCGGCCTAATCAACGCACATAAGGAAAAATATTTGATTTAAAAAAATATATAAAAAAGCGAAAAGCTTGAACTACCCTGTTCTTAGTTAATTGCTTGTAGTCGTAATTAATTAAGTACTTTCTTTTTTTATCAAGCGATTAGATGCGCTGATATAACCATTCAAAAATTGCTTAATTGAAAACCACGGCCACCCGCTCATCCGCGGTAAAACGGTCGTAACTCACAAAATGAACGATAAACATCTTACGACCGTAATGATCACGGCTGCAAGGCATTATCTGCCTTGCTCATCCTGTGTCTCGGTATTCTCAACTTAGCGCCGTAGGAAGATTGCGGCATGATTGTTCAAATACTATAATAATTGTTTGTTTTAAAAGAAAGTTGGCTGCTGCGTTTGCTTTTGTGATGAAAAAGTAATTTGTATTCAATTTTCGCTTTCACTGGCACATTGAGGAACATAATGGGTAAGAAAACGTCTTGTAATTTGTCACTGGGAAAAATCGTCATGTTCGTTGGGTACCTACTTGTATTTTGTGTGAAATTTTCCTACCACCAAAATAAATTAATCGGCATTCCAGGAATAGTTTTAAGTTCAGACTCGTTTCAAAATTGGAATGATAAATGTTTTGATGTGTTTAGCAAATATTTTTATGAGCGTTGAAATATGACGAATAATATTTTATAACACTCCTTATTAAAGGCTCATTGAGGATAGAAATATATTATTGTCGTTCGAAGTGCCATACCACAGATGTGTAAATTATATAGGAAGTCTTTTAAAGGGTGAAATTAATTTAATTCTTTCTTATTCTTTAAATAAGCGGGACATATATATGGTGTTTTAAGAGTTATAAAACTAAATATATATATATATATATATATTTATATATTAATTTAATTTTATTTTTTTAAATTTATTACATATTTTACAATTAACAAAGATTCTGCTAACTATGCGTTAGAAATCATCTACTTTCTTCTAGTAATAATGAACATATCTGACCATTTAATAATAGTGCTGGCTTATATAAGAATTTATAAAATTATATAAAAATAGTTAGCATGCAGACAGTTCACTATTGTTCATAATAAACTCCCTGCATGCCACTTTTACCTTTGCATTTGAATCCAACCCAAACAAGTCAGAGGGCGCACCATTGAAAACCGTTGGTATTTATGTTCTTTCTCCATAATAATTATTGCATCTCGGTAAAATATATTTTCCAAGTGAGATTTGTCCCGTGTTATACGTAGATATTCATTACAAATGTTTTATGGTCATCACTACAGTAGTTACTGAGTATAAGCCTATATTTAAACAATTTATTAATATTTATTTGATCATGAACATGAAAAAGAAAGAGAACATGAAATCAAATACATAAAACTTTAATGACTATAGTATTGACTTCATTGGAAATAAAGTTTTATGCTAAAAGTGTTTAAATATGACTACGATACCACCATATTTAATATAAAATTGGCGTAAGTCTATTCGTGGTGAAATGGCAAAACAAACGGAGCACAAATCAACTGTCAGCTGTCAAATTGGCTGTCTCTGAAAAAAGGTTGCCAATTCAAAAAATCGACCTCTAAAAAACATCCTATTTGTTCGTGATAGGTTTTTGTTTGCAAGACACTAAAATTTTTACGATTTTCAATAATACTATTTTGAGAAGGACATATACGGGACATAATAATTGCAAGATTTTGAAGCTGAAAATTTGCGAAAAGAAAACCATTTGTTTTTTTAAATTGGCTTTATTCGATTTAACCTAAAATTAAAATAAAATAATAGATAAAAAATATTAAAGCCATGTAATTTGGTGGATCAACCCTTGCGTATGGTCTGAGCTGAGCGCTGTTTGTATTCGGACGCCCGCTTCTCATTAATATTGCTATTGTATTCCAGCAAGTTACGGATGTTACAGACAGCGAAATTATTAATTAGATTAAATGGCAATAAACGGCCAAAAATGATAAACATAACGTAAATAGTAACGCAGTTCCCCGGCATGGAAATGTACCGGTTTCATATTCCGGTAGTACCTAATCATATATTTTATCATTAGATAACTTTTATTTTATTTTAAAATCATAGAATGTTTTAATATTGCACAAATAAAATGCGTATTCAATTAACATATACGTATTTTAAATATTTTAACTAAGTGTGAACAATGAAATATTTTATTAATAACGATACACATTAGCTGTCAAATATTTCATTTTAATAATTAAGGTATTCAACCTTCACGTCTGACGAATTTTCATCGTCCATTATATATACCGATTTAATTAGTATTCATACTAAATTAAATCAACATTAAGAAACATTCTTCGATTGATATTCATGAATTCGCTCGATCTTTAGTTTCGCGAATAATTTGCGCTGGCATTTATGCGCGCGCACACTTGCGCGGGAAACGACACAGAGCAAAGAGATCGATGCAAATCAGCTGGCGGCCCAGCCTCCAGAATCTCCTTGAAGAAAGTGATAGTGGATTCTCTCCAAAGAGGTGGTTTCTAACGCCTTACTTGGCAGGGAAACCGCTTTCTGCACTAGCTGATGTTCGGCGCTTCTTTAGATGGTCACAAGTCACGTCACAAGCGTAATATATAATGTTACCGTCACAAATGTTATTAACAAAAAGTCGTGTATGACTTTCTGAATAGAGAAACATAATAATATGTAATCATTCTAACGCTGTGTTATTTGAAGAATTTATAAAAAACGAGTTCCTGATTCATTATTTCGCGTGTTCAAACGATGTTTATACGATTTCTAATGGAAATGAGTAAATTTATAATATTTCAGTTCTATTAAAAGACGTAATAAAAATAAATGAAATAATCAAAACACTTATTTTTTATTATGATGCTCGCTTAAAGATTCCGTGGTCGGAGATTAGACCTGTGAGTTAGTTAGTCCTATTGTCATAGCACAATCTTCTTATTTTGTTTGAATGGGGTAAAAGTATTGTTTGAAATGTAGGTTTTCCGTAAAAACATTTTTTTTAAATACACACAAAAATACGTGTCACACCAATATTCTGACTAAATTCAATTTATATATATATATATATATATATAAAACAGGACTACTTGATGTTGTCCTGGAATGGGGCGCGAACCACCGACCAACGCATCACCAGGCGAGCGTGTTGACCACTACACCAATAAGCTATTCAAATATACTCAAGCTGCACATCTCTTAAAAAATATTTAACAAATACTTATCACGAGATTGACGATTTACTACGATTTAGTATTTACTACGTATTGACAGTTTAAGGTGGTTAGGTTAGGTTTGGTTTATTTAACAAGCATTACTATATTTTTATACTTGACACAAACCAGCAGTGTCTTTATAAATGCAAGTATTGCTTAACTTTTTTCATTGGAAAAATAACGAGAAGAAATAAGGAGCATTTGAGAAGCCTTAATGGCAATATTTATTCAGAACTTTCCAATCATTGACTTGAACATAATCATAATATTGATAGCAATTAAGGTTTTAAAATACTACGCAATAATAAAAACAATCGACAGTTGGAGAGTTTTGAAGTTTTGGAAATAAGGAAAAACATAAATCTGAATAATAGTATTATAAATAACCAAATTAAATTGCCAAACAACCCTATACTTAACATTTTCCCAATCAAAAAAAGAACAACCTTGAGGTTACCAATCATTTTATTGCTCCCCTCACCCCCTCCTATATAATCCGCCTACTTTCCAACCTTCTAGTTAATTTTAAGTCTACACAATGTTCATGTAATTTAGTATACATTGTATCCTCCTGTATATCCTAAGGGAATTTCGTTCCCGTAACATGTAGAGGCGTTTTATTATTATTTTATTGAATAAATAAATATTTAGTAGTGTATACCAAGTTGTGTTTTATATTTAATTATCTTAATAAGCATTTGTTTTGTGATTTTTTGATAAAATGTATTTACTTTGATTCAAATATTCACATTAAATTAAGACACACTTTTAAAAATATCGTGTTTAAATTATTTTTATGTCTTAAGAAACTGCTTTATTTTGAAATAAAATAAAAATTGCTTTATATGTTTAGATCATTTCATATTTACCGTGAATGTCAAATTATGATTTAACCTAAAAAATAATTAGTAATTAAGTTAATTTAAAAATGTGTGAACTATGCAGAATCAATGTTAAAAAGTTATTGTAAATGTCAAGTATGATTCGCGATAATTTGTAAAAGGCATTTAAATTTCTCCGGTCCAAATGACTTCTGCACTTTCTTTAAATTATATGTTTTTTTTAAGTGTCTGCAATGTTTGCAATTAATATTTTTCGACCTTAACTTGAGAACAACTCTCTCTTTCTTTCAACTGAAAAAAAAATTAGAAAATTTGGCACTAAAATCAAATGTTTTTTCGTGACCGTTTATAAAGTAATCACGTGTTCGCGAACAAACTTACAAAAAGACGACAAAATGTGTAAATGTGTAATATTAACTTCCATACAAGTATTTGTTTTTTGTTATTATGTTATTAGATAGTTACATCTCCTCTTAATGAATTAATTATTTCAAGTTAACTCTATGTGATTTTTAAAGATTGTCCACTTATCATACCATAAATATAATTTTCTTATATTTTATATCATGTCGCACAGCATAGTAAACTGTAACATGTACCAACTGCATGAAAAAGGAAACAAACAGACCTGCTGCAATTTTATCACGTGAATATGTGTAGATATTGCGTCAAACAAAGTTATGTATTCACCCATTACCATTTTATAAAATAAATTATCTGTGAAACTATAATTTCGTGCTTCGAAAATAAGATTTTTAAATCGAAAAAAAAAAAAATTTTTTTTTAATTTTACTATGATCAAAATAATTGTCTGTGAGATTAACATCAATTATGAAATTCATAGTGTTACGAATCGCTGTATAATTTAAATTATTCAATAAAGTTTACTACATTTAGATCAAGTAACAATCTAGAAGGAATTCAAATATGCAAGTAAAATTCTTGCTTTATGATCCGGAGGTCAAGGGTTTCCAATATTTTTTTATAATTAAAAAAATAGAAATGCGTACCTACACGAGAAACATGTCATAACAATAATATACCTACTACTATTTTATATGAAAAAAACTACCTACTAGGTGAATATCCAACAAGCTATATTGCTATATACCTAAAATCTTGTATTGTCTAATCTAATATTGCTACATACCCAAATTCTTAAATCATCTGCTAAAATCTTGGCTCTCTATCGAAACATGATTTGCCGCGAGATTTTGCTCAATATTAAAACATTCGATTGCAAAATCAAAAACCCTCATTATGACTTTGACATGTTTCAGTGACCAAATTTTAATTTCAGCATTACCACACACAATTTCTTTCTCACGAACACAGCATCTAAATAGATGAAATTGATTGCGGCTTGACACAATACAAAGCCATAGGAGTGTGGGTTTACAGCAAAATGTGTATTTGGAATAATACTCTTGTGCTCATTCCACGTTTTGTCATTGAATCGAGCTATTTTTAAGGTTGCTTCGCACGCACGGTAGGTAATTATTACTATTCTGTAATCCAGTGGCGCGGACTTAAGTTATTCTGCTGGTACGATACTATAGAAGTATGGTGGGCTGTATCGTGACTAGAGTTTGTATGCATCTGAAAGCAGAACTCTCTTTTAGAAACACGTTTTTGCAGGAAAATGTGCTGCGTGAATCAATTTCCGTTATTGAAAAATATCAAAAGTATTTAGTATTCTCGTTATTTAGTGATTGGTTAAAAATTCTTTATAATACAAAATAACACCAGGCTTAAAATGTTTGACGCATACATTTATGTCCGCTTTAAATACGTATTTAAGCAATTTTGCAACACATCTATCCGCTCGAAAACGTGTAGGTATTCAGAAAACGCGGCGCTGGCGCCGAATTTAGCTGATATTGGAAACATATAGGCAACTTTATTAACAGATTCCTCCATTTACTATGCAAGTTGTAGCTTGGAGTGTGTACCTATATGGTGGCGATCCTTTGCTTGATGCTTTCAATGATATCATTAAATATATCCGGATGGACATCTGTATGAGCAAAGAGACGGGAGATAGAGAGGAAAATGGTATCAAAAAGGACGCACTTGGAGAACTATTTAGTGCCACTAATTGTAATTTGTCACGATATTTTTGTATTTTGTAAGGAACAAATAAACCTTGAATATCATTCTGGACTTTCATTTAGGATCACAGACTTTCCGACAAAATATTCTTCGTAGGCCAACGGAAAGAAATCAGAATTACCATTTGTCAATATGTACTTTTTAATGGGGTTAGAAAATTGAAATGCGCATCAAAAACCATACACACACATATATATATATATATATATATATATATATATTATATATATAAATTATGCTTCAAGAAAGGCTGCATAGTTTTTTTCACGATCTCAAAGGTCGATCCTTTCGGCGAAAGATTAACAAAGAGCATGCCGATAGTGCATTGTTTGCTTCAAAGCTGGTGATGCCAACATAGACGACCAGCGAGGAAAAGGTTGATCTTCGGATTTTGATAGCCAGGTCCTTTTGGCAGCTGTAGAAGAGGACGGAAGTTGCACCACTAGAACACTGAACGCTGGACAAACTTTTCCTGCGAAATTTACCGTCTTCCAAGCAAATGAGAAACGATAATTAATGCTGATGGTGACTACAACCTCGAATGATAGTACATATTTAGAATTTGTGAAAGTAAGTCTCCATGGTCTCAGGGAAGGATGGAAGCAACGTGGCCGAGGAGGGAAGAGATGGAAGCCACGTGGCTTGCGACTTTGACTTGTCATCGGCAGGTTTAAAGATCCTTTATATCACGACTACTTTAACAATTTCTTCCATCGCCTCCCCCTCCTCTTAGATCGATATTTTTAGTGTATTTCATGCATTTAATTGACAAAACAACCGCCCGTCCACTTCATTAATTCAATTAGAATGTTCCATCGTAATCTTTTTGCTTCTTTTAAATATCTTATGCATGTTTGAAGCGTTAAAAGCTCTCTTAGTATTTTGTTCCACATTTACCCAACCAGATATGGTATGATCCGGCAATTGCCGCCTTTGTCATCCATAATGCCTGAAATAATGTGTAAATTAGATTTTGCAGAAATTATAGCTTTGCACAGCTTTTTCAGTGCGTGGGTACACGCCCCTGATGCGCGCATACACACGCGCACGCGGGTCGCGAGTGATCTATCCAGATCGACAGCCCGGCCGACAGCCGCAGCCGCCGACAACCGAAGGTCGACGGACGCGGACCATTATTTAACGCCGAGACTTTCACTCGCCAGAGTTGCAATGCGAAACGCCTCTTGTAAAATGGAAATAAACGGGTCTCGATTCGCTGCTATAATCTCGACATTGTTGATAAATATTAATGTTTGCGTTCCCGAGTGGGGTGCGAATCGGATCATATTTACTAACTTCTTGTCAACAACCCTACAAAACAACAATGCGACAGATATTAAGCGATAATCGAGACAAGTATCTGAGTGGCGAAATAAATAAATGCGACTATTAGGTTCGAGAAAACTCTACAGAAGAATTAACCAATTTGAAAAATCAATTAACCGCGAAACAAAATTTAACAAAAATAAATATATATATAAGTACTATATATATATTTATAAATATTCTCAAAATAATAATATTATTGTCACGGATCGCGGCTACGGGATACAAATGAAACACCAGAAATTAATTAAAATTTTATCATTTAAATAAAGTAACTGCACAAACTGAAATGGGACGCTGTTACAAATTCATTAATTTCGCACTTGTCACTCAAGAATCTTCAACTTGTCTGTGGAACACTTCTATATTCATCTTCTACAAATTCACCCGTCCACGAACTGCTTTATTATGCCATTTTTTATCACGCTGAATTACTATAAATAATACTGCGAAGGTAGGTTGGTACTCGCATACTTATCGCCTTCGGTCTTTTTCGCTTTCTATGGTCTCATCCCACTTGTTAAAACAAAACTATGTTCACAGTAATGGTGCCGCTTGCTTATATAGAGATCGCTATTTTGCGAATGTTCTGGCGTAATCCCGTGTATTCCAGACGCTTCCAGTTCTTTCCAATTCATCATTCCGAACGTTTGGAGTATTGGCTATCTTCTTCCATGGATTATGTGAAGTTTCTTTTGTTTCATTTTCTGGCAATGTATGTTGATATTGAAAAGCATTGGAAAAAATCGTTTTCATAAATAACCATATTTCAAATTTATTAATGAAAAATACCCCAAATTTTATAAAACTAGCACTCTATACTTACTAATAAGAAATTAATGAATTGCATATATTAAATAAAAGAATTGGGGATCTATAAATTTATTTAAAATGAGTGCAATCACTTTTACATAAATTGTAATGTAAAATTTAATAATAGTGTTTCTGTTAGCCAAGTGCCCAATATTGAAATACGTTTTCAACACCTATATTTTACCTACTTATAGCTCTGTCGCACGAAATGAAACTAAAAGGTTTGACGCAACACATTTTGGAATATCTTAAGCAAGAAAAATAAAGGTCGACTTTATGTCAGACGGAATCTGTAAGAAAAAACCGATCCAAGAACAAATAATGATCAGTAAATCCGCCTTAACAGTGCAACGCTGTAATATGATTAGGCCTAATGGCTCCTCTATATGGAATATTCTCTCCATAATATCGATGCGCGGTAAAGATAAAACCCGCGTTGAAATTTCTGTGCATCGTTTTAAAATTTACGACCAGAGAAAACATTTTCAATCACCTTAAGTGCAATGAGTAGACGTTATAATAGATATATGGAACAGATTAAATAATTATAAATTCTATTGTACATAAATAAAACATTTCAGTGCAAGTTGACGAGATCTTCTTTTAAATGTTTTTATTTTATTTCAGAATATGTATGTATGTTCAGTGGGTACCTAACCTATTAAGTTCAGAAAATAGTATAATAGAACATTGATTTATATTTTCACGTGTCGTGGCTGCAAGAGGACAAATGAAAGCACTGGAAATGAATTAGCGATTATTAATTAATTATTTAGTGTACAAAACTACTTACCATGAATTAAAATTAACGCTATTTCTTAATCAACACTATTTTGCAATATATCACTCGTATGTGAATTCGTTATTATCGCTGCGCAACACGTATTTATCGCTCGTAGAATATTTAATTCTCGCTCATAAAAGTCGCTCTGGTTTATTTTACCAATAAGGTACTTCACTTTGATTATCTCAGGACTGGTCAACCTGGCTGTCACATCGCGGCGGACTTCGCAACGAACTAACTTTCAAAAACGACACTGAACTTGCGCCACTGCGTAGTTCCATATTTATATATTTTGCAAGTGCTGGTATTTCCGTACTTTCTAGATTATTCTAGTATTTACGAGAAGGTTCTCATCGCTTCTCGGTTATTCCAGGCATTTCTGTACATTTCCTGAAGATTGTACATAATTATATGTCGTTCTACATTGTGATACAATACTACAATACTATTGTGACATATTACAAGGGATTCGGATAATGCGCTATTCCTTTTGCTTGCCATTCCGCGATAATATCAATACCAGGCGCACCTAAAACTTTTTTGCCCCAGAACCAATCACAGGCTTAGCAAGTGCTGTCATCTTGCTCATCTCCTAATAGTTATCTTGTCAAATTATGGCATAAGTTTTTTTGTTTTAGAATATATCGCTACATGAATTATTAACATTTAGCGTTAAAAATGGGTTTAAGATATACACTGCTATATCGATAGTTTTCCTTTTTTGCAAGAGTGATGCAAAACAAAACTGAGATTGTTCTGTTTTACCAATTCTGTCAATTATGATAATGGCAGCTGCACTACACATTTTTCTACTAGTTAAAAATAGTCTAGGATTCAATTAATGTATATTATAGATGCTCACAGAGACGAAACTGTATTTTTTCAAGGGAGTGTTGGTATAGAAGTCTTTTTTTTTGGGTGGCCATAGGACTTACGACCTATCGTACGCTTGGCTTAGGTGATCAATTTACACATATGTAACGTTCACCATTTCCACCCATGATAGAATACCATGTCTATTAATTCTTTGGAAGTTGTATGTATATTAAATTTTTGCGCCACGTTTCACATGTGAGTTCTAACGACCCCCTAGCGGCTAGCACCAAAGCTTTTTCCTTCCCCTTGAATAACCACAGATGTCGGTAAACGAGACATTGATTTTGGAGTTTTTTAACCATATACTTTATCTTGTCTAATGGAATTCATCCGAATTTCTATCATTACACTAGTATACGCCAGAAATATTATTTTCAATTTATTAAACTCCTATTTTTACCAGTATTAGTCTAGGATTATTATTCAATTCAAATTCTATTGCATGAAAATAAGTAATTACACATAAAAGCTATCTAGGCATTCCGTGTACTTCATCGAATTATACTAAAATCGTGTACTTACTTATCAACTAGCCTTTTCCTTGAGAGGGTGGGCAAACAGGCTAGAGCGCCATACAACTTTCTTCTCTGCCACATTCATATATCTTTGCGTGTAAGCTCAACGATTGTTGAGGCTTCTAACAGGACCATCTTCCAGTAACTGGCTAATGGTCATGCCACATCTTCCGCGATCACTCTCTCTTTCTGGTACCATCAACACTTGCGCTATATATACATATATATATTTCTTACCATTCTTTCTTTCTCATTCATTCAATTAACATGCCCAAGCCATCTGAGCAATCTTTTTTATTTCTGTTAACTATGCTAAGATCAGCTTTACATTCGTTCCTAATATCTATCTTCATTCTTTATTCTATGTTACGAATCATGTAATGATAAATAATGCAACGAATAATATAAGGTTGCGACAGGTGGTTCTTACTATAACATTATGTCGTTACTTTCTTCACATCCTGTGACTTGATGTTAATATGTTAAAAATTCACATGAAATATCTGACTTAAGTTTTCCAAATACGCACATTAAGTACAACGAGTTTCGCAATCCCCAGATATAGAGGTAAATGCGTGTTTACTGTGAGATTTTCTTATTCGTTTGCATAAAAAGTCAATTGTCAATTCAAGACATACCCATTATTTATTCTTTACGACACATTTGTGAGGTTTAAGTGTGTCAGGGACGATTACTAGAGACCAAACAATGATGAATTCAATAGATATTTTGACAAGGGTTAGATTTGTAGTAAGTAAATCAATGTGATAATAACGTTATGTTTAAAATCCTATTTAGTATCGAATATGTATGTACCTATATCTATATGTATGGAAGCGAAGATTGGAGCTGGCAGAAGAGGGACGACAATATATTGAATGCAGTGGAGTTGAGATCCCTCAGACGTATGTGTAGTAAATCAATTTATGATAGAGTAAAGAATGCAGAAATTAGGAATGAATGTAAAGCTGATCTTAGCATAATCAATAGAATTAAAAAAGGGTCGCTCAGATGGTTTGGGCATGTTGAGCGAATGAATAAGGAAAGAATGGTAAGAAAGATATATAGTGCAAGTGTTGATGGCGCCAGAAAGAGAGGGCGACCGCGGAAGACGTGGCATGATCAGATTAACCAAATACTGGAAGATGGTCCCGTTAGAAACCTCAACAATCGGCGAGCTTGCATGCGAAGATGTATGAATGTGGATGAGACGAGAGTTGTATGTCAGGACAGAAGAGTGCGGCGCTCTATCCTCTCTGCCTACCCCCACGGGAAAAAGGCGTGATGATAAGTTAGTTAGTTAAATGTGTGGTAGTTGCTTTTAATACCGCAGCATCACAGTCAATGAGATCGTTACAAATCGGTGAACTGAGCAACTTCGGGACTTGGTCTGAAGTGAATTTTTTTGCCCTAGATTCAATACCTGTCGTTGCAGCTATTTCCATCGATTTTATGTTTTGGGGTTATTAAATTTTTAACTAAAAAAAGCCTACTGGAGTCACTAATTTGTCTGCAG
Source organism: Agrypnia vestita (assembly GCA_016648135.1). Classification (NCBI taxonomy): domain Eukaryota; kingdom Metazoa; phylum Arthropoda; class Insecta; order Trichoptera; family Phryganeidae; genus Agrypnia; species Agrypnia vestita. Next base: position 202,087 of record JADDOH010002592.1, on the reverse strand, counting down.
GCATTGGTTACTTGAGGTATATGATTTACCATGAACACTCAGTACACATAGATCGATAGTCCCACAACGCATGCAGATGAGGTACACAATTAAATTGGGTGGATGCACTACATTACATGAGGTATGAAGAGAGAGAAATCCCTGGCATGAAACTACTATCTTCAAACAAAATGTATGAAAACATCTTGTGAATGTTAGAGGAACTATTTATTACAACAACATATTTCTTGGCATATTCGGAGAGAAGACTACCATAGGCAGCGTCAAATTATGTTTTGATAAACATTTAAAAAGATTCAATGAACATTGATTGGTTCTTGATTGGCCAACAAGTACAGAAGCAACCTAAGTGATCTGAAGATGGAAATTTTATCGAAACCTTGGGCTCTCGACTTTCCATATTAAATACAAATTTAACGAATTTATCTTAAACGCAATATAAACATTATTCTTAAGCTAGCTTTTCAATTATTGAAGTATTTTGTTTACAACATGCGGAAGTTTCCGATCAGTTTATAGCATCAGTGAACATGTCACTTGATATAATATTGAATCTCATGAAAAACGGTAATTTAAAAGCAAACATGACATAATTCAGTATTGTATAGCACCAAATATTGAATATTTTTAAATTTATGTAGGATTTTAATAGTATATATGACAAATGTTTCTTGAAAATAGTTTAACACGATTTTTCGAAGTCAATATTGCTGCCGTTGATCCATTTATTTTAATAAATTAATAATTTTGTTTTATGGCTTCTATTTTTACTACCAAATTATTTGCTTGTACGTGATAAGTTACGTCCTTGATTCGACTTCCTTGTTGTTGTATGCTTATAGCAAAATAACATGCAAACGAAATTGTTAAATTCCAAAATTTGTATTTTTGATGGTTGTAGATCAAGTCTGAAAATCGTGATACCTTGAAGAAGTACTCAGGAATAGAATATAATAATTATTTTGAAATATTAACGTATAGGTAGGTAATAAATTAAAAATACATATCATCACATCCAATATAATGAATACAATGACATTTATAAAATAAATTGAGATACATATATGGAGTTAGCAGCTTTTCTAAAACAGGAAAAGAAACGTGAGATAAGCTTATACAGTAGGTAGAATTAGTTGATATCATTGAATGCGTCAAGAAAAATAAATTAAATGATGATAGGCAGGTGATATTCCTCATATATCAGTCGTGCAGTGATATCTCAGGGGAATTAAAAAGCCGACACACCGTATTTTTATCTGACGAAATTATCAAATTCTAGAGGATTGATCAAATACAATGGATAGTGAAAAAGTGGGAGATACTTGGGGAGGCCTTTATCCAGCAGTGGACTCAAAACAGCTAATGATGATAAAATAGTTAGAACAATTTTTATATATTTTTTTTATTATAAAATTTACATAAATTTTCCAAGAACTGAAATACAACATTTGAATATCATCATGGCAGTTGCTTGCAGAAACAGTCATTCTCATCGTCAGGTATACTTATTAACTATACCTGATGATGGAGAGACGACTCTTCTAGAATCTAGAGTAGTAATTAATAAATTAAATTGTGTGTGCAGTAGAAAGTTCAAATACAAATCATATTTTAAATTACAACATTTTAAGTTGGTTGGACAAATAATTCTCCCTAAAAATATATTAAAATTTTCGTGTATGCGACTGGTAGTTTTAAATATATTAATTTATCTTAAATGTAATTTAATAACTGAAAATGTACGATAAACAGGTAGGTGCGTACTCGTAGGTTACCTTAGTTAAAAGGGATTGTTTCGTTATTACGGCAAACACATGTAGGCACCAAAATATCATATGCCTGGCCATCTCGCAAAACCAAGGTCCCCATCACGTCAGAATAAACAAAATAAAAATAAAATATTTGTTGAGCCAATATTGAACCCGCAAAAGCAACGAACAATGTTGTGGCGACATCGCGCGGTGAAATTCACACCAAATTACAGGAATTTGTCAATTTCAAAATGCATAACTTCGTAGAACATTCCAGACATGCATGCGAAATAGACCGGACCGAACAGTTTCACTACACGAAGCGCTCACTCCGCGTAAACTACACGTAACAATAAAGAAAGTTCTGACCGCGCCTCATGCCAATGAAAAATTATAATTACAAAGGTTCAATTCTATAAATGTACATTTTTTTATTTTATAAATACATAGTTACTTAGGTTTTAAGTTTAAATCATGATAATATACAAATACAAATCTTCCGAAATAATAAAATAAATTAGGATAAATTATAGAAGTCTCACAAAGATGAAGCTATTTATATGAGAAACGTGTATGGAAATTTTTTTGTAGGATGCCTCAGGGCTTACGACCTGTATGAAGTGTCTGTTTTTTTGTGTTAATTAAATAAATATTTCAAATACTATTTTACAAGTAGGTATTACTTACTTACAGATTATAAGTTTATATTATATATTACATTACAATGTTTTCACACAACTACCCTAAGGGCATCTTTCTGAGTACCTTAAAATTTTTTACTGTGCAGAACAAAAAATACATAATAAATTTAAATACGTAACATAAATGTATGTATGCATGCACAAAAACTTATATATTATTTCAGGCTGTACATACGACACTTTCTAATCCAGAAAGGGGTCTATATTCAGCAAGGAAACTATTCACTGTTCCATACACATACCCCAGTTCCATACATATTTGAATTAAGTCAAAATTACATTTGATATTTCCATTATTCCAAAAAACTACTACATTATTCGAACATTCTATTTTTTTTATTCACCGCATCAGTAATATTCTTCAGGTGAAATTGTAAAATAAATAAGTATAAATACGGATAAATTCTAACTATAAAAAACAACCACACATTAAGCCAAAGTATAGGTATATGTTGTTTCTATATTACTGATGTATAACAAAGCTGTAAGTAAAATCCTTGTTCTAAATAATACGATTTAAGGCGCCAAATTAATAAGGACCTCGGAAATCAAAAAATAAATTGATATATTAAATCAAATTACTCTCAGTATATCTTCAACTGATTGCCAAGGTGAAAGGTCGTGTTAATAGTCCAGATCTAAAGATTTATCTTTACTAAATCTCTGAGATTTATCTCACTGTGTTCATTAATTTTCATGTTCGACATTTCAATTTCAAAGATCATAAAATCTGTTGTTTTTTAAAAGCTTAAAATATTACTTAGATTAAGTATTTATTATTATTTTTAAATAAAATTTATTGCCTTGTCATGCCAGGTGGAAATGCCTGGATAACCCAATTTCTTTTAACATTCTTTAAAATATACCGTTTTAAATTCTCCTTAGTTAAGTCTTCTCTCGTATCGGAACACAATTGAAAGAGTCTTAAAAAGCTTTTTGTTATACAGCTTACTTACTTTTTAAATCGAAAAATAAAACACCCATAAAGGCCCTACTCAATGAAAGATCATGAGAGAAAATTAGGGACGCACGATTCAAACCCGTTAAAATATTTTTAGTTCCGGTTCAACATACTTTCGAGTAGGTACTCCACAACAAAGATATCATTTGTTACGGGAAACAGCTTGAAAGATGGATATACTACTGAAAAGCGTGTAATTGATGATGGTTAGTTACTGCATGATAAAAACCCTTCAAAATTAAAAAAAATGTTCATAGATTAATTATCTAAATCTATGAATACTTTTTGATATTGATGTTTTTATACGCGTTGAAAGTCGCGTCCATTTCGCACTTGAGCTGTTTAAACGACTCATGAAGTAAACTTTAAATTAAAGGCTGTATCGTGGTCGCGAGCCGCCACGGGTTTAGCCGTATGGATCTGATCGTATGGCACGATATTCACACGTTCCCGGTTGCTACAGGGACCACCATTAAAAAAGCTAAGCTGACTTATTAATGTAATAAATTTGAATTATTTATCAAAAATAAACAAATCTCATTTTTATTAATCAATTAAATAACTTTGTATTGACCACTTGGTTAATTAATTGACGAGTGGACGCCGAAATGGAGAATACATCAAGTAACGGGCTATTCATAAAATTTATCTGATTATTAATTATATTGGCTTAAGTATTCTTTTTAGAAATTTCTAGAATTCAAAAAATGCCTGAACACTAAAGCCAATATCATCAATAACCAGATAAATTTTATTAATAGCCCGTTACTTGATATATTCCCCATTTAATGGTCCACTTCTCAATCACCCCCACCATAAATCTAGCCACGCCCCCTTTAAAAAATTGATTTGTTTGCTAGAATAAGGAATGGATAGTTAGTATGCGTCCGTCCTGACGAAGATACAGTGGTGTCGAGTTACTCCAAGTTATTTAATTAATTAACAATTATGTTCAACCTCAAAATTAACGATATAAGCATAAAAAAATCTCATATTAAAAAACAGAAATATTCAATTCTATTATGCTGCAGACAAGCATCGCAAGTAATATCACTAAAATGACGTACCTTTCATCCATTATATATGTTTTATTTACTTATACATTATTTGTCTAATGCTCTTTGATTATAGTAAACAAGTATGGACCAAAATGTACTTTTTGCGGCAGTTAACGTTTGATCCCACGGATAAGTAGAATACGCTTACTCCGCGAATGATTATAATTTTGTGTGCCTACATGTAAATAAATCATTTTCATTTTTAACGACGTTTAAATTAAATTATTATTATTTTCCTGGTAGAATAAATAAATAAAACATACAGGGTGTACCAGAGATGGTAGCACAAACTTGGCCGGTAGATTATGTTATATATTATGTTATAAGTCTAAAATGTTCAAGCAATAGTTATGGAGTTATGCAACATCAAAGTTTGCATTTTTTTTCTCAATTTTTCTGACTTATTTTTTGCAAAAAGTTGAAATACCACTACAGTAACTTATATCGATTATAAAAAATTCATTTACTTCAATACAACCTAAATAAAATGATAAAAACAAGGTTTTTATCATTTTATTCGACTTGTATCACAGCGAATGAATTTTTTATAATCGACATAAGTTACTGTAATGATAGTTCAACTTTTTACAAAAAACTGGAAATATTTAAAAAATGCATACTTTGATATTGCATATCTCCATAACTATTGTATTAGGTCATAGTTGCTTCAACATTTTTGACTCATAACATAGGCAGAAATCTACCGGCCAAGTTTCTGCTGCTAGCTCTGGTACACCCTGTTTATGATAGCAGTACAATAGCCTAGAGTGGTTTTTGATGATATTTCATGATATTTGATGATAGTAATCATATTTCAATTAAAAAAAAAACAATAAAAATGGTAGACATACTTCTAAATATTTTTTAGATAAAATACTTTTTAAAATAATTTTAGATAATCTAATCTATTAATGAAACAAAATAAAAAAGTTAATTTTTCATAAATATGTCTTGCACATTCGTTACGTGGGTATAATATTTTATTTTACAAAACAAACAATATGTATTCTGTTATTATTTGAAACAACCGCAGAAACGTTGTGCGGTTGTAGTTATTTTTAACTGTTACGCACGTGGTAAATTTGAAAGTTTTCCCACCACCCAGCGTGAAGCCTACATAATTGTCTGTTTGAATTTTATTTTGTATTCAGTTTAACATAGTCATGTGTGATGGTTCACTTGTGAGCCAAACGGTAATTCCTTCGAAACAGGAGAACAAAGCAACTTTCATTTGGAATACATTACAGAACAAAAGTAACTTGTTTTGAGCGCTTATACATTTTCTCTTAACTTAACACAACAAAACCTAGAGCTTAACTTAGCTACACACTTTATTCAGATACTTGCTGTTGTTTCAAAAATATTTTAGGTCGTTTTCTTCTATTACAGAGGGTTCCATTTTCGTAAATTTTACTTTCTTCGTAATCTACTACCTTATGTCGATTTACATATTTGTACTCGATGTTGCTTCTATTGTGTCGGTGGTTATAATGTTGACGAACGGTTGACGAATGGTCCTTCTGAGGACCAGATATTAATTTTCAACTATTCAAATAATATAAATTATATATATATATCTATATATATAAACATATCCAATGTGTTATCAACAAATCGACGATAGCCAATCAATTCACATAGATTTCCCTGCTAGTGATGTATAAAATGTTATTTTATCCAGTTATTTTCGGTACGGTTATTTTCGATTTGTATCTGATTTTATAGATGATTGATAACTACGATATAATTTTTGTCTAGTACCGATGGTTGCCCGTCGAATTATAAAAAAATCAATTGCCAATCATCGACGTAATCAGATACAAATCTCAAAAAACGATTAGTGTGTCACCGTTTCTCTCCCTAAATCCAACTTCCAATTTCCTCATTACTTTTCCACCCAATCTTTTCATTATTATTTTTTTTAATTTTACTCTTCAACAGGCCAAGAGGCCCAATTATAGAAGCGAAACCCATGTTTGAATAAATCACATAAATTAATTGTGACCTCACCGGGAATCGAACCCGAAACCCTCGGTGTGAGAGTTAGTGTCATGCCCACTGGGCTACGAGGGTCGCCGTCTTACTCCCCTGTCTTTAATTTTCTTTTTTATACGCATAAAACTTTTAAGATTCCTTAAAAAATAATTTAAGTCACAAGAAAACTCAGTACTAAATATTTTAAAGTGATAGAGACTTCAAACTGTATTTCAGCATATATTACGGATAATAGGAGAAATAGAATAAAGAGTTAGGGTTATTATTATATTACGAAGAATAGGAGAAATATAATTAAATAGTAAAGGTTGTTATAACGGTCGTTAGGTAAAATATCCGCAACCAGTTTTAGTTAAATAAGAAATAGAATGTTGAAAATTTTCACGTACACAGAATATTTCCTAAAAAACTGATTCGCATTGATATATTTTCTGTTTGCTTTTGCCTTTCTTTTATAGAAACATTTGAGTAAATAATGTAATGAATTTTAAACTTTAAATGGGGCAATATCAGAAACTTATTTATTATACCTATCTAAAAAGAAGCGTGATGCAAGTCTTTTCTTTAAACTTTAACAATAAACGTAAAAATCTTAGAGGAAATGATATAAGTCAAAGATGTCGAAACGCCTTTTTTGTAATTACCATCAAAGAGGAGTCTAGTTTCAGTTATATAATCTCGTCTTGTCCATATTTTGTCATAATGTTTTATGTAAGTGAGATGATACGTAGCTCAACTTCTGGTTAGTGTTACTAAACCTGAGATAATGTTTACCTGCTGTCAGTAAAAAATCACTTAATATTCAACACTGGTACTCAAACTCTTCAATGTTTAACTTTCTCGTCGAACTGACGTTTCATAAGTTAAGGTGAGTTTCAGAGTGAATACATTTAAAGTCCGCGACTAAATAAGATATCTCTAATTTGGTATATAATAAATCTGTTGTAATAAGTTGGACTGCTCGTTTAAATATGATATAATCTAACATGGTATTTTTTAACACAATATCTATTTTTTTGAGTAATTGTCTATTCTCTCGATTATGTCAAGTTAGTTATTAGCTTTACTCATGAAGTAACTTTTAGTATTACGTTTAAGTTTTGCTAGAAAATAGTAAATAATTGTCGTTTTATAAAATATATAAATAAAGTTAAAAAATTTAAGGTGATTTTCTTCTTGAGAGGTCTGAATTCTCGATAACGGATTACAAAGAATTTTATAGGTGCCTACCTTATTCGCGATCTCTTCGTTAGTCTTTAATGAAAACAATGCCATTCCATAATTGACACTCAAAATGTAATCGCCTAAAACACACTTTCAATAATAGCAAAATAACTTAGTAGTCAATAATTAATTACATTTTGATTAATCAATAAATAATGTTTTTAAACAAAGTGATTCGATTTTATTAATATTGATTAAAACACAGTGTACAAAAAAAAAATAGAACATTCCGTATATTAACCCGAACGATAAAACTCGCCTTTTAACAATGCGTAGGCATTCTAATAGCAATTATCCGATCAGCTAGACCAATCCGGAACAGCTGTCGAGTAAACCGACCAATGACGAAACAGAAAATTGATACACATATCACAGCGTTGTGAAATGCACAATGCGTTTGAGGTTTGCAATAATTGTACAAATATTATTAGTATTGCAAACACTGAGTTGGGTCCGGCGCTGCTAAAATGAAAATAAACGGAATATATAATACAACAGTCATAGTCTAATCGTTGTCGTTTTGATTGCCACTTTATTTATCAAGTGTTGTTGATTTAAAATAATTTATAATCAGTACTGCTTGTGTCGTTGTCAGTGACATAATATGTAATGTTTTATTGTTTACGAATGCATTGCATAATCTTTTAATTGATGTCACATATTTTTCAAACCAGAAGTCGCTATGTTAAAAGAGTATGTAAGTCATTAATAATAATCAAATAATATTCAGTATAACGAATATGTGTAGATAGTATTTTCTAAACCACAATATTTAACATTTCTTCTTATGGCTATCGGCGAATTATTCCAAGGGTAGACATCATTGTTTTGTTTGCAGTCATTCCTCGCGCTTTCACCTTGAATTTTAAGATGTAAGATCTGATATGTTTATGGAAGTTACCTATATGATATGTCTTAAATATTGCAACATGTTTTTTCATTATTATAAGGATTTTTTTCTTTGGAAATAAGATCGTTATATTTTACATATTTGTAATATTTTAATTTCTTTAGCCGATCGTTACAAAAACATCCTTGTCACTTATCCCTTCCTGGATTATACACCCCTATGTGTTCACTTCGTGTTTACTAAGTAATTTATAACTGACTTAATTTTAAACTGTTTTTCTTTTAATTTGAAAAGGTTTTTGAAATTGTCAAATGTTAAACCTTTCCCTACAATGAGAATTAGTTACCCAAAACGTTAATATTATGCAATTATCTGATTTCACTGGTGGAGTAGAAAATTTCTTATTTTTGGGATTTGTAAGTAAAACTAAAATAAAAACGGTTTAGTATACAATAATATTTTATGCCTGTCGCTGCAAATATTCGTACCGTCTCCCTATTTGAATGCCACGCGGAAATGTTAGCAAGTAATGCATTGAGCCTTGGTGAGAAAAAAAGTAGTTGAATGTTATTCATGCCCTTGCATTAGAAAAACCATTTTAAATAAAAAGTAAGATTAAACAGAAACCATATGTTTTCCTTTAAGACAATCTAGTGTGCGTAATATTATTTTGGATCAAATCAGTTATTAAAGGAACCTACAAAGCTTTTTAATTTGGAAAAGAATTGGTAAAATTTTAATATTTAAAAAATATATATATATATCAATATCACGGTGGTAGATTATTATGTTAGATTATTTAATTATTTCATATAGTTAGTTACAAACAATATTCTAGGTTTTCAAGGCGTTAAGAATCTTCACGTTTGATTGTTCTGGGATATAATGCCGTGTTTCTATGACCGATTTCTGCGGGCTAATGTCTCAGCCCTGATGATGAATCCTGTTATTGAATCCGAAACTTTAGCCGGGAAGGTCATAAAAATGCTGTATAATACCCCAGATAACTCAAAATAGATGTTACAAACAACATTTTTAGGATTTACTCAAAGAAGAAGAATTACTCAAAAATATCCACATTAATATTTAACCATAGCTATATAAATATATTTTTAATAAGTACTTGGCATAGATATAGCATAAATTAAATATCATTCCACGAGTGCCCCGTAAATTATATTACATTAGGTACATTTTTTTGAAAATCCACAAACCAAAGGTGGGCACTCACGTTATTGATATAGATTACGGAATTCTGTTATCGATGAAGAGAAAGCTTCCACACTTTTATTTGGATAGTGAGGCAAAAATTTTTTGGTCGAATTATTTTTTTTACTTTTTGGTACATTTAAAAATAAGCGTGGTTTTTAAAAAAAATCACATAATATAATTATCTACTTTTTAGTACAAAGCGTACAAAATCACTTCGGTATGAAACTAGCACCATCTTTTGGTGAGTTCATTTACTAATTTCCTATATTAAACTTTGATTATTTAATTAAAATGGATTAATTGTTAAGTTAGTGAATTGATTCCTATACTGTCATCCAGAATACGTCTGTGTGTAAAATTTCAGCTCGATTGGACATTTGAACGGGTGAAATATTTATTATAGGATTCCATCCAGACAGACATCCAACAGGTGTTGCTATATAAGCGTGGTAAATAACTAAAAAATGTATATAAATTACTATTTTATTACGTCATACATAAGATATTATATAATTTAATTCTTATACATACGGTGGAGCATTATATACAGAAATTAATCTGCTCCAATGAAAGCCCATTTTCAATTACTTTATTTTACACACATGTTTTTAAAAATTGTTTGGAACGTCGATAATTATTATGTTTGGACATGACGTCACATCATTTGAATGAGAGTGCCGTCGGTACGTATTATATTTATTGATTGATTGGAGGTGGACCCTGCGGACATTGTAATTCTTTGCCTAAGACCGGCTTGATAGCATGTGACATAATATCAAATCGGCCATTTTTTCTGCAGGATACGAAACCGACGACATTAAATTTTCAGTCTCGTGTGCATGAATTATTTTTCGATAGCCTCCAGGAAATTGCAACAATAAGACATTATTTTTATTATTATACAGATGACGCAAAGGTGAATGTAACAGCTACAACGGTTGCAAATTTTATTTGGGACTGAAAAAAGTTGTTAATGCGGTCATACAATAAATTGACCGATAATACCCGGAGGGTTTAACTGAGCTATTTATGTCGTTTTTTTCCATGTTTTTATATAGGGTGTCCCGTATTTCGACGTCAAACTGAAATCGGGTGATAGGCCAAGTCATAATAGTTATCAGAAAAATATTGTAAAAAATGTAAGTCGTGTGTTTTAAAAATTATAAGAATTAAAAAAAAATCAAAAAATCTACACCCAGTGACGGTCTTTTCACTCCTGTTGCTACAAATCTTTATTTTACTTCATTTTTTTTATTATTATGCAATCCTGAATAATGCTTCTGTAAACATTTGTCCAAAATTCAAAGCAGCTCCAGCTTGGAAGAAAATGTCACTTTTTGACAAAACCAAGTATTCAATATTTTGCCCAGTTTTAACTGACTTTTTTTAAAACATTTTTCTGATTACTATTATGACATGGCCTATCATCCTATTTCGGCTTAATATTTAGGTACAGGATACACTGTATAAACTTATTAATAATTAAACCAAAAATAAAATGCTAGAAGGAATATTTTGGGTATGTTAAAATTTTTCAAGAAACACAATACTGGGTTTAATCCCAAGGGGGACATCATTAATCAAGATATATGTGTTATTGATGTCTCATAGAGACGAAACAACTTTTTATATGGTAATGTAGGTATTAAAGTCTTTTTGAGTATTAACAGGGCGTATGACCTATGTACCGTACGGTCGGTTTAAGGTAATCAATCAATATATCAATATATATATAAAAAGAAACCCGTGTTTCCCTCCCGCCAAGTTTTCTCCACAATCAGCCTCAACCACCCACCGGTGATTATGGTGGTGGACAGCCCTTGGTGTCTTCACTTCACTTCAAAAATATGCGAGTTTGGTGAGGGTGGCTGTGCGTGGGTGGGAGTGGGTGACAAAAATGTGCTTTCTAGCACATTGTTTTATTATGGGAAGGCCGCAAATGCTTCAGATTGTTTTATAATAGATGCGCCGACTGTGTCGGTGAGTCTAGAAGGTTCCTTTCCCGCTCTAGAAAGTTCTGGAAGAAGAAGGTTCTAGAAAATTCCCGGAAGTTCTATGAGGTTCTAAACTGAGTGGCGGAATGTGTCGGTGTGAATGTTTGTCTAGAAGGTTCCTGTACATGCAATATTATTTCTTGAAAGTTCTGGAAGGAGAATATTCTAGAAGGTTCGCGAAAGTTCTATGACGTGTACTAAAAATCTACGCGTGCGAAGCCGCGCGGCATAGCTAGTCACTTTACACATCGCAACGTTCACCAAATCCACCCATGATAGACTATCATATCTATTAAATTTTTGGAAGTTGTATATATGTCAACCTTGCACAACCTGTCTCGTATGTGAGTTGTTATTTAATACCGCCATCTGTGGATGAAATTAGTCATCCCCGTAAACCAGTATAGAAGTCGCCGGTAAAAAAGTTGAAGCCTTTTTTTTGTATTGCAAAAGAGTAGGTATGTATTTACTATATATAGTGGTACGAAAAAGTAAAATATGCCTTTTTGGTAGATGTTCGATTTTAGGTAAGGACCTTCGATAGCGAGTAGTACTCTTTCCTTATATATTTTATAATTTATGAAAACACATTTTTGTGTAATTGCTATTTTTTATGATTAATAATATTTTTTATATTAACTATCTGTAAGCATTCAAAAATGTCGGCACTTTAACATGTCGGTTTCTAAGGAAAAAGTATATATTAATTTTGTTTAAAAAAAAATTCAAAAAAAGTCTCCGTGAAAATTTTTATTTAGGGATATTAAAAAAAAATGACAGGTAGGTAGGTATAATTTTTTCTCAAGTAAATACCAAAATAAAATTCCCAAGTAACATGTATACCTACATATATGTAAGTAAGTAAGCACTTACGTAATTATTACCTTTGGTCAACAGTTTCCACTATTTCACAATACGTTTCACAATATGTAGGTACTTTTCTTGTTGTAGATTATTGGTAAATTATTGAAATAATAATTAGCGGAACAAGTATCAATTTCCGTGTAGGAAACTAAATATGTACCTGTTTGTGTGTGTGTGTGTGTGTGTGTGTGTGTGTGTGTGTGTGTGTGTGGAGTAAATGAACCTGATAAATGAGTCCGATTTATGACCTGTTTATCGGCGGATTCGTTTCATCTTGTGCTAAATTCTGATAAGATTGAAATAAAACACAGTTCCCTTGGTTTTCACCATTGTATTATAAATATATAAAATTTACATGTTTCGAGAACAGTGTTCTATTCTTCAGGATTGTTTGTGTACTAAAATTGAAATAGATAAAACAAGTGGGTTACAAAAAGTAATTATTAAAACCATTAACTAATTGAATAATAATTATGATTGATATTTGAATATCAAAACGCATCTGGCTGCGAATATTAATTTTAAAGATCCATGCAAAAACCTTGAGAGAATTAGATCACCAAATGTTAAAATAGCTCACACATTCCCGATAGCTGTGATTAATAAATGCAATGCAACGATGCAATTATGTAATGACGGTACATGTAACGCCTGTATTATTTTAAATATCCTTGTACCGGAGACTATTGGATCACACAAAATACCTTCACTTTGCAAATGAGTAATTTATAAATATTATCTACTTTGTATTAACTTACCATTATTATTTTAATTATTCAAGGTATTAATTGATTTGATCGGCCGATTCACTAACATCTGAATATTTTAAAGATGACGTTCTGATGTAAAAGACTGAATTGAAATTGCGTCACACCTTAGTCTCGTCCCCCATTGGTCAGTAAATTGCTTTGAACTAACTTAAGACATTAATTTGGTATTTATATTGGCATAAATAATTACTTATTCCTACTTATATGTATACATATCAAAATGAAGTCATAGTAAATTACACCACACAGTTTAAGTATTAATTTGTTATATGCATTTATAATTCTGGTGCATTTAATCATCTGAATTTCAATCTAATCACGTTTAAAATATCGTATTGGAATCAAAATTGAATAACAAATTTAAAAATATGTTTTTTAAACAAATAAATTACAAATAATCTTGCGCATATCTGGTAAAAGTGATTTATTTTTATCAGTTGACTTAAATCATAACGGAAATAATGTTATATTTTACTTTTCTGAAGAACTATTTATACACTCAAAATACCAAATTTCCATAGTGAATAACTTTTTGGGAAATAGAAGCAAAGCGCCACTTTGCATAATACGAGAATAATCTTTGCACTGTACAGTGCAGTGCGACGTGTTGAAATATGATTATGTAGCAAAGAGTGTCAATTTTACAATTGATAACTGATATTGGAAGTATTTTTTTGAGTGTTCTAGAAATATTTTATATACAGCATGTAATAAAAAAAATTATAAGTTTATTCCAGCGTTACCAGGTTGTATATTGTCCTGGTCCAGCGTATATTAAAATTACAAGAGTTACATATCAGTTGAAGGGAAGCAGAAGAAGAAAATAACATATATATATACAGAGAAAATATAACAAAAGAGCTAATAACTAATTTTAAAAAATAATACGTAATGTATTAAAATACAACAATGAATACATATACACATGATTTTTAAATATACATTCTGGCTTTAAAATCAGTTACTAAAACGTTTATCCAATTTTCGTCTACTGTATACTGGTGATATTGCTTCTAATCTTTATGAACTTCCGCTCTCTTGACTATTCTCCTTCTTCTTTTCCGGCATGCAGCAGTGCCTGAAGAGCTTTATCCACTTGGTCTATCCAACGTGAGGGGGACCTCTCTCTTCCTTTACTACCCTCGACGTGGCCCACCAGAACAATCTTCTCCAGGCAAAATGTCCGAAAATTGGAGGATTTGTTTCAGACAAGTGATTAAGAGTCTCTCTATGATTATATGTTCAAATTGATGAAATATCGAAAAATTCTTACAAGATATGACCATAAACTATGTGTTATAACTATATAAACTTGTATAATGTTTAAATTAACCTAAATAAAAATTTTATAGCCACAAAGCGCGGGTACACATTTTCTGACTTAGTTGACCTGGGAGCCTACATGCCTATTATGTCGTGCGGAGAATGTGAATTTCGTTCATCTTGTAATCGCTTATTGTACTATAATTATATTGTATAATGTATTATTTTAATGTATTATTGTAAATTGTAATTGTAACTGTACTAATCACCTTGTCCTTAATGGCTATCTATTAGGGTCATTCTGATCTGTCGATAGTCTTTAAATTAAAAAATAAATAATAAAAATAAGTCACTCCAATATAATTTAACATTATTTATTATTCAGTTGTGGCTGCATGACAACGATATTTATTCCTACCCCTGATGGTTACTTATATACCAAATATAAATAAATAAAAGTAGTTGGACTCCGGGTGTACCAGGATTAGTATGTAATGTAAGGGTTGCGACAATAATACAACCCTTTAGGTCAGAGATTATTTAATGGCGGTTAATGGCGAAATAGCATTGTTTATAATAAAGCGGAAAACTTTGAATGTGTACTTTAGACGTTTGTAATCTAATCTAATCCAGCGGCGACTTTAGACGTTTGTTATAAAATAAGTCTGCAGTATTTTAAGGGTTTTGATTTTTTTAGGATGTTTCAGGAATAAAACAATTGTTTTTATATAAAACAAAACAAATTATAACTTTTCACGTTTTGGAAGTGTTAAAATAGATTTTTATTTTAAATCACTAAAATTAATTATCCTTGTTAAGAACCGAGAAGTGGCTTTAATTTTTTTAATTCGTATTTTTTAAAATTTATATTCGTAAATTTCTACAATTAAATTTTTACATGTAAATGTATTTCAAAGAAAATCTACACATGTGCTTGTACTCCAGTGTAGTGTATAATTTTTTCTCCGAATTTCCCTACAAAGGTTATAAATACCAAGGGTGTGCAATGAATACACACATCGAAGCATAATCTTTACGGAAGCATTGGTATATTTTGAAAAAAAAACTCGACATTAAATACAAATCTCATAATATTCGTCACAAATGTAATCATATTATTCAGTTTTTAATATACTGTCACGGGACGCAGCTGTGGGAGGCAAATAACGATTTAATTAAGGATTTATTTATCATTTTAATAAGTCACTAGACACGAATTAAATTTAAGCACTTCTTTAATTCACACTATTTCGCAAATAATCACTCGTCTGCGAAACACTTTATTATCGCTTGCTAGAATATATTGATTAATACTCCACGTCAATACTTCGCCTAATACCTCTCGCCCCGATTAATCTGCGCGTTGGTAACATCACGGTCGTTTTTATCGCTGGTTAAGTCGCATCATTTATACGTCAAAATGAACAATAATGCTTGCTTCTTTTTATACAAATTACAGGTTCGTTTTTTGAACTTCTGAAATTATTCTGTACATTTCAGGTATTTGCAAAAATGTACCCGTCGCTTCCAGTTTGTTCCAAATGTCTCCCGAGTATTGTAGATAATTCCAGAGTGTTGTATTTGTGTCTTCGACATATTATTACGAGGGATTCTAATTGTGCGTAATTTCTCCGAATTCTATCGTCATGTTACAAATCAAATTAAACTGCCAGGTGAATATTTCATTATATTTTTTTTCCAAGTTTTTATTTAAGTAAAAGCTAGGCTTCAATATAGTCACTGCACGCACCTGTTAGACACAAATTTGTATTTGAAATATTATTCTATATTCTCAATTAATTAACTGTAACTTATAGATATTAAAAGAAGAATTTATTACAAAAATAACAATAATTCTATAGTCATTAATCTGCATATAAATGTTGACCACAAGCTTAATGTCATAATAATTAGACAAGTTTACATAGTCATTCAGCCCACCAACACATTCATATATATTGGATACCGGTTTTATTACATTATACTCGTAGCACATAATATGTTTGGCGGTAAATATGTGTAATGTTGAAATCTAAATGTAAAATCACAATTTTTATTTTAGTTCAATCATGTATATGTAATATATGCAAACATAACAAAAAATAAACGTGACAAAGGCAATAATTGATATATATGAGTTTGCATATGTAAATCAATTATATGTATGCATACATGTATGCATGAACTTGAACGGACATGTTCAACTGGGTAAAAGGATGTTATTGTAAATTATTTAAAAATTGCCACTAAATAATTTTAAAAAGGGATCAAAAATGCGTCAAAGATTTTTTTTCAGATTTTTTTCTCGTTAGTGTCTACACAAATACTAAATATCAGTAATAATGTTATTTATTTGATTGCATTTTGTTTCACATGTCTGTAGGTGAGGAATCTATAAATATTTGACTCACTTCCTGACCCACAATCGCTCTATAGCAATTTACCAGAGAGACGTATTTCGGATGACAATATTTCTTTTTATTTATATTACAAACCACCAACATTAAAAATGTTCTGCAATTTTCTATTTCACAAGTGTTGTTTCTAGTGTTCTAGTTGTGTCTAGCTGGGGGATTAAACATTAATTATAGATAATCACGTTATTGTTATCATGTTTAATTATATTATTAATTAATTAATTAATTTCACAATTCTTATATGGTTTCATCAGAATTATATTCTGAGCGCTCACTTAGTTAGTGGAAGGTACTGGAATCAATGCCCGGCGCTTCCGAATAACTTTTTGAAATAAAGATGAAAATAAACACAGCGTGAAAGTGAGAGGAAAAATGTTACTAAATGTTACATAAAAAATACGTACAATCAGTTGCGTTTTTAAAATAAAGAACGTAATTACGTTTTAATGCACAATTTGTTTTCTTGTTTTGCATTGAAATAAATGCAGGAATTGAGTTGAAAGCTTTTCTTATCGAGCTGAAAACATTTTAATGGAAATCTTTCATTACAGTCGGTAATGAAAAAGTACTCCGAATCCGGAAATATACATTAGAAATTGGATTTCATCTTACTTAAAACAAGACAAAATAATAATGTTTTTATTTAAAAAGAAATACATTGAATTTGAGCTGTTGTTTATGTCAGAACTTTCACTAATTGATCACTTTTTTGCTTTATAAAATGATCGCATAATTTATTCCCATTCAAATATTAAATATTTATTATTTCATTTCAAAATAATGTTCTTTATTTATTAATATTCACGCAACTATTTTTGTGGAAATCCTTGAATCAAATGTTACCGATCAATGCGTATAAGGTAAATATAGTAGGTATAATTTTTTTTTTCTGTTTTGCACATTTATTCAAGGATTATAAACTAGCTTTTGAGAAAAAACGCAAGTAATTATTTATATTTATTGAATATAATGAGAGATAAGTGTCTGTAATTTTTACCGGTATTAATTACAGTTATTTAAATAATTGTTTAATTCAACTAAAAATTGTGTATTTTTATTTTCAATAAAAGCTGTGTGTAAATTATTGACACTCGAAGCGGTATGTATGCAAGATAATATTTGTATATTTTCTTGCACGTATATAAAATCTTTTGTTTTTGTGTGTAAAACTAATGTTTTTAGTAGGAGTCTCAATTTTTTTTTAAATATATATATGCTACCATATTTGTATTGATACGAAATTTTTCATAATATTAAATAAAAAAGTGTATTCATATTGTCATAAATTGAATAAGTAACATTTCTGTTACGAATATTGTATAGTAGATAATTAGAACACAAAGCTTACTTGGAAGGTACATATATCTTCATAACGATCGTTTTTCAAAGATAAAACTTAAAATTATTTTCTCAACGTTTCAAGACTTTGGTTAATTGTAAGTGTTTATGGTGTTTAATTAAAATGGAAGAACATTTAGTTTAGAAAACCTGAGGCTTTAACCACGTCACAGGATGGGTTTTTTAACAATACTTTTGAAAATATACTCAATGTTGTTCAATTAAGATATAATGTGTGATTACTTACAAATAGCAATTCATTACTTTTACAAAAAATTTACACATTTTTAAACGTCATTAGACCTATTCCATACCTATACTTTTGCAGGATTGTGATCTGTTTAGTATAATGTTTAGTCCCTAAGACTTTAAAGTGGTCGTCCTTGGAATAAGACTTCCATACATGACCGGTTTACCAGGTGGATATCATTAAATGATTGCACTTAAAGATTGACCTAAGCGAATGCAATCTGCATGCGGTAAGTGTCGGACTGCACAGTTTGTTGACATGTTATGTTGACATCAATACTTATTACAGACAATTACTAATTTTACAATAATAACACGTATTATTGTAAAATTAAAATATCGCTTACAAATATGATGTCTAAAATTGAACAATACAAAGCATTGAATGTTGAAACATAATTGAAACAATACATATCCACCAATTATTTCTATAATTAGAAGCTTGGAACCCATCAAAATAGCAAAAAAATCACATTACCCACATGACAACACGTGATGTTGTGATGTCCCTCATACTTCAGTCCTACTCTTCATATTACCAATAAGGTCTGATAACACCCCTTACCCCTTCTGTCTGTATTTTCTGTGGAATAAATATTGTTTTATTATGTTTACCTACATAAGGTATAAATACTGTTATATTGTATTGAAATATGTTATATTATTTTTTGTACGTATCATAAAAAATAACAAATTATCTATAATTTTTCTGAAATTGTCATTCCTCAACTTGTTATAAATAATAATTTATATTAATTTTTTTAATTTTTTTAATGTTTGAATTTATAATATTATTTTTATTTACGGTGATGTTTTAATATTTTTTTCTCGTTATCTTTTTATAATTTTATTTGACATTTAAGGATATTATATTACTCGTATGTTAAAGATAATTTCAAGTTATAAAATATTTTTTTTTATTATAATTAGTATTTTGAGGTATAATTGGGTCTAGTTAAAATTTTTTGTGTTTTATTTATTAATTAGTATTTTTCTTATCCTTAGACATGATCGCCTGTAAAAATGTTGAATAAGACATTTGAAAAATAATAATATTCTTAATAATTCAATTAATTTAAAAAAACATGTCGTCAATTATTCACAAGAAGAATTCCTTTTTTGAAAATTTTTTTAGATCATTTTTTTTCCTAAATAAACTGTTATATTTTTGAAAGATTACGCCCATGCAAATAGCGTAACATGACAGAGATGGGCTATAATTAAATTTGTTATTATAATTTATTAATAATTGTGTATTTTTCCTACTTTTAATACCACCTCGTTGCGTATGAATGTCTTCATGGATCGCATTTTAAATAAACACTGATTTAACTGTCTAACATTTTCAAATATGGAAAACCGCTTTCCCACCTGTACCGGCGAAGGTCGCTGCGTACGTCACGTCACACTCTCATCGCTGGGGGCCCCGTGGCCGCGGGCGACTGTCGATTGGAATGGGACGTGTCCGAGTGATTAATTGAAAAATCGTGGGACTACACGAATGTGAGCTGTCCGCCGACATTAGCAAATCGTTAGAGGCAGACGGAAGAATATTAGCAGGTGACATTTTCGTCATTTGAATGGCACAGGTTTCAATACAACGCGCGGCATTTATTCATTTCAATGCTGGTATCACATAAATTATCATAAGACATTTTTTGTAAGCGTCATAGATTTTTTGCCTTTCAACGCGTATTACGTTAATTCGTCGAAATTTTTGGCAGTTGCTTCGTGGTATAATATTTTGATTTAAAATTTGTTTTTTTTAAGTTTAAATAAAAACACATTTTAAATTTTAAATGTAAGACGTTATTTCAAATATCTTGGTAATTTTTTATTTTTATTTAAGAATTACATAAATAGTATAATAATAGATAAATATCATAATAAAAGCATGTTAAGCGCATTATTATTATTTTTTTAATTTAATTTATTTACTTCGTGTATTTTAAAACATATAAATGAAGGTAGTTCCTTCACTATAAAAAGTCTGTTCTGAACCTGTAAAGTTTTTTTTATAAGTTAATGCATTAGAAATACTACGTATTAGAAATAAACTTTAATAAACTAGAAATGAACGAAATATTAGAAATAAAATACATTTGAAATTCCACACAGCTTCATGAATCTCAGTCTTCTAAATGAAAGAGGAATGAATGGTAAGAAAGACATATAACGCAAGTGTTGACGGCGCTAGAAAGAAAAGGCGACGGAAGACGTGGTATGACCAAATTAACTAGATACAGCAAGACGGTCCTGTTAGAAATGATTGTAGATGAAGCAAGAATTGTGTGTCAGGTCAGAAGAGTGTGGCGCGCTATCCTTTTTGCCAACCCCCACGGGAAAACGGCTTGCTGGTAAGTAAGTAAGTCACAATAGTAGCATCTAAGTATACATAATATATTTTATTTGTTCAGTATTGGATATATAAAAGATGCAATTTTTTATCGTCAAAAGAATTACAAAAAAAAACAATACTGACCTGAATGCTTTGAACTACGTTCGAACTGATAAAAAATATTACATAATGTTGAAAATCTTAAGACAAACGTCACCCAATTATCGATAGTAATTTAGATATTCTGCTTTAACGTATAACGCATCTGCTGAATACACAGCAGTCGCTAGTTACGATTTTGTAGTTTTAATATTCCGCTGTCAATATGGATGTTTTAAATGTAATATTCGGCTAGATTTTGTCATGGCCTAATGAAGTCTGCACTAATCAATAATAATGAAGTTAGCAATTTGTTTTTAATGTGAACGAGACTTTTCCATTTCAATTAACTATATCACGCCAATCGCCTAATAAGCCAGTATAACCTTGATTCCAAAACTCATTTTATTATGAAAATGTTAGTTTTAACCATTAATATTTATTTCTATAGTGTAAAATATATGTAAAAATCAATGTAATTTGATTCTGAATCGTGTAAAATTCAATTTATACGATTCGGCACAACCAATGTGATGAATCATTATAAATATTACAAAACCATATAAGCAAGAAAGCCGTATACAAGTACACATGTATGTATATACATTTTTTTCTATTTTTTTATGATAAAACATAAATACTTTATTATCTAATGAAAGTCGAATGTCTTGATGGTTAGCAAATTGTGTAGAAATATGTCTTTGTGTAGAAATATGAAATGTATACATTTTTATCCAAATACATTCTTCGAGTTCGTTTTTCTGCTTATGGCTAGGTCACTTTTTTTTTCAACATTCAAAAAATGTTCAATTGACAAATTGACATTTTCATTTTGCGTTGGAAGTGGACTTGTTTATCTTTAATAGTAAAATATATCATCTAGTACAGATACTTAATCAAAAAAGCTAAAAACTACAATAATTTTACACGCTTCATTTTCCCAGTATGCTCAGTATCACATTAATTTTTTCTTGGTTTCAAATAATTAATCAATTTTTTTTATTTAAAACTTTGGGTCAAAGTATAAGTTTGGTATAAAGTTGTATAAAATAAGTTTATTTTTGTACTGAGAAAACGGTTGAGTTTTTTTATGTTTTTCAAGTCACGTGCCGAAAGTATTTTTCGGTACTTTTTTCAAAAATACACCGTTCGTGACTCACGGATTCAGTCTGCGTTCCATTAGCATTCAGCCAGCTTTCGATTATATTTGCAATTCAAGATGATGGCGAAACCATTATCTGTGATTTACCATCTTTTAAATCTCCGGAGATCTTCAGCGCGACAGTCGAGCGTCCGGCGCTCATCCACCGAATCAGCAGGCAAAACCTCGAGCGCGGGTCGGGAAATTGTGTCGTGGAAGTGGTCAGTGACTTTCTACGACGTCGGCAAATACTCGCTCGGTGATTTCTGCTGCTGGTCCGTGTTGTGAGAAGCTACGATGGCATACTGACCCTCATTTTGTATCGGAAGTGGGCGCCATGTCTTGTAAAAAGGGGGAATGTGAGATTCGCCACATTAAAGTCAAGAAGCAAGTGTACAGATTCGAGAGTAAACGGAATGAGATCAAATAGTTTCTACTCTTTTTATGTGCTGAACAAATCTCAAATGCAGAAATGCAGAAAAAATGCAGAAAAGTTGACTACCCAAACTATATTACCCAAAAATATTCAGAAAATAACAGTGAGCGTCAGAAAGTAACAGTGAATAAGTAACTAGAGCGAATAGAATTCCACAATTCATATATCTTGGCGCACCACTTTTGCTTCGGCTCCATTCATGCATCTTCTTGTGCACAAGCTCTACGGTTGTTGAGGCTTTTAACCGGGCCATCCTCCAATATTTGTAGTATTTGATAATGCCAGGTCTTTCGCGGACGCCCTATATTCCTGTTGCCTTTAACACTCGCCCTACATATTTTTTTAACCATCCTTTCCTTGCTCATACGTTCTACATGACCAAACCATTTCAGCCCTCCTTTCTTTATTTTGTCGACCCTTATGAATGTAATACTAATGGAAGGGGGTGAAAATGATGATAATATCGCATATAGTAGGGACATTATTAAAAATTATAAAGGTTAAAAAAATGTAAAATTATTACAGATGGTTCTATAATCATATCGTACTATGTTAAGGGTTACTTCTCAATATCAGATTTTTAAACGATGTACACAGATTTCAATAAATAAATTTCTGCTGTCGAAATAATAAGTATCTAGATACAAATTTATTCCCTGTTAAATAATCATAAGAAGAAATAAACATTCGTTATTTATAATCATGATTTAATCGATAAAATATTTATGTGTGAGTGTAATAATATAAAATGATTATTTCTAAATCCCGATGTTAATTATTTGTTATTCTCTTTTTGCAGGTAAGGAAACATCTGAATGAAGTAGATATTGTATTACAACAGTGATTTCCTCTAACAGGTAAGTAAGGACTGTTTATCACGATAATAATTTCAACTGAATAGTTAGGACACGTGTGATTATTTGATTTTTTTTTTCCGAAAATCGCGTTAACCTATAACCGAAATAATAATGCAGCTAGCTACCGGGGACAATAGACTGAGAGACCGTCAGACTTTGGTTATAGTATTCAACCTGAAATATTTTCTATAGATGAACATTACAGTAGGAAAAAAGGTTTGGATATTATGACATTTGAGTTCGGGGTATTAAAGGTACAAATAAGTAAGTAAGTAAAGCGTAAAAATTACAAATGGGACAGTACTACGTATACACTCATATTAAACATTGGCAGACGTTTTTCGCTGGTCCCACCAGACGCTTTGAAGCTCTATAAATAATCATTTACGTTTTAGTAACAAATTTAAACAAATTTTATATATTTTTTACGGGCTACAATTTAACAATATTATCTGAAACCTTATTTTTTTTTAAATAGAGATGCAAACACGGAATATGTGTCACATCAATATTCTTACTATTTTCAAATTAAGCTAAACGCTTTTGCTATGAAATAGGAAGAGGACTAACTTGCTGTTCTGGAGTGAGATTCGAACCCGTGACCTTTGGATAACGAGGCGAGAGTCCTAACCACAAAACCAACAAGTTACTCATTATGTTTTTACATTTTACTTAGATACACATATTTTGTAGCTATTTTTTCTGTTATCTGCCAAAATCCTCCGAACTGAAATATCGTAATATCCAAACCTTCTTACCTACTATTGTGTCTATCTACATAAAATATTTCAGGATAGATAATATAACTTTAGTCTAGCGGTCGCCGGCTCCTACTCTGCAAGGGAAAGTCGCTTTAGATATTTAAGAGGGGTAGCGTCTTTTAAGATATAAGTCCACGTAGAAGATTTTTAAGGCACTACGTATGCCAGGCAGACCCGCTCTATCAAAAATGACAAAAGTGACTTTAAATAAAACAAAAACGACATCCAAAGTTTTATTGTTATTCTTGTGTGGGTAGAGATGTAGTGAAGATCTGAATGCGGCATTACTTTTTTATGACTTTAGTTCTCTGCTGTTCTGCAGGCCTTCCGCTAACAAACGTTAAATTTTACTCCCTTCATAAACCTTTTACTCTTATTGAACGTAAAGTTCCGAGAAGTTAGCAAATTCATGTATTTTTGTGTGCATCAACTTAATGAAATAAGATGTGCAAAACGAAGGTGGGTTTATTACTCCCTTTATATTAACTCGTGGCGTCTGCTTGTCTTCTTGTCTGACGAAAAAACTTTGGATGCATTTTAAGCCCCTTTCACGTGATTCAATCGAACTGAAACTTTGCAAGCAAACTCGTGGCAACGATCAAGAAGATCTATCAAATTTTCGTTAAAAAAAAATCATACATTTTTGGATTTTTCAAATATTGAATGGTTTTTTCATACAACTTATTAAGTTGTATGAAAATATTTCTGCGCGTCTGGCAGACGCGAAACCTGATTATAGTATAATTTTGGATTTTTGTAAATTTTTTATTACTCCCTTTCGTAGCGTCGCCCGACCGAAGCCCAACGCGTAGGTTAAGCGAAAAAAAAATGTTTCAACTAGTAAATGAGAAAGGGAGTGTAATAAAAACTTGATTTTTATGGGTTACATTTTTTTTTCTTATTACTTCTTCTTATGGTGCCATCTCCTATCGGAGGCCGATCATTCTGGCGATTACGATTTTATTTTCCGCTGGACGATTAGTAAATTTTAACTATATTTTAGTTCTCTCATAATATGTCCGAGACACTCCAGTTTTCTAATCTCGATAGTTCACAGCACTTCTCGGTCTTTTTCCATACGCCGAAGGACTTCATCACTCATTACTCTGTCCATCCAGGAGACTTTCAATATGCGTCTATAGATCCACAACTCGAAGGCCTCGACTTTGCGGATTGGTTCTTGGTTTAGTGTCCATGCCTCCATGCCAGAGAATGGCGAAAATATTACACAGAAACACACGCATTCTAGTTGTAGGCATAGTTGTTATATTTGTTATATGTTTATTTGGTGTGCCAGGATAGAAGAGTGTGGCATTCAATCCTCTCTGCCTACCCCTGCAGGGAAACGGCGTGATGGTTAGTTTGTTAGTTAGTTATTTGTTATCTAACTCAGAGTCTCCGGGGGTTAGCTAGGCCATTCATTGGTGAGAAATTTGAGAGGCCGCATCTTTGTGTACACGGGTACATGAATCCAGCGACTGAAATGGGGGCATACGATAACGTAACGAACCCACTGAAAGTTATACATAAAACGATTATCAAAGTGATCTGAAAAATAATCAACTTTCTCAACACAAACACATCTCGAAATTCGCGGTTCCGAAATTAAAAAATGTTTACCATAATACGTTTATATTATACAAATAATTAAATAAAATGTTTATACAAAATTCGACATAAACATATCCTTTTAATCTTGATCAAAAATTAACTGAAATCAAAAAAATAAAAAGAAGTTAAATTGACATTACAAAAAACTCAATTAACAATTAAAAAATTTTAAACACATGAATATAAGTACCTCTCCTAGCATTAGTCTCTTTTTGGAGAGGTATAGCGAATAAAATTCATGTTTTAATTATAGTCTTAATAGACTATATAAAAACAAAATGTAATTAAGTGTAAGATATATTTAAAAAAAAGTTCTTTCATATATTAGTAGGTACTGTAGTCTTGTCGATACAATGTTCACCATGCAACTTCATCTGGACACCAAACGGAAATTATTTTAAGTTATCTGCATTTGTCTTGCTAATTATATGGTGGATGTATTTCCATCTAGGCCTTCCTCTTGTGTCTGAGAATATGAGATTATCATATTCGAGAGTCCCTTAGATTTCCGATAGTATCTTCTATGAACCTCTTTTCTTACACTCTTCTCTGAATATCCACATTTGAAATTATTTCAGTTCAGTTTATCCTTTCCATCCTTCCGCATCACCACTCTCGAATACTTTCAACATATTCCTCTTCCTCAAGTTAAAATTGTTCAGGTCTCACTTCCGAGACTTGGTTCCTTGTTGTTAACAATATCTTTATATGCACAACTCAACTAGAATCTGCGATACTGACTACGGAATATAATATAATACATTATATGAGTGACAAAACCGATGTAGTATATACGTTATATAAACAGCATAACTAAGGAAATATATATCGCGTCACAGCACGATCGATTGCAAACAATACATAATGCATACATTTTGCATAACTACAACTCGGATATTCAATATGATTATTACGTTATTCAATTCGATTTCGGTAACTTTTTGCCGACGCAGTTTCAACTGGCCCGAAGGCGCCGCACGGAATATATCGACCGCAAAGCATTGCTCGTGTTTCTTGAAGCACGACGAAGAACCTTTTCACTTCTCCACAAATCGCGTGCATTCGATGAGTACTGTTATTTTACACACATTACCGTAGCAACAGCGGTCTTAAACCCTTGCTTGTAGTATAATTATCAACGTTGAATATATTTTTTCTGAAACTTCCGGGAAAGATGTGTAACAGATCTGCGTAAAAAAGCGCTTTTAAAAAGTGAGTGGGACTATAATATACAAAAACGTTGATACGGGTATTTACGTATTTAGTACATGAACAAGGAAGAAATATTTTAACAAAACAAGATAATACCTGAGGAGCTTAAAATAAAATTTAGGCGATGTTTGAAGTTATCAAAAAAAATGCAATGAACCAGAAAAACGTATTCCTTGCAGGGGTATATGTGATACATGTGTTTAAGAGATGGACCGTGTTATTTTTTAAATTTCACAGTGGATACTAGGTAAACATTAATTATAAATATGGAAGACATAATAAAATCTTCAAGAATTTATGATAAAATTATTTTCAAGACCCTTTTTGAATATGTTTAAGTTATTTTTTCTTTATTTTGCTATTACAAGGTTACACTTAAACTACAAGGTTAAAAAATTACTGAATGACGATTATAGAAAATATTTTTTAGGGTTAGGAAGCTAGAAACAATATTGATGAAAAATGTTGTAAGTTACGCGAGATAAAATGTCAAATAAAAACATAGAAACTATTTTTAGGAAAATGTTTACAATACCTGCTTCCGAGGTTGATAACAATACGACAGTAACGGCCGCATCGAGAGGAATGCGTTTGTGATACGCCGTGTGGTAAAATAAACAATTTCTTGGATTTCAATCTTGGCACACGCTTATTTTAAGATGGGCGCAGATTTCGAAATCTGGGTGATATTTAATACATTGCGCATAGCCATTAACGCCTGCTGAGCGATGTGAAACTGCTCGCCTGCACGCCATCTCTTGATATGGTTAATAAGGCGAAACAATAGGAAAATGTGGAAATGTTTCATTGAGAAATTCCAGCAAACATACATAATATATGAGGTTCAACGTGCGCTATTGTTTCATAAAACAAAACCATTTTGTTCATTGTTCATTCTTGACGCTCAATTTGTTCGCTAAAATTCAATTTTTCGGGTAATTAAATTAATCGGCAAACGCACCATTGAAAACTATTTTGAAATTGTTTGTTTTTGCCATTCCCACATATGATTCTTTGTCGTAGCGTAGCTATCTATTTACGAATCAGAAATACTACATTTTACAAAAGTAAATACGTCACTGAAAAAATTCGAAGGACAAATTTTTCTTTCATGAAAATTAGATCTGCTAGTGAAACTAGAACCTGGGATCTTTCTGTTGCTTGCAATAGTTTTAATATGAGTAATAGATCAGCACGTGGTCTTCGATGATCCAGTTGATGAGTTTTCACGTTGTAAAAATTGGCTGCTTCAGGGTAGGAGTCAAGATATGTTACATGTACGGTGATGGACGGAATTGGCACCACTGATTTCCTTCCTCGATCTTCGCCAATAAAGCGCATGGCCTTGACATTCGAAATATACACACACAATAACTAGTTACTTACACAGCTGAAATTGTACTTACGGAGTCCGACCTGGTTCTAGGGTTGCAGAGCTCCGCGTGTTGTAAATTGAGTGAATTTGGAAACAGAGCGCGATATGTGTATTTCCGAAAGGCTTCAACTTAAACTGCGCCTACGTCGAATTCGGAAACAAACCTATACGCCCATTTCCTAAAGGCTCAAACTTTCAATATATCGGATACGTCAATTTTTAGAAACCGCACAAAAAACTTCAGTTTTCCAACAGAGAAAAAGACAACGGAACTCCGAATTCTAATTGTCAACTGTTCGGATTTCGTAAGTTAAAATCCTGGCCGGCTTTTGGAGCAGAATACCTCGAACGTCAATTCCGACCAATGATACTTCATTATTTAGATCGGCAGTCAGTGATTATAAAACAGTTACATTTAGCGTTAAGATGACGAATAAACTTTTTTACATCTGTTCCAATCTCGCAATGTATGTAATTTTCTGCGGGTTTCATACTTGAAAAGCGTATTACAGACTACGAGTGAATGCATAGTACAGTACTTTCTTGGAAATATTTAATTTTGGTGCAGACACAACAACGGCGAATTTTTTATTTTGTATAATGAGATAAACGTCTCAAGGTCAATGTATTATAGAATAACAAAACAAAAGAAATGATTCGTAATATCGGCCGATGAAGGATCGTCATGAAGAGGCCAAAACCAGCGAGAGATCGCAGATTTAATGTAGGGAGCATTCACTTTTCCGTCAAAGAAAAAGAGACACGCTTACCATTTATAAGAAAACCATTTCAATTTTTTTTCATTCTATTACTACTATTCTACCGAATAGTTGCGCGTTCAACGAAACCCCGCCCACCATTAGCATTCCAGTTCCTGAAAGCGTATGCAGTGAATGCGCAGGAATATCCTATGCGGTATGCGGTGCGGCGGGCCACGCTTGGACACACGGAGCGGTCACCGCAACCGCGTGTGGAATTTGATAAATTATGCACGTAAGTCTGTGGGGATCACGACGGAAATAATTTGAATTTAAAACGAGACAAATAAGTGTCGTTTTCAGAAATGCAAACCTCACAAACTGCGGTTCGAAGATTGTTAATATTATATTATCATGCTCAAAAGCTTATCGATATAATACATAATATTATATAGGATACATTTGTCAAATATGATATCGGGTATGTGTGTTACAAAGGGCTCATCGCGGTAGGGAACGGGATGAAGAACTTGAAGGAATTGAGATTTTTTCAGTTGTCTCTGTCTTTACTGTAATTTGCATTAATTTTACCACTACCCAAAATCATTTTAGTTTTCTTGGTATTAAATTCTTTAATAAGTAATTAAATGTTACGGCGTTTACCTTGTGGAAATCCATTATGAATAAATAATGAAATAAAACAATCAACTTTGTTTTTTTCCACTTATATTTAAGCCACTTGTTTCACTACATGTTTCGGAAACGTCCGTTTCCTTCATCAGGTGAATTAAGACTGAGGTATGTAGGAATGGTTGTCTGGTGTGTGTGTTGTGGATTCGGTAGAAGTGGAGGGGGTATCTAAGTGGTGGGAGATCGGGAACATTGTAAGAAGGGGTGATGTGAAGGGTTGTATTTGATTATTGATTATGTTATTTGTTGTGTTTATGTTTTTATGAATTTCAAGTGTTTCTAAATTATTTTGTTTAAGGCCGTATGTCTGTTTATGTAGGATGTGTATTTTTGTATTGCTGAAAGTGTGGTTATTTTCTATAATGTGATTGGCGTATTCTGAAAAATTGTGATTTGTTACAATTGTGATTTGTTACACTTAGATACCCCCTCCACTTCTACCGAATCCACAACACACACACCAGACAACCATTCCTACATACCTCAGTCTTAATTCACCTGATGAAGGAAACGGACGTTTCCGAAACATGTAGTGAAACAAGTGGCTTAAATATAAGTGGAAAAAAACAAAGTTGATTGTTTTATTTCATTATTTAAATTCTTTAATAATCTCCCCAAACGATCAACAAAATAATAGATCAGAAAAATCAAAATTGAAAACAAAAAACATATATACAGACACCTATTAGAGACATAATATAATCATGAATCTGTTTTGAAATGCATATTTATACCTTGCACCTGTAATACTCCTTCTCTATGCGCGAGTCTTCTGACTCTCATAGAGACAGTAAAATAAATTGTTCCCATATTAGAAATGTTAAATGATATACCTTTATAATCAACACGGATTTGATAATTCATACAGAACAAAAAATAAATAAATTGTTAAAAATTAATTAAAAATATATTGTTCGCTAAAATATTTCATTCTGGTAAACTATTCATCCGTCGTTTATCGTACGGATTTGCAGTTTACTTATCTGTTGGCCCGGATCTTTGACTTCCGCTGCTTGTAAAAAAAAAAGTTAAACTCACAGTGCGGATGCGACGCAATTTATAAGATTGATTTATCGAAACTTCTCTTATGTATCCACGAATTCGACCTTCTTTCTAACGACATCTTTCTAAAAATATCCAGACCGTTCGGAAAACCTTCAATTATTTATTTTTCGTCGTATTAGCAGGAGGACTAATCGAAAATAAGATCTGCTTAAGACTTAACTAAGTCCTTTTTTGTGCTAGACTACGTGTAAGTAAATACATTAATAATGATTAATGTGGGCATAAGTTACCACAGAAGAGATCGAGTGCGGACGAAAAAGGAAACAATAATTGACGCCATTCCAGTTGTCGAACAGACGTGACGATACAAGAGTTCCGCTGTGCCGGATGCTGCGGCATTTCCGGTTTTGTACAAGTTTTCCCGCCACACTGCAGCCGCGGGGGTTGGGCTGGCTAAGGGCGCAAACGTGTTTTTAAAAGTATTTGATGGCAATCTTTTCATTTTATTTAAAATAATTATGGACAAAGTTTTACACGGTATTATTTTATTTTTCGTGTAAAGATTATCAATAAGTAATTATTAATTTTACAAATAATTTAACTATGATATAAAAATTTTTTAAAGATGATTGGACGAATAGCATGACCTGCAAATTTTTTAGCACAAACCAGATATCATATCTGCATTGAAGTTCAGACGATTTAGCCAGGCCGGACATTAGCCATACTTTGGATGATCCACAGCCCTTTTGTTCTTGAGTCAAAAACCTTCTTGTTTCTAGCCGGACACAGCACTACCCCAAGTAAGTTCATCCTGTCCTTTATACACCAATCATAACACACACTACGTCATAGCATATATATGGAGCGAGTTGACATACATATACATTCTCAACATTAGAACTTCTATGAATCGGGTAATACAGATATGAGCATCAGTGCATTCTATCCGCCTGTCTTGAAGGTATGCGTATGCGTTATTGGTTTTCAAATACTGCATGTATCCAATTTACAAAAAACGACTTAAGGCTTATGAGTTTAGTGCACAGAACAGCATACATATCACGTAGAGAGAGGAATATTTTTTTAGGATTTTGTTTGTGTGACGCATTTTTGACAGATGTAATACTAAAAATAGTGAATTGCGTGAGTGCATAACCGAATTCTTAATGCGTAAAAGTTTTGTGTTTCGACTATTTGCGAATAAAAAACCATTCAATATATCCAAATTAATCATTTTAGGTAAGTGAGAGAAATAACCTAGAGTGATATCGTAAATTCGATTAGCTTGTTAGTGTAGTGGTTATGACTCTCAAGGATACCGGCAAAGTTTGTTCTATTTTAATAGCACAAGCACTTAGCTTAGTTTGAAAATAACAAGAATATTGATGCGACACGTATTCCGTGTTCGCATTTTTATTTAAAAAAATCTCAGTTTGAAATAGGTTTACAGATTTTATTGATCATAAGGATAAATAAATTATTTCGTTAAGTCAAAATATTTTTAAATTTCAGTTTTTTTTTCAGTCTCAGTGCCGATAAATCGGCATTTATTGGTCACATAATTATTACATGCTTTGGTAATACATATACATTACTAAATAAACACAAGCATAAGACAGTATGAAAAATCTTCTCAAACACTACCTATCTTGCTTGGTATATATAAATACCTTAGGTTGATAGTTTTTTTTATTCAACATTCTAATTATCATAATATCTAATTATCATAATATCTAATTATCATAATATCTAATTATCATAATATCTAATTATCATAATATAAAAGAAAAGAAAAATAAATAATTCAAGTTTAAAAAGTGGTAGCTAGAAAAAAAAGATAAAGAAATTTGTGAAACCATTTAATTAAATTTAAGTATCCATGTAAGGCACCTGGAAAAACGTATTTAGTAAAAAAAAAAAGTATAAAAGCATAATTCAGTGGAATAGAAAATAAAAGCACAATAATAATAGCAATTATAATAGTTGGATAATTTATATAGCGCCGTTTTCGCGAGTACTCACCTCAAGGGCGCTTTACACAGAATATTACCTTACAAAACAACTTGCTAAAAAAAAACTTATGTACTATTACTTATTCACTAGATGGCATGCAAGAAATGGAGTTAACGTTTAATTCTATAATGAAGTAGTGCCTGGAAGGATTAGGTGTTTTCGCGGAGTGCACACTAGGAGTGGAAAACATTAGCTAGTGTTTCCGTGGTTTGATTCTATGGGTTTTTATAGGATTGCCTAAATAAGTGGGTCTTTAATAGTATTTTGAACTGCGGTAAGCTGTCTTGTCTCTTCTTAGGTAATTTGTTCCATAACTTTGGTCCAGCCACCGCGAAAGCTCGAACACCGAAATTATTAATTTTAATTTTGTGGACGCAATTTACTTCAGCTAACCTATTTGTGTTAGACGTTGATGCTAAGCGATGTGTTAGTTGCCTAAGGAGTAGGAATGCAGAAGTCGGTTATGTATTGAGGGGCCATGTTGTGAATAAATGTAGCAGGTTGGAATAATAAATAGAAAAATATACACAAGAAGGAAAATAATAAATACACATGTTTTGTATTATTATAAAATTAGTTGGTATTCGTTTCCGCTGCCACTGCCTCCATTTCTAGCCCTCACGTACGGCGGTGCAGCGGCGCGGCGGTGCAGGCAGTGCGGTTGGCGCAGTTGCATCCCGGCTCCAGCCCCGATGCAGCTTTTTGCGTACACGTGCCCCCGAGCGCGAGGGTAGCTGCACCCGCTTTGGATGCGATGCACCCGCGGCACACGCGGACGGGAAACCAGGTAGAGAGAGGGTGTGATGAATCTGAGATCAAATTTCAATTTCTGTGCAGGAGGGATAATGCCTTCGTCACGTGGACAGGATAATTTAAATTTCAATTTATGACAAAATTAAATTTAACGCGTACGTTTTATAGCATTCAATTGAATCTCAGAATTTAATTCTCAGTATACATAGAGAACACATTTAAAAATTAAGAATATAAACAGGGTGTAACAGAGTCAGTCCACAATACTTTAAAGGTGGATTCCTGTCTTGATTACGAGTCGAAAATATTCGAGTATCATAGATCTACAATTATCTACAGTTATGGAGATATGCAACATCAAAGTTAGCGTCTTTTTCTTTTATACAAGTCATATAAAATGATAAAAATCTTCAAATTCCATTTACTTTTTACCATTGTTTTTAACTTGTACCGAAATGATCGAATTTTTCGTAATCGATAAAAGTTACTATAATGATTTTTCAACGTTTTATAAAAAACAAGTCAGAAATATTGAAAAAAAAAGCAATCTTTGATATTGCATTATTCCATAAGTATCGACACAAGGTCATGGTTGTTTGAACATTTTCTACTCATAATCAAGGCAGAAATCCAGCTGTTAAGTATTGGGGACAAGCTCTGTTAAATTCTGTATAAGAACTCTTATTAAAATTGTAGGAGAATCCTGCATCGGAAAATTCATTCTGAGATATGGAACAGATCATCATCCAATGTGATATTGTTCAGCATAGCGGTAGCTCTTCCAACAGACATAACCATCGGCAGGTGGTCCTATATATTGAAATGTGAAGTATGAATGATTTTGACGCTGTCTTAGATAATCAATTATTAGAACATAAAAAAAAATGGATTGGAAGAAGAAAGAGACGCGATTAAGATTGAAAAAAAAGGAATATATGAAAAAGTAGGTTTACTTTATTATGTTTTGATATAATTACGCGTGGATATTTCGATGGAATGAAGAAGTCTGAACGAAATGATGTTTACAAATTCGGGAGCGAAGGACAGTAAATGGTTTGACGCTGCTAGCTTTTTTATTACGGGGAATGAAGGCCATAAGTCTAAATTCGCTATCAAATTAGATACTGAGCCAAAAGTATTAAAGAAAAGAAGCTTCTGCAAAACTTGCACGTCGTTGCTTACTCTTGTCACGTCTTTGATTTTGGCGACCATGTTCTTCGGGAGTTAAACATGACTGCCTGGCACTCGGAGCATCCCTTATTATGAAATACACCCCGACCAGCGCTGACACCGCCCTTACTCTTACTTACAACTTGCAGTCACATGACCCTGGGGAGACGAGGGATTATTAGCTATAACATGACACTGTACATATATACATTTTTATTTGAGAATTGATTAATGGAAATATCATATTCAATGTACACCCATAATAACACTTCTATGTACACCCTTAAGCCTCATAACATTTTCTGTAACTTTAATTTTTTATCATAAAGAAATTGTTTAACCGCAGTTTTCGGCATTTAAAATTACGGGTGGTAACCAAATACTTTCTCTAGAGTTTAATATAAGGTTTTATTATTTCTATATAATTTAATTTTCTATAACAATTAGTGATGAGATAAACGTGATTATGACGATGCTTGTGATTGGTGTTCGATTATAATGATGATTGTTGGGTGTGACTTGACAATTAGAGGCTTAGGTTACGAAAAATAATTTAGAATAAGAATAACTGCAGTCACCAATCATCATTACAATAGAACACCAATCACACGATCAGTCAAAATGACGATTTATCTCATCTTATAGTCAATTTTCAGGTACTAAATAAAATAATGACGTAATAAAAATTTGAATAAACGAATGTCAGATTTTAACGTATCTATGTTGTAATAATGCCCTGGTGTTTTTTATTTAATCATACGACATAATTGATTACCATGCCTCTAATTTTTACAGTAGAATGATTACGTTATTTGTCTTCAGAAACAATGGTAAAGCTTTTAATTTTGTTAAAGGACAACCAAGACAAAGTCTTTGATAAAGCAAGGTTTCTTAAGAGGTATTAAAAATCCAATAACCACGAGTTTGCATCTCTTAAATGATACTTTTTTAGTAAACAACGAAATACGAATTATTTTTCGTTTATAAAATTAAATTAAATAAGAAAAATAAAGGCACAAAATATGAGGTAACGCCACAAAAGCCTTGATGCGAACCCAAATAAGGCAGTAGCCAAAACACGTTCAGACATAAATAAATTAAATGCGGTTGGAAAAATAAACACATCTAGAATGTTCGCATTAACAGGATATTCCGAAAGTTTAACGAGTAACATAAACACTAGTGACATTTATACCTATCATGTTTTATTTGTCTTTCAAGTGACGAAGATGTTTTTGGATGATAATTTATTTCATGGCACGGTGTTTCCAAAATTATAAAACAAATTAACCCTAATAAAAAGGAGTATCAATGAATAAAATACCGAATATTTTATATGTACTCGTATATTTTATATTTTCTGTAAAAATAGTAGACATGACTATACAGGGTATAACAGAGGTAGTCCACAGTACTAACTACACAGGTAGATTCCTGACTTAATTATGAGCAAGCAATAATGTTTTTATATTAATAATTGTGGAGATAAATTACTTCAAATTTTTCATCTTTTTTTAATATTTCTCAATTATTTTATTTAAAACATTGGACTATAATTACAGTTACTTATATCGAGCATTAAAATTTCAATCGCTTTAATACAAGTCAAACAAAATGATGAAAGCCTTACAAAAAGTAGTTTTCAAATGTCTGCCAATTAAACCTTTTCTTTGCTATAAGGATAGCAAAAGCAGTGTGATGGCAATCAACAATATTATTCATTAAAAAGTATTGTAATAGATTTTTAAAATATATTTATTAAAATATTAATACTGTGTTATTTCGCTGTGATCCGCAAATTGGACGTGGATAGTCGAAATGTATTTATTATACGTGAGGTTATTTAGGGACCATTTTGACGCAATTCTTAATCCACAAAAATAATATTTTATTTAATAGTAAGTACCTACTCTTACGTACTTGACATTACATTATTGTAGATACAAGTACGTTAAAAGGTACCATAATTAGTACCAGGTACTTTATAAGTGTGTCAACTAACGTAGCTTAAATACTTGAGACAATTTGTGTCAGGCTTTATTATTGTGGAAGAAGTAACTTAGTCATTATTATGTAATCCTAAGTAGTACACAGATATTAAATATTTAACTCACTGTTTAAAACGATGTGCTGGTGGAAACCAAATTAATTTTGTTTTCCAGTGCGTAGGTACCAGCCTTAGCTGGCCTCATAACAAACAAAAAAAAACAAGAATTGTCTTAATGGTCAAACAAACGATTCAACTGATTTCTTCATTTAAATCATTTGTTCCATCACACGATATTTATTACCTACCTCGCTCGAGAAAAATTAAATAAGTTTTATTAAGAATAACATGACAAAGTATTGATGTATGTATGAACGAAATATAAATTTGTTATAATTATTGTACAAGTGTTAAAGATATTTACTGAATCATTTCAATAATCAAGATCGTTTTCAAAATATTAAATTTATTACCATCTTTCTTTATAGAAATTATTCTTACCCTGCTAAAAATCTCATTCCTTTGTCTCGCTAAGTTTGCTTTCTTTCTTGCTTGACTTTGAAATTTATGAAGAAACACTGACAAAGCTCTATAGTTTTTAGTAACCAAACTCATAAAAAATATTTATGTTATTAATTTTAAACACACGCAGTATTGCAATTTCTGATAAAATAATGCATTGTTTACTATTTTGAAAAATCTATCTTTAAGATTAAACACAGAGATTTGACACTTATTTTCTGTATTTTACTTGAACAGAAAATCATTAGGGTTTTATACAGAGTGAAAGAAAGCTAGTCCACAATGCTTTACAGGTAGGTTCCTGCCTAAATTATTAATCAAACATCAATATCCAAATATGTACATTTATTGAGAGATGCAACTGCTAAATTTATTCGCTTTAATACCAGACAAATATAATAAACTTATAAGAAAAATTCTTGTTCAAATTTCTTCCTTGTGAATTTCTATGCTATACTAAGAGTAACTTACTGATAGATAATCACGGGGTTCGTCGTACAAGTTTTAGCATTTCTCGATGATACGGAGCTCTGACAACCGCATCACAAGCTACTATATAAATATACCAGGGATTCTGAATATATTATACTTGACGGAGAAATTTAAAGGAGTTACTTCTTTGCGAGTTCGGAGTTTCTCTAACAATGGAGCACATTGTGAACTCCTGCCGCGGGGCGTCTTGGCTAGTCCGCAAGACAACCCCAGAGATTTATATAAATTATGTAAAAAGAGGGTCGCTTCTACGGGAAAAAATAGACGTCTAACTTACAAAATGCCTCAAACATGGAGATGTAATCCGATGGCATTTTTTGGTGTGAATGCCATCATTGGTAAAAACTGGAATATTTTCTTTTGCTTGTCCGTGTTAGTTGCTGGATTTTGACTGGCACCTTAAATAATACTTTTCATAGAAAATACTTTTACTTTATTTTTTAATACATTTTGTTATTCACAATATATGTTCAAATTTTTTTACTGTTTCTTGAGAATATTTCAAGCAAAAGAGTAAAGCCAGTGAAGCAAGAGAGGTAAATACCAGGAGCGTGCAGTGGGAACAAGAAACACGACTTTTATTTAAACATATATTTGGAAAAAAAATCGAAAATTAATATTTATCTGGCAGAATATTATTAAATATTAAAATCTGAAAAACATGTTAATTATTGTGATTGGAATATTACGACGTATATCTCTTATTTCGGTTTCTTTTCAAAATATATGCTCAGGAAAAGTCATGCTTCTTATTCTCACTGAAAGCACTGAAAAATACCGTATATATATTTTTAATGCATTACGTAAAATTGATCACTTAGGCCAGCCGTGCGATAGGCCGTAAGCTCTATCAACACCCATAATGACTTCCATACCTACTTTCCCAGATAAAAATACAGCTTCATCTCTATGAGACGTCTATACCTAATATGTCTTAAAAAACATCTTGACTATATTATTTTTTGATCTCCCAGTCTTTGAAAAGTGGCGACGACCGAATCGATTTACTGCGTCCCTCAAGGCGATCTCGTTTGCCGCGGTGGACGAGACATCTCTCGACCAGTTCCAAAACGACGATAAAGTATTTCGACTACACAGTTTGACAATTTTAACGTAATATACTATAATATGTAATATAATTGTACCTGTAATATAATATAATAGCGACGAAAGATCTCGCTTTCGATATTAGCAATGGCCCATTAATTTGTCGATAAAAATCTCGTACAATCTATTTATCAGTTCGATTCGGGTGAGAAATTTTCTTCTTTACGAATGTAAATGTGGTCTTTATTACTTTATACTAGTTCTTTTGGTGTTCACAACCAAGTGATGAAATATTGACGAATTTAGGTTGATATTAAACTATTTTGAAATATTTTACAACAAAATCCCTTCCAGCACCGGCCATAAGAGTCGTGTAGATTTCTTATCTTCGTGGTAGTGCGTTTTTTACATTTAAAAAAAAATTTTTTTTCGTTAATCGTCCGCAATTGTTGTTTCCAGCAAAAATCGTTTTTCCACAATTTTCGCCTAGAAAATTGTTCCCTGAATATATATTTTTTTTATAGTATAGTATGATTATACGATTTTATGCACAAACATATAGAAGTCATTATTATATTTTTGGAAAAGTACACATTTATCTAAAATATATTTTTTAATGTTTCTATTCCGACCTGGGTTGTCGTGATGTATTTTCGTATCTTGGAACGATTTTTAGATGTAGATGAGAGTTCTACATAATATGCAGGCAAATTATCTCTCCTATTCATTATATTATGATCATAATATGACTATGATTAAGACATCTGTCAAATGTCTCTATTTCATTATAACTACAGCAGAAAATTTGGCTTTTATTTAATATTTGAACACTTCGGATGAAAAAATTACTTGGTATGTATGAGACAAAGTGATTTCTAGCAATTTAAAATATTATTATTTATTTTATATTATATTCATCACCTTTAATATATATCTATGTCTATCTGTATGTATTTGCTGGCTCCAAAATAAATGTTTAATTCTAATTAATTTATTAAGTAAAAATTATAGAATTTTCACAGAGACGAAGTTATTTATATATGATAAAAGTGGATGGAAGTCTCTAATACGATGGCTCATGCTTACAACCTGTATTAGCTGGCTTAAGTGATCACTCTACACAATTCAATGTTCACCAATTCCATCGTAAAGACATTATCAAATTTTTGAAAGTTATATATATATATATATTTTTTTTTTATTTATTTGGTAAATGTACAAACTTAAGGGCGACTGTATTTAATATAATATAATTAATACACATTTATATTATACGCTTACTCACTTTTAAATGAGAATTTATTTCTCGTGTTTAAAAGTGGGGGGCATTGTCATATATGTATATATCTATTGTTAATGTTATCATTAGTGTAAGACATTAGATTAAATAAATAAATAAATTAAATAAATAAACATACAAATAAATAAATATATATATATATATTCAACAAATCAAGAAATGTCAAGACACCATAATATAAAAGCAGAAATATTGGATTTAATTTAAGATACATTTTGAAAGAAGCAATTTGTAGATGTTTGTGAAACAAACTAATATCTACAAACTTTTGAAATAATATAAGTATTTATTATATAAAATATTCATCATGGATCAATTTACACTAAACTTAGAGGTAGAGGCAGACCTCCAGCAACACGGTGGACTAATATTGAGAGGGAGCTGGCAGTACAAGATGTTCCCATTGTGACAATTCAGGACAGAAGATCCTGGCGCCTTCGTACAAGGAAGCCCGACCCCGGATGAACAGGAATAGTGGGGCAGGGAGAAGAAGAAGAAGATCATGTCTCAATTAAAAAAGTGTGCAATATTATATAATAGAAGTTAAGACATTATTGTCATAAAACTGCAGGTTAATAAGAGACCCGTTAATTTTAAGTTTTATAGCGCAGTTTACTTCTCTTTTAATTATCGTAATACACCGACATTACTTTTGTAGATGACATATTTAAGTGCCCCATACACATGTATGGAGTACGACAGCCATAAAATGGATTTGCCTTTTTATGTGCGTCCAATTATAAGTGTGTCATTAAGTTGAATAGCATCGTAACACTTATTCGTTATCTTAATTCCAGACCCGCTCATTTGCGGTGATTACTCGATCTAGATACCAAAAGTGAATGTAGTGTTATGCCAATCGCAGTAGGTTTTTTTCTGGTCTCCTTCATCATCTTTTTTGCGAGACTTTTTTTACACCCTGCTTGGAATCAAATAGTGGCCGGAGAATTCTTACCTCATGTCGTATCGTATGTTTAATTAAAACAAATCAGATTATTATTTTATTTATTTATTTTATTTTATTTTTCATTTATTGGTTTTCTTACAGCCATATAATTTATTTATTTATTTATTTTATTTAATACACGGTACAACGTACCATTAAAGAAACAATATATATAAACAAGTTTAGATTGATAGGTAATAATAAAAAAGGAGATAAGGTATAATTCTATCAAAAACAATTAATAAAGTGATATATAAAGAAAAATAAAAACATTACTTAACATAAAGTATAACAAATTTACATCAAATGAAATAATAGTCAACATTCAATAAAACTATAACAAATTAAAATAATTATGTCTGAAAATCAAGAAGCAACAAAATTACAACAAAATGAAATAATTGGAAACAAATCAAATCTGAAACTCAAGAAGTAATAAAAATGACAGTAAAATAAAATGAAATAAAATAAAATTCAAAAATCTAAAAACAAGAGATAGACATGACATCAATAACCAATTATAAATAAATCTTAAAAAAAAAACAATTATTGATGTACAAAGCCTTGGGCCAATTACAAAAAAAAACATATATACAAGAATATTAAACCAGGATCGATATAATAATAATAAAAGTGAATTTGTGTTAGTGTATTTTTATGTGTCCGTGTATGTATGCCATTTTATGTGTTCGTGTGTGTATTCACATGTGTGGGAAGAAAAATGTCATCGCCCAAGTTTATACGTAAGGGATTTTGTAAACTGCTCAAAACTTAAATATAAAATTTTGAGATCTGCAAAGGCCGTGTCATGGGTATCTAGAACTCTGTTAATAATACAATTTTTACCGTAGTTTGTTCTCCAATGATTTAAGTGGGAAAGGCGTGGTGCTCTTGTTCGTCTCTGCGGGACATTAAAGTGTATCGAATTTAAAATTTCAGGTGAATCTATGTGATTATTAAGCAATTTTTTAATGAGAAACATACACAGATGTAATCTATCGAAATGATTGGGGCTATACCTAGGATACAAACCTGAAACTTTTCCTTACCGGCTATCTACATATCTACAATACTATTTTCTAACATTGCAACTTCACAATAAAATGTATTTTCATTAAAAAATAAGAATTATGAATTATAATGAATTTCAATTCTTTTTCATTTTAGCTTTCCTTTATTTAATTTCTCAATATATAGCAATATATATATATGTGTATACTTTACAATATGGTCAGATTATTTAATTAATAAATCTTCAAGTTTAATTTGGTGTTAAATTAAGTTATGAATAAAATCTTCCTTTTAATTAAATACACATTTACTATTTGTACGAGTTGAATGCCACCAAAAGAGTGTCATGCTACGTACGATTTCCAAAAATTTCTTTCAATTTCATTTCTATACCGCGGTGACTTACTATACAAAACTTTACAAAGATTATGAATAAGATAATAATTTAATATTTAATAAATTTTGCCGCAAAGAAAATGTTTCTCATTATTCACACGGCATTATAAATTTGCATAAGTGTTATGTGTTTTCATCTCGAAATGGGCATTGGAGAGTAGTGACTATTTATGGCAAAGATTTCACTGACAGGTACAACCTCTTGAGTTCAGTGTACTCCGTGCGTCCTATTCAAGCAGAATCGACTCTCCACTCCCACTCCTCCATACGTTATCGCAGGGTACAGTAAACCACCTCGAAACTACCCGGCGGCCTTGGCGGACACTTGATGTTCCAATCAGTTGCTTCGACTGGACAGCAATGTAGCTTCTTGGAGGTTCTTTGTGGCTTGAATTCAACGTCTGTAATTTTTTTTCAGTATGTGGCACCTATGAAATGTCTTTAAAATGCTTGCTTAATCCAATGAATCATACTTTTTGAATATTTGTTTATTGATTTAAGTATTTATAGTTATATTTTTGATGCGTTTGTTTCGGTTTTTATAGAATTATATCACGTTCGAATTAGTGGCATTGTAACTGCTAGATAAAAGGGCATTTCTGACCAGAACTGAAATCTTGGTACAGTTTTCAGAAATAGGGATGCCTACATGGAATACTTATATTATTCATATTATTTTATTTGATGTACTTGATTAATTGTAATACATTATGACCATATATTTGTAACAGTATATTATTCTTAATGAGTTAAAAAAAATCATTTTGGGTCGAACAACATTTTATAATACACTATGGTAAGAAAGAATTTAAAGAAAAATATTAAATCAAAAATTTCCATAAATAGCTTACAAAGAAGGAAAAATTATATACAGATACTGATTTTTTATAAAGATATTCTTTATAAAGGAGTGCATCACTGGTTTATATAGATATTAAGGAAGTATTTATAAGAGCCTTTGCCAGTATTTTTTTGTTCGTTACTGGAGACTAGTTCACCAGGTAATGCGTTGTTTTGAGTATAGGCAATGTATTGTAAGGAGTTAATTACGAATTTTGTTATGAGTTGATGATAATAAGTGCATTTGATTTTTCGTTCTTGTTTTGTGCTAGAATATGACGAAATGAAAGGCCGGTTTAAGCTGGTGTGTGACGACTATATTTTAAATTAAGCTACACGCCTGTGCTATAAAAAGAACTAACTTTCTGATTTCCTGGACTGAGACACAAACCCCCATGCCATTGGATTGGAAATTTGGAAACTTTGACATTTACATCAATGAATTTTATAATAAAAATAAATAAAAACAATAAGCTATTGCATAAAACGAATCAAATATTTCAAATTCACGTCCTCCCACCAATTACATCAAAACACTGATAATCAGCAACGAACCTTCACCAAAAATGTCGTCATTAAAGAGTTGCAGCTGTAAATAAAGTTTTAACTAATTTGTAAATTAATCTAAAATTAATTTTAGGTTTAAACGAATAAACTCAATTTAAAAATCAAATAAAATATTTATTCCAATTATCATGTCCCGTGATTTTCACGGGATTGCGACTAGTATGTAATATTCTTAATTTTTTTCAAAATTTACGAGCAGTGTGGCGCGCCTACTTAATTTTATATAATGTTCATGCAACGCCAGTAAACAAATATTTATATTTTATAGAAATAAACTTTGTTTACACCACATATTCTTTTAAATACATTCGACGTGTTTCAGAGCCCATGGCCCCTTCGTCAGGATAAAAAATGTATACTTACAGAATTAAAATTAAAAATCGAAGTATAGATAATCCAAAT
Organism: Agrypnia vestita; assembly: GCA_016648135.1. NCBI lineage: Eukaryota > Metazoa > Arthropoda > Insecta > Trichoptera > Phryganeidae > Agrypnia > Agrypnia vestita. Next base: position 157,768 of record JADDOH010002592.1, on the reverse strand, counting down.
ATTTAATTTAATTTAATTGTAATTGGCATAATTGTAAAAACATTATTTCATATTTTTAAGATTCTTGTTTTGCTGTTAATTTTCCCCAAAACAAAAAAAATAAATGAATAAATAAATAAGAACAAGTATTTAATTTATTTGTCTTTCGTTTGAAACATTTCCAAAGCGAAATATTTTTTTTACTCGAACTAAAATAAATCAAAATGCTCGTATACTGTTTATCAAAAAAGCAATACGCACATCCGTTCTGCAAATAGATGAATCTCTATACGGGAAACGTGGCAAATCTATTTTAAAATCCATGTGTCAGTATTAATGTAACACTTCAGGGTTGTGTTACTATTAAGGGCTGGGAGGAATTCAATCAGTCGCATTCTACGAGATGTCTTAGATAGATGTCTGTAATAAAACCTTAATGTCATTCCTTTCTTCAACCCCATCCTGAAACCCCCTCAAACCCTCCAAGCATCCCAGGAATTTGTTTGTTTTCGTTTGCAGTGCAATATACACTATCGAAATACTATTAATCCGTAAGGATAAAATATAAAAAGTGTTTATTTTTATAAACTCTTTTTATATTTTATCCTTATATAAACATAATTTAATAACATATTGTCATGTGTCGTAGCCGTAGGAGGAATTAATAAATACGCTGGAATTTAAAAACGGATTTATTAATTACTGATTAACTAATTATTTAATGTACACAATCACTTAGAACTATTATATATAACGCTTTTATTTAAAGTTAACTATTTCATAATTTATCACTGGTAAATAAACAAGTCATTATCACTTTGACGCTTTATTCACGATTCACTAGAACATTCTATCCAGTTTCCGCACGTATTATTCGCTTCGGTTTATTTCGCTACGTAAGAACTTTTCTAGATTATTCGCTGTCAAATTATCGCTTGGTTGACCACCCTGGCCTCCGCAGCTTGCGGCTGCCTTCGCTTTGTTTCGCTGTCAAGCGCGCTAAAACGACAACTTTACTCCCGTGCGTCTTATTTATATCTGGCCAATGCTGGTATCGAACCTTCTAGGCGTTTCCAGTGTTTACGAGACGATTTTCACGGCTTCTAGACTTTTATAGATTTTTCTCGATGCTTCCCGAAAGTCGTAGACTACGCTAGGCCGTTCTGGAGTCTTCGATAGTTTTGTGACTAATTCAAAGAACTGACAGGAGTGCATGATATTTTTTAGTCCTATAAGTCTATAATTTTTAATATATATAATATATCTATATATATATAATATATTCTATATATATATATATATATATATATGTAATTCAGATATAAATAGTAGAGATTTGGACGAGAGAAAAGGTGATGATTACTGATATTAAATAAAAAGTTCAGAAAAACTAGTTTTTCTAGGTTTAAATAAAATCTGAAGGGAAGACAACACGTTCAACGTTTGAATAATGACAACTTTTGTCTTGGATTTAAAAGTTTTAAATTTCCAGTTTAAAGTTAAAAATTCAAAACATTGCTGGCGATGCTGGTAGGAAATGAGATCGTGGAAATTTCAAACATAATGAATTGTACAGAATATCAAAAATTATCATATCTATATTCTCTTAAGCCATTATGTCAGAATCTTAGAAAGGATAAGTGGTGATTATTATAACATCCATCGGTGCATTTTTTGTAAAGTTAGATTAAGGTTAGGCTACATATTTGCGTAGACCTCCTTTACCTAATATTTGCGATAGAAAATTAATGTGATATTTTGGAAACGTTGCATATTGGCATTAAAGATTGGTAGTCCTTGAAACTTAGAAAATTAAGCGAGTTCATTTTATTTTGTAAACATCGAGCATATACTGTGCATATATAGGTGGCACTATTGGCCTAGAATAGCGAATCCTTGAAGTCAAACATTCACCTCAGTCTGTAAATCTGAACTCACCATATTGCTTCATTCGATTGAAATATACTTGAAGCGGTCTCTGATTTTACATATCTGTCAATTAGTGGATCTAAAATCCCCGGAATATTGTATAATATCTAACTTCAACGAAAATCGAAAAAAAACTGATCATTGGTTCGCGTCTTTGCTAAGCCCTAGTATGTATTTATAGTATCTTTTTGACGGTCCACGGAGAGGCGGCGATAGCAACATGCGTTAAGCGGCCGATTCGGGTTTGCTGGCCCGGGGTTCTAGCCCGTTTTTTAACCGTGAATTTAAACGAAATTACGGATAGATTGACAGACAGACGTATGAACAGACGGACAGACAACGAAATTATTTTGTTTTAAGGAAAATGATGAATTTAAAAAACTGACCAAGTTAGCGATATCCTCTCTTCTCTCTCTTGAAGAGACGGAAATGCGTCATATTCTTCTGAACATACTGCTATTACTTTGTTCACTTTTATACATCTTACTATCGATTATTGATGCTTTTAACAGGGCCGTTCTCCAATATTTAGTCTATCTGGTCATCCGATTTCTTCCGCGGACTATTCCTATTCTGTTTCTTCCTCCTTCCACTGGCCTCATATGTTTTTTAATTCCTCTTTTCTATCTTTTCCTTCCTCATTCTACACAACCAATCCATTTCAATCTGTTACGCTGCAGCCAGCATTACATTCTATCATTAATCTAATCATATCAGATCTTTCACGGACAACCTCTGTTTCTGTCGCCTTAACACTCGATTAATATATTCTCTCTACCATCATCTCCTCTCTCATACGGTCTGCATGATAAACCATTTCAGCGAATCTAGCTTAATTTTATCAACTACGCTACGAATGGTTTTACGTTCGCCCCTAATTTATTCATTATTTACCCAATCATACATAGTCATTGCACACTCTTTTTCGGTAGGCTGAGTATGCCATTTTTCGTAAACAACATTTCAGTTATCTGAAATATATTTTTTTAATTATAGATTTGTATTTTTGTTACTATATAGGTACAAGCCCATCAATAATGACAGGAAAAATATTTTCAAATTTATCCCCAATAGTTAATAGGGAGGTACATTCCGGTATCGGATTAAATATTTATTGAACGCATTAGTACCTCTGAAAATCAAATTCGCAAAGCTCAGTAGATTCATTTGAATAATGGAACATTCAGAGATCAATAATTTTTCATATCCAATCAAGCGACAAATTACCAAAGGTTAATTGAATTATTTTTTTTGATATATGCGTGCAATTGAGTTGCGCGTGTATTCCATTTTGTGAGTGTGAGTACATACGGCAAGAATTATTTAAATATCGATGAAGGACACTCAGGAATGTGTCGTAGGGCTATTTGAGTAGCAACATCCAAAATTTAAAGTTTTTTTCCATAACACGATTTATATATCAACTATTCATCCCTCCGTTTCATCGCAGGTATAGGCAAAGAGGATACAACTCCACACTTTTCTATCATAGCACATCACTTTTGCGATAGCCGATTGCTTGCTGCTAGTGAGTCAATAAATTGGTAACAAGGTTAATCGAATTTATAATAATTTGTCATCGTGAATAATTTCCACAAAGTAAACGCTAAATCAATAATATAGTTTTATTAGGTTTGGTAGCTTTTTGGGTTATTATTAGTCATAAAACTTCAAACCGCAAACCTTTTCAACATTTAACATCTCGAACCCCAATCCTTTGATCAAAGCGGCAAATCTCTAGACTACTCGACAATACACACTTTTAAATAATAAATCAAAGATATTAATGGATACTCGGATCATCGTTCCAATTTACCAGGCCTCGCTTTTGACACGAAGGCTTAGTGCGTTTCAGGTAAAATCCCTATTACTTTGAGTAAGAAATTTAGTACAAACCACATTTTCCACCAGAGAAACAACAAAATTATCCACCTTGAATACCTAATTACTAATTACCAGTTTGGCCACGAGCTTGGCTCATGATACCGGCCACCCTTCTAAAGAGCTACAGCGGGACTAGTTCAGTCGGAATATGTAATGCCTTAAATGAACCCTGAGCATCACTCGAATGAAGGCATAATTGCCGAAAGTGGGATGTTTATGAGAATCTGAAACATCCCTTAAACAGCAGTTTATAACAATACAAACTTTATAACTACGGCTAACCGTGTGACGACAATCGTAATGTATTAAGACCCCAGGTTAATACCAAAAAAAAATCGGAATATCCGACAAGCAAAAAGAATAAAGTGATCTCTTAAAAAGTGTTCTTTTTTTTGTGTATAAAAAGTGTGTCAATAAAATACATTTAATTTTACTAATAGTTCTAGAATTTTTGTGTTATTTTGTAAAGTATGTTCAATGTCTCTTAACTAGACTAAAGGTAATGTTAAGAGTAACAGGATCATTCCTTATATCAACAGTGGAATCCGAACAGTAACAATTTTCCAAATTTACATACAATTTAAATATGTAAACAACATTTCATCGTTTATTCTTTTGTTAATGATTGAAAGAAAAATATAAAATAGCAATAAAATGGTAAAAATTTTGATGGAAAATTTTCGATCGCTTCAAATAGTAACTAAATATTAGGTAGGTACACGACTTTGCATTATGTAGGACCGTAAAAATAGCCAAAACTAAATAATCACTTAAGTTAGCTTTATAATACACGCTTGAAATAAAGTTGTGCGACGGTGGCACTGGTATCGACCGCACATTCGTGCGCCCTAGTAACTGCGAGTATAACACCCGAATGTTTAATGGTCACTTAATATGTTTTTTGTGGAATTGTATTAAATAAACAACATGCAATTCGTTGATTGCGTGCATTCCGCGATTCCTAACCACTTAGTTATTAAACTAATCCTACTGAGTATGCGCGTTCTAAGAATTTATTTTTTATTTAAAATCGTAAAATAATTATATAGAGATGGTTTTAAAAACGTTCGTTCTCGTATATGAATAATAACATCGTATTGTTTTGATTTTGGGACAAATATTTTTAAAATAACGAAAAAAAGAACGGCACTCGATTTTCAAAATATGTTCGCAATAAATGGAAATGAAAACAATAGGCATGAACAGCTAGTGTGTATATCATAACCACTTCCGTGTCGTACATTTGTCTCGACGATTGAGATAAATTGTTAGAATAAAAGTAGGTAAACATCTTTTTTTTTTTTTAATAATTAGAGATGCGAACACGGAATACGTGTCACATCAATATTCTTACTATTTTCAAACTAAGCTAAACGCTTGTGCTATGAAAATAGGACTAACTTGCTAGTATGGGCTGAGATTCGAACCTGCGACCATTGGATCACGAGGCGAGTATCCTAACCATAAGACCAACAAGCTACTTCATCATCAAATTAAATACACAGTGTCATATTTTTAATTTTTTTCCTAAAAACAAATGACTTACATATTTATGTTTCCAATTATTTTAAATTTTTTATTATAATAATCATGCGTAAAAATTAAATCACACTCGAGAACGTGCCCGAAAATTCAAAATGTACTTTTTTGAATAGTAAAACTTATTTTGTGAAATTCAGTTTATCTATTCAAAAATCTTTATCAAAGTTCAGTGACTGTTGATCAGGAAGTGCATCAAAAATTGATTACAAGATTCCCCACTTGCAGACAAGTGAAACAAAATAAAAGAATGTAAAAGAACAATAATCTTATAATATAAATTATAAAACGATAAAACGAAGTTCATTTGAATTTTCTTAAGACGATAAAAATGTATGTATTGTAATTTTAATTGTTTTATTAACAGTTTTAAATATGATGAAAGTGTTTCAGATTTACTAATTTCATTATTATGGGTGAATACAATGAAGGAAGTTTTAAAGTCCATGGTTGATGGCGGGTTAGTACGGTTAAAGTTAACAAATCCACGGAGAATCCTAAATCCTTATGAAATATGTAGTACGTGTACAGTACGGCTCCCTGAAACCATTCCGCATTATCCTCCGGGGGCTTAGAAAACCTATTTATTGAAATTTATGTGAAAATGCATACTGTCAGCCATGTCCTACCATGAAAAATCGTGCATATAATAAACATTGACTATTAGTTTATACTTTAGCATTCGTCGTAAAATTTTTCTATATATTTAAAATAATTTAAATATACGTGTACATCTGGTTAGACAAATGTATTAATGCATATCGTCATAATCGTAGAATAACGACATATGTGATTTTTCTCAAGTTTGCAGGAGAGCAGTTTGAAGTTTTATTTACATACAGACACTTAGTGCACCATAGATCGATAACTACAAAAGATTTTCCTTTGAAACTGGGTGAGTTATTTAAAGTTGATACCTTTCAAACCTCAAATATAGTCAGCACAGTACAACGACGTTTTTACACATGCTGCATTGCTCTACGATCGCAAATCAGAACCGTCGTATACAGACTTCGTATAACGACGGTTAAATTAATGAAAAAAACAACTTTTTATTATACATTAGATGGCTTCTTTTTTTTCACTTTTTAACTATCCAAAAAAGTTAGTAAGGAATTTTTAGCACATCCGTCATTGTTCTACGATCATGATGATATAAGACCGCTGACTCGATAGGTATCCATAAGAATTAAACTCAATTTGAAAAATTCGATAATTATGTCTACCTAGGACAGCGAATATTCATAGCAGGAGACATATCCTAAAAAGTTGTTAATGGAACAAAGCACGGATGGGTACATTTCACCATCTCTAAAATGCAGTGTTCATTTCAGAAACGGTAGAAGATATGAAAGAATAATTTCAGTGTTCACTGAGATGCCCTTAAACATTGAGCAACGCAAAAAGTTATGGAAAGATGTTTTTTGGCATCACACGAAGAGATAGACAAGAGTATTCGATTATTGATTGATTCACGTTGTAGAGATTATTCATGACAATCATTAAATAATATAAACCTAGATAAATAATCTTTTATATTTTATCACTACTTAAGTGTCGAGAGAAATAGAATCTCTCTTCGCCAGGTGAAGTATTAAATTTGTTTGCTAAAAAGTTTAATCCTTCACCGATCGATGAGGGATATCTCTCGAAACTGAAAAAAATATGAAGGTTTATTAAATTCATGTATAAATGACAAGGTTTATATTATTTAATGATCAAGTGGATTCGTTATTACTAAATACGTGGAGAAAATGAAATTGCAATGAAAAACGGACAATTGCTGCACGGATGCAGCCAGTGGTATACGGTGATAATCAAGTGGCTAACGAGCTGCACTTAATATCCTGCTGGACTGAAACCATTACACCCTACGAAAACATATAAGTGGCGGAGGGCGATAGAAAAAATGCTTATCTTATAAATATTTTTACTGTTTTGCGGTAGTGGGAGATGAAATAAAATACTCAAAACTAATTAAAGTGTTATTTTATTTACAAATTTAGTGGAAAGCTTTAACACAGTGTGGTTATTTGTACTAATCGTCACTCGAGAATCTTTCGCCTGGCTGTGAAACATTTTATTATGCCGTTTCTGTTGCACTGATTCACTAAAGAGAATATTCTTCGCGCGCAGGTAGGTACTTAAATTGCTTGCCGTTAATATTTCTCAGTGAATCGGCCGTTTGCTGTCACAACCAATTCAAGTTCCTGTCCACTGCCATGCATTATATAAGAAATGTCTTCTCTCTAAAGTAATATAGCACATCTCCGTACGTTCTAGTTCTTTGAAGGCGTTTCTTATTTATTCGTGGTATTGGGAAATCGTTTACTAAGTGTAGTCCCATTTGTTTTTAGTAATTCGTGATAATATATAATAAACAGCTTATACACTATGCAATACACCCAACATTGCTTGGATAATAATTACCGCCAAATACACGCATATCTCCAAGTCAAAAAAATAATTTCTCAAGTCGCTTTTATTTAAGTTGTGCCACTGGTATGACCCTATTGTTGTGGTCAAATTTCTGGCTAATTTAAACTATGATCAAATAACATGGATCCGTATCTTCACGCTGAATTTAGTCTAAATTCTTTTGCCAATATGGGACGAGGTCAGAAGACACACGAATACAAATGAATTCGCTAGACCAAACATAATGACGCGTGCATACAAAACTAATTGTATTTGACCTTTCTGTTCAATTTGTCCGATAAGTACCCGTACACACGTATTTCCTGAACTAAGTATTCGTGACGGTTTTTAATTACCAAATCAATAACATGGTGTTGAAATTGTAATAATAATTCAAATTAACTTATTTTTTGCGATGAATAGTAATATAGACAAATCAGACAGCTAAAGTAATTACCGCCGCTATTCCGGGCACAAAGAAGAAAAAGTAAATTATAATAAATGTTTACATAAATAAATAAAAAAATACGATGAATTATCTTTTATATGTCTGACAAGATGAAATGTTCTGAATATATAAATATAAATATAAAGAGCTTAGTAGGAACATAGATCAGAGACTCACGTTGGGATGGGAGAGGGATGCTATGAGGAGGGTGAAATAGAAAAAACGTGTAATATAGTTTTCATATTTATCATAATTTATAATATTTAATTCGCCGCCAACTGTATATGCAGGTAGATACGAACATCATTCGGAATGTTCTTCGCCTGAACTGTATAAAAATAATGTTTCCCGAATAGCTTATGAGTGCCGATATTAGGTCTGATCTCTAATGATAGACGGGTATTAATGACCCATTATTTTCCCTTTAATAAATAACGCTGCAATTATTTCTTTCTTCTTCTGATGCCATCTCCTATCGGAGATCGGCGATCATTCTGGCGATTACGATTTTATTTACCGCCGCACAGAACAACTCACTCGAGTTCCACTTATACCAGTCCCTCAAGTTATGCAGCCGTGAGATGCGGCGTCTTCCTACCTTTTTCTTCCTCTTCTTTTTCTTCTTTTCGGCTTCTTTTACTATCTGTTTTCTCCTGGATAATGAGTTGATTTAGACTTTATTTTGGTCCTCTCATAAAACGTCCGAGATATTCAAGCTTTCTTATCTTGATAGTTCACAGCACTTTCTGTCTTTTTCAATACGCCGAGGACTTCATCATTCGTCACTCTATCCACCCAGAAAACTTTTAATATGCGTCTATAGATCCACATCTCAAAAGCCTCGACTCGAGCGGATTAGTTCTTTGTGGCAAAAATAAAACTCCCACCATACGCATTCTAAGTTGTAGGCTTATGCAATAATTCAACCGAGTATAAATTTGATAAAATTTATTTTCATCTATCAATAATATAAATAATACATCATATGCAAAATATGTTCAATATCTGGACTCTAGAATCGATAACTCGTCCAATAAAAACAAAAACCAAATAGAAAATACAAAATTTTCCAACATTCGTGAAATAATTTTCAACGTGCACAAAATATTTGTAGCGCTTTTCGGTGGTTGCGACTATTTCAATCAACGTCTGCCAAAAAGCACTTAAACTGATGTAAAATTAATGTTCGTTTGTTAATAAAGAGAACTGTGATCGTTGTGTCAATTAACACAAAACAACAAAGTTAAATGTTTATTTTATTATTTATAGTAGAGATACGTGTTTGGAATTCTGATCATTCCATCCTAGCTGTTAACGATAATATTTACAACATTTATTATAAAAAACTTAGCTTTCATCCCTTACTTATTATTCAGCGATTCAACCATCAGTTAACATTCATTGAATTAAATTTTTAGACAACTTGTTGACAAAGGTTGAACTGACGCATCCTTCAGACGCATATGCTATCTCACTAACGCATATTGAATATTGTTTTTTCTAAAAAAAAATCTAATTCTCTATGTCGTCAGACATCTTTATACAATATTTAAACCTCTTGCAATATTTTATCACTTTAAGGAATTTTGCCAACAAATCGTCTTGGCTAATATAATAAAGTTACTTATTATATTATATGATATTATTTAGATATATTATTAATAGTCATTACGCTATACCATCATACTCAAAATCTTTCGGCTGAATTTGTGCTAAACTAAATAAAATAAAATAAAAATAAAATAAATTTAAAAGACATCAACTTGAATTAATACTTAAAGAAGGGAATTTTAGGAATTTTTCTATTATTCAATTACTTTATGTTATTTTTTTTACATACATGGCAATAAAGCCTTTCAAAGTATTTAAGAATTTTGGGGTGATAGTGAATATGAATGATTAAAAAAAAATTAACCGTTTAATTTGAAAAAAAATGTAAATGGATAGTTTTTAATATTAAAAAATCATCATGATGAAATGAAACAGCAGTGAAGGTATAATAAATACATAGCTGTACTAATTTTGTGACATTTAGCTTCAGGATCTAGATCAAGGACCTTGAATGCGAATACCGGTGGCAATTAGTCGGTAATGTCACATTACTCTGAAAGACAAAGTGTTTTCCTATATAAGGTTATCAAGATATATATGTCCTGTTATCAGTCCACGTTAAAAAACAATATTATTTCATTGTTAAATAGTTGTTAAATATATAAACATTTTTTGTTATGTTTGAAAGACTAATAATAATAAATTTAATTGTTTTCTACTGATATTAAAAAAGCAAATATAATTAACTCGCTGTTCTTACCCAGCGTTGCACGGGTTAAGGATTAAGTTGAAAAAAAAATTGTGAGGGTAAACAAAGGTTCGATTCGAACGGTATAGAATTGCATCGAAAATTTATCAGGGGGGAAAGGGTAAAAGAATAGGGGGGAATGTGACCTATGTTACCCGCCGAGTCCTAAAGAATAAGTTTCCAAATTTTGCGTCCGATCGGTCGAACGGTACAGATTTGCATAGAAAATATATCAGGGGGAGGGGAAGGGGTAAAATAATAGAGGCTAAATGTCACATACGTTACCCGCCGAGTCTTAAAGAATAAGTTTCCAAATTTTGAGTCCAGTCGGTCAAACGGTACAGATTTTAATCGAAAATATATCAGGAGGAGGGGAAGAGGTAAAAGGAAAAGGAAATGTCGCCTATATTACCCGCCGGGTCCTAAAGCATATGTATGAAAAATTTGAATCGAATCGGATAAACGGTGTAGATTTATATAGAGAACAGTCAAACAGACAGACAGATATTAAGTTTTACAGGTATAGTTATATAATTCAAAAAATATATATTTACTTACCTATCTTTGTTATGATATATATGCTGTAGCATGGAAAGGATTTGAATAAAATCTAAATCAATTTATTAATAAAATATTTTAAAAAACACACCTGCACAGAAATTTTTGCGGGAGAAATTATGAACATTTTAAAATTAATATTTCTGTAATATTTAAAAACTTTTCAGGTGTATAATTTTCGGACAAATAATGTCTATCTCGGTATGTACAGCCCACTACATAAAAATCTTTTGAGTATTATTTTACAAAAATATTGTTTTTCTCTGACATAACGAAATATTATTATTGAAAAATTCTTTATTTAATCTAAATATAATAATTTCGTTGTCTGTCTGTGACTTGCTGGAATCAAAACTTTAGATAATTAGAGTGTGACATGCAATTAGCGCGTGGCTCATGTTGTGTGGTCACGGAAGGGTTGTAATTAATTAATATTATTTTCAGTGCGGGTGTACGACTAGTATTCTTAAAATTCTATTTTATTTCGGAATCACGTTGAGCATAGTTTTATTACTATGACTTTAAAAATAGATGCAGTATTAAAATTTGAAATATTTTATGAGATTTATGTACATTGACAGCGAGTGAGTTAACCCATCCAAAAATTAACAAAACTATTCGATTTCTTGGGCAGTGTTTCCGATAGGTCTTAGTTCCTAGGAAGGTCAGTGTTATCCTAGTAGTAATGAAAAAGTGCGATTTATAATCGCAAGGGTAATACCACTGGGACACTGGTGTAAACCGTGTGTAAAGTATGTGTAAATGTATGTGTAAACTACTCCCTTAAATTTCCACTATATATTCCACAATATTAACAAATTACAAACCCGTTTATGCATATTTCCACAAAATTGCATCCATGTGACAAGCAAATTTGTATGCTGGTGCAACTTAATTATGAGCCTCTGCTTTGAGAGGTGGCTCCCAGGATCTGACTTGCAAATTAGAAATCTTGCTTGCCTAATTTGCAAACCGAAATGAGTTTCATTCTAACTTTACCTCGATACGAAGTGCCTCACGGTGTCGAAGTGCCATGGTTGTTATTGCACCACTTAAATATGCCATTATTATTATTTTTTTATTTCTCAAGTTAGTTGATATTTCAGTTTGTATCTTAACTAATATTTAACACTTTATATTCTAAAATCTTTTACTAATATTCTATCCTTAATAACCTATATATTTACATTTATGTCTAATCTAATCTATGGTATAATCTATAATTAATAATACATCTTATGCTCTACAATTCATCATTATAGCATTTGTTTTTAAATTAATACGTCTTGTTTATAATCTTCATGTTTTCTGGCATCTCATCGTATATTTTTACACCTCTGTATATTAGACATTTCTGCGTATTTTTTCTTATATGGTAATCTTATTCTATTCCTATTTCTGGTGTTATATGTATGCACATCACAATCTATCCTATTTCTGGTGTTATATGTATGCACATCACAATTTGCAATAATTTTGTTCAAAAAATATTTTGGCATTTTGTTATTGAAATTTTTTTGTATAAATATGAGAACGTTATGAATAAGTACGTATTTATATTTAAATCTCATTATTTATATGAATCTTCTAAACATTCACTGATTCGTAATGGTTTGCTTTTATATTATTTAAATAAATTTAAAGGACAGAAATGAGGATGATAAAAATTTAAATATTTGACTAAAGATAAAGAAATCATATCATGTAAAGTAGTAATTTATATAAAGTTTTATTTATATAAAAATATAGATCTAGGGTATACCAGTTGCTGTAACTTTATTTGACAGTGGTCATAGATATTGCGAATGGGATGAACATTAAAAGACCCTTTCTGCCTAGACCCGCATATAACTTTAATAGTTTACAATACAATTTATCCAACCCCTGCTTATTTATCTTCGAAAAAAAATTGCAAAGTGATAAACGTATGTTCTCCAATTATTTCCATATTATGAGATCAATAAGTGAAAGTTTTTGTTGAAAAAAAATTGAAAAAAGTTGAAAAAAAAAAGAAAAAAATATATATGTATATATGAAATTAATTACTATTTAATATTAATATTTCTTGTCAAGTGTAATCCAATGACTCTTAGTTACGGACATACTTACAAATGTATGTTCAACAACTTCAATTATTGGTTATTACTCACCTTCATTGTGTTCTGTTTTATACAAAAAAAATAAGAGAATTTTGAATTCAATAATTTTAACCGGTTTTATTAAGTCACTCAGTTTTGTCAAGAATATTTCTTTAGTTGTTATAAATTTTGTTATAAAACTTTGTTTAAACCACTTATTTATTGAAAAAAATCAACATGTTTCGAAGCCAATGGCTTCTTCGTCAGGAAAACAAAAAAAATATTTCTTTAGTAATGAATGCTGCCATTTTTACTGCCCATATTCTGACACTAATGTTTTGATGTAAAACTGGAATTTATTCGAGTATTGATGGATTTAAAAGAGGTTTTTGTCGGTCAGATTTTGTTGCGGAAATATTATAAAAATAGCTTACTCTGAAAAACTGCATATTTACCTCAATAGCCATACTGTAAATATTACTGATATCGTTTCTATGTGCGTAAAATTTATTATTCGCGTTAATTAAATTAGTTATTTCAAATTTAAACATGGTTAATGTGCATTTTTAGACACTCATTTTTACATATTTGATACCTTAATTTTTTAATCTGAATATTTTCACCGTGTGAATATTTTGCGTTTATTTAAATGAGAGGCACTAAAGAAATAAATTGTTCTGTTTATAAAATATATTTGGCATGATAAATTCGCGAACAAGACAAATAAATGAACGTCCTTCTAAACCAATAAAATATAGAGCGGAGAATATCGTCACGAAACCTATTCAAGTTGAATTGAAAATCTCAATCAATGAACTGACTTTGATTCATACCCGTGATAAATCTAACCAGAAACAAATCAATTAATACGCGTTTTGTACAACAAGCAAGTACCGCATTATAAATGCAAGATTTTGAAATGTTGGCTTCTCTGATTACCTCAATCCACTTTACCACCAGATCCTGTGCTTGGAACTTGGAGAGTACGCCGGGAGCTTAAGGAACTTTGGCAGTTTAAGAGCTGAACTTTGTTTTAGACGTGAGTTGTGAAGGAGGGTGCAGAATCATTTCGTCAGCCGAGAGAATGAAAGTTATTCTCTTTGTGCGAAAGTTTGAACATTGAAATCACAACGGTTAATGATGCCAAAACAGTTTATAGCACAACATGCTAATTTAAGTTATCACTATTTGCTAACGTATATCTGTATAATTGAAGAAGCATTATTTGAATATTGTATGGAAAGTTTATGTAAAAATTTGTAATTAACTATATTTATATAAGCAAGAATTTTGATATATTTTACCAAACGGTTTCGAAGTCAATAATTTCCTTCATCAGGATGATATCAATTATTCCTAAACATAAAAAAATTACCTTTAATTCTTACAAAATTCAATGTTCATAAATTTTATTAAAATAAATTACCCCTATGTAATTGTAGTTCATTTTATTAAGCCTGAAGCTAAAAACTAGTAGCCTAAATAAAAAATATTATAAATGAATACTTTACTATAAACCCAGTAATAAAGCTATTATTATAAACATATATATCAAACCAAACGTAACCTAAATAAAAAATATTAAAAATGTATACTTTACTCTAAACCCAGTAATAACGCTATTATTATAAACACACATATCAAACAAGCCAAAATAATAATAAAAAACAAATTAAAATTACTTTATCATGAATGAACTCGTAACATGAATAAAAATACTACGTAAAACTCCACTACATAAATTGAATATTTTTTTCCACATGACTATTATTGATGTTGAAGCAATTTTATTACTTTCTTAAACGATTCTTAAATATTTGAATTATTCTATATGCTTTTAATGCTTCTGCACTCAAAGCGATGTAAAAGAATATTTTTGCGGCATTTTTAAGTATTATTCGGTTATAGGAATATAATTTTCTATTAGTAAAAAGATGTATTTTGTATTGCATGTTACACATATTATTATAATATTCTTAATTTGTAAAACTGTATGTAAATTTTAAAAAATGGTTCAGATTCCACTCTTTATATAAAAGACGAGAATGTATCCTTTAGCAAAGACCTCAATCTAGGTAAGAAAACAGTGGACGTCCTTTACGTAACATATTAATGTTAATTACAAATATTTAAATACTCATATAATGAAATGTGAAAAGATGTTAGTTTTACTCACTGTGCACAATATGAATAAATAAATTGCTAACTACAGAAATAAGACATTACCAAATCGATTGAAAATTTATACAAATCGCAAAATAACTTTTGTGGTACCAAAATATTTGGTCTAGTCTAGACGCATTCATTCCAGATGAAAAGTGATACTACTCTGTGTCCTTAATATATAATGGTGAAAGTGAATGATTATCAAAACAATTTTTCACAATTTAGTTCCTATAAAAATCTAAAACGATAATTAGATAGCGTATTGCTGAATGAACGAGATAATAGTCAGAATATTATAGGTAGCTATATTAATTTTGTCACGTACAGCTCTAGGATTTAGTCTAGACCAAAGGACCTTGAACAATTCAAGATAAATAAATAATATGTCAAAAATAGTATATTCGCATACGCAACGAACAACAGAAGATACAATTTATAAGAGAAAATAATTATATTACATGAAATTTTTTTAAGAAACCACGCTTATTTTAAAATGAACTAAATAGTAAAAAAATAATTTTCGAAAAAAAAATTTTTCTTCTCTCTCCAAATAAAAAACGAGCCTTTACGATATTGATAAAGATTACAGAATTCTGTTGTAGATGGAGGGAAAACGGCCAAGTTTTTATTTGGAGAGGAACGCAAACATATTTTGGCCGAAAATTTATTTTTTACTTTTTAGTGTATTTAGATATACGCGTGATTATTAAAAAAAAAATCATGGAATATGATTATCTATTTTAACTAGCCCCATCTTTTAATGAGCTCATTAACTAATTTCCCATATAAAAAAATGATCAATTCATTATAATGAATTTATTGATTAATTAGTAGTAAGTCTGATTTTGAATCATATATTGCCATTGAGAATACGTCTGTATGCAAAATTTTAGCCTGATTGGGCATAGGGAAGGGGTGAAAATGATTATAAGATTCTGTCCAGAGACAAAAACAGGCGAAGCTAATGTCAGCTTGGTAATAAAATAAGAATGAAATAAAACGGTTTTATAATAATATTAAATTTTACGGTTTAATATTATTACAAAATGCACTTTGGGATTTTACGAATACGTTTTATTTTTAAGCCGCCATGCGCTATTGCAAATATATAACTTATTATAAATAAGGAACACATATTGTACTTTATATTGACAATAATTATTTTCTTCCAGTGGCCCCCCCGGCTGATGCGATGGGCCTTTGCGGTGCTCCTTCTCGTCACACTCTTCACCCAAGCGGCCGAGTCATCAGACAGTAAGTACTTATACCATCATTTTCAATGAAATTAATAATTATGTACATTAAAAAATAAATTCCGAATTTAGTCATCGTGGATTACTAATTTAGAATATCTCTTTCAAAATCATGTTTCGAAATCACTTTTCAAAGCACAGACAGCAAGTGTAAAAAGCAAAGGCAGCAATATCCATTGAAACCAATCCATCCCCAAGATGTCACGAGACAAAATGGCTGCTTCATACTATAGTGAGAATTTGTAGATTGTATACGGAAACAACATAGCAAAGACAGCAATATCCAATGATGTAAATAAAAGTATAGTAGCTTTCGGTTTGGGCCCTATTCCAGGACACCAGAAAGTTAGTTATATTTTCGTAATAGGTACAAGCGTATAGCTTAGTTTGAAAATAGTATGAATATCGATGCGACACATATTCCATGTTCGCATCTCTATTTAAAAAAAAGCAAAAATGTCCTCTATTTGTTAGTAAACACAGAAATGTCTGTATTTAAAAGTAAAATATTTATTTTTGCGCTTATATTAAAAGAAAACTAAAAAGGCAATGGTTTTTAAAAACTTTTTTCTAATAAGATGTAGGTTTTTTGGTTTCCAGTAAAATATCCTTGAGTAAGGTTAGTTTAGGTTAGGTTAGTTTAGGTTAGGTTAGGTTAGGTTAGGTTAGGTCAGTTATTTTTATATTTATCTCAGAATAACCTCAGTGGGATATTGCTGCCTCTGCTTTTATACGTAAACGGAATTAGTCATATCAATATTTTAACTATTCTCAAACCCTTGATCACTAGATCTATGTGTATGCATACCTAAACGAGCACCCACATTCCGACCATGTACCAGTTGGGATTTTATCTCCAGATCGAAATTAGTTGTGAGTCAATTATTTTCATTTTCAATTCATTTTTTTGATACTGAATTAATTAATTTATAATAGTTATTATTTATCCTAGAAGTATGACAATTTTTTGTTTATAAACAAAAATATTTTGACTAGTAATTATTTTCATTATTTCGTAGTTATATATTTCGAAATCGATTATGTAATTAATTAATTATATAATCGGGTTATATGTGTGTAATAATAAAACACGACTCGATCGCTAAGCGAGCATCTTACCGCAAGACTGAATAAACAAGTGAATTATCTAATCGGAATATAAATACATTTTGAAATATTTTTGACTATCTAAAAATGGTCAAAAATGGCCTGTCGACGGTCTGTTTTAAAATAAGAATTAAAGAAAAATAAAAAATAAGAATAATAATGAAAATAAAATAAAAAATAATAAAAATAAAAATTAGAATAAAAATAATAAAAATTAAAATTAAAATAAAATAAAAGTTTTCGATGAGGATAGTTTGTTAATTTAACACAGTTATAATTCTACTTGAGTTTATTAACACTACTCTAGTTTCGAGAGTATCAGATTCTCTCATCGACAGGTGAAGATATAAATAAATAGTTCATATCTTCACCTTTCCATAATATTAATATCGATGCTTTCGAAACTCGAGTACTGCTAATAAACACGAATAGAGTTATAACAGTGTTTTGTTTACAAATTATCCTTAACGAAGGTCATTATGAAATTCCATTTCTGTCAGTAATTCTTCATACTCTTTATCGGGACTTATACATACCTTTTGCATTCTTATACATATACTAAATTGCACTCTTCCATCACACTCTGTCCTGCATTAGCCGCTGGCAGTTCATTCTTTCTTCGCAGAGTCTCTCCATTTTTCTTTTCCATATTCTCTTGGGTAATTTTACAGAGAAAATAATATTCATACAATACATCTTCATAAAAATGCAATTTCAATAGAAATAATGAAATTAGGAATGAAATTTCTACGATTTGCTAAAAAAGTTTAGCTGAAACATTTCAAACCGAATTGTCTGTATTTTGAAATTAAATTCCGGGTCTCCGCTCTACGGAACGCTGCGCGTCGGTATTAGAGATTGCTGTTCCTGTTCTTCTCTGCCATTTATCATGTTGTATTTGATAATACGTCAGCGGAGCGCGCCCCGCATCGGGCATTTTGGCACCCCTCCACCCGGTGGCCCGAATTGGGATTGATAATATTTTGAAGTCACGGTCGCGGCCCGCCCCTGCTCGACGAATGCTTGAATACAAAGCGGCCGCGGGACGGCGATGTACCGGCAGCACAGAGCCGGCACACGGAAATAATAAATCTAAATCATTTAGTTTTTATTAGTT
The DNA here is from genome assembly GCA_016648135.1 of Agrypnia vestita. Taxonomy (NCBI): domain Eukaryota; kingdom Metazoa; phylum Arthropoda; class Insecta; order Trichoptera; family Phryganeidae; genus Agrypnia; species Agrypnia vestita. The sequence goes on along the minus strand of JADDOH010002592.1, from coordinate 138,993 downwards.
TTTAATATCTGTTTGAATTGGCATGTGCTTCTTTATAGTCAGATTAAATATTAATTAAGAGAAATATTAAAATTGGATATATTTTTTATTATATTTTTAATTTTATTGCTACACCATGCCATAATGCCCAGCGAAATACTTCACATAAACATCCCAGATTGAAAAAAAAAAAACAATGATGTATTATGAAACCCTGTATAAGAAGATGATCACTGGACTACGAGGGCTGCTATTTGGATATATTATTGTTATCATCGATAATTTCACATTATTGTAAATAAGCAATTGAAAAAATTGAGGTAAACATATCTATTAATCAGTTTATAGGCAAAATGGAGATTTTATAATCAAAATGCTGTTGAAAAAATATAGTACAATGGTTTCAAGAGCGGTTATCAATTGTAAAACTTCCATTATTTGCTAGAAACTCATCTTTAAATACGCCTTTTTTGATTAATTGTATATAAACGGTTGTTTCTTAATTTCTAATTTGCAAGTAAGGAAATACTCAACTACTGAAAAAGGTAGATCATCTAAAATAACAAGGATTTTTGACTATATGAAAGCAATGCATCACATTAATTTTTCATATTCAAAATCTATAGTGTGTGAAAATGTATGAAAATATCTCTTTTTTTTTATTATTTAAGAAACGTCTTGAGGCCAATTTGGTAGCATAAATTTTTTATACCTAATACGATTGTTAGTTTGTCAGCCTTATCTGCAAATTGGGAATCGTGACTGGCATCTCTGAAGATTTATCTGAGCGGCTGGAAAAAAAACATCAATATTATTATTATGTGCCATCAATCATAAAAATGAAAGTGAAGAGTAACCACCAACTTGACCATTACTATAGCATCTCGAGACCGGTTTATCATTTCCGATAATAATTAGTCCCAAGGACATGACATAACACTGTACCATCTAAACACTCCAAGTAAATCTAAGTAATGCGTTGATACCTGACAAATCTATAAAATAAGCCCAACGATGATCAATTGTTTTTCATTGTTGGCGCATTGCCTATATTCTATTGCCATCTCAATATATTTAATTTTAATTCCAATATTTTCTAAAAAAATTACGATTTTATTATTTGTATGTATCTACTTACATTTTGATTAATTACACCTACATGTTTCGGAAAAACCTTTCTATCGTCAGGGTGCTAAATATATGTCAAAATATCAAAATGAATAATGTATTTTGTTTTTTGTTTTCCTTAAGTATTTGAAAAATTATTTTAAAATATTATTATATTTAAAATTACAAAATTATTTATTTTATCAATACCGTGATCATTTTCTAATAAATGATAAGAAAATTTAGAAAAACCACGATTATTCAGACTTCTCAAATGCTCTTTAACTCTTACATTGAAATTTCGACCGGTTTTTCCAATATAAAACGCTGTATAATCTTTAAACGACAGTTTAAAAACACCTAAATTGTTAAATATATTATCTTTATCTTTTGAAATTATGAAAAAAAAACAATATTTTTATTTTTTTTAAATGCATGGATTATCTACTGACGGGCCGTCCGCCTGCGTATTTATGAGGAACGTATTGAGGCGGTCCAGTTAATTGAAATAGTCGTAGTTATCTATGTAAGAAATCCGAAAAAATCCCGAAAAATACCGTGTATTTTGGAATGTGAACTAGATACAGAAATTAACTGTTAAAACTAGACGCAAGATTGGAAACGTTTCCTCCAGAGAACCAGGCTAGGAAGTCGCGGACGAGAAAGAATTTCGAAATATGAAGATAAATCCTTGTATTTTCCTCTCTGCGCCGTGCGCGTTTGTACATATTTTTACATATTATTGGTCCTCATCTTGCCGATACGGATACAGTCATTAAACACACAAGTCTTTAAAAATATAGAGGTATCATTACTAGAGGTGACATCTATGTGTACTATGACATGGGAACTACTTATTTTTGACCATAGATGGCTAGAGCATAATTATTTTAAATATTTAAAAGAAGATAGATTTAAAAAAATAGTTGAATTGGTGAACGTCGCATTGTATAAAGTGATCACTAAAGCCAGCTAATAGAGGACATGAGCCCTTTGTCTACCCTGCAAAGAAGTTTTGTCTCTGTGACACTTCTCCTTATGGCGAAGAGCTCACTGAATATAAGACACGTTCTTGAAGATCAATAGTACACCGATTCCGAAAATGGATTTCTTCAGTATGAGACAGATTTCCTTCGTTGCAAGCAAATTTATTTTAATTAGTTTAGCAGATCTATTGTCAGTCCCCGGTGAAGCGTTTCCAACAACTTTCGATAAAAATAATACATCATTTACTAAACATGTAACAAAAGCCTAAAAAATATCGGTACAACTTCTAGTTAAAACGAAAACAGAGATCATTCTTTTTATCTTTTTCATTTTTTCTTTTAATCTCTGCTATGTTTCTAATAGATGTTGACTCTACTTTTTTGTCTTAACTTTTCCCTTCATTTGAGATTTCTAAGTCCGCATGCGCCAAAGAATAAAGAATCGTTTAAACGCACGGCGTATAAATGTTTTGTAGTACAAACTCTGGCATATATAATAAGTTTCCGTCATACAAATTTTTGCTTAGAAAATTTGCCATATGCTATTAAAACACGTAAAACTTATTTAAAAAAATTGAAAAAAAATTCAATTTTGTTTTTGTTCTTGTTGTTATGTGATGTCTTTCAGAGCATTGTAGGTACGTTTAAAGTCCTGACGTTTATAATCTACGACATACATTTTCAAACTGTCAAGACGAAATAGATTCCTGGAAATACTACGTGATATGTATTACATTTCTCAGGAACTCTGTAACAACAAGCGATGGGACATTTCGTGACATAAGTTTAATCAAATATATGTGTATTCTCTTATAATATATTTATTTCATTGATAAATTTTCTAATAAAAATTTCAATGTTGTCTTCAGAGTGAAACTCTCAAGAGTTCAGCATTCCGTAAAGACGTTTTCAAACAAACGTATTTAATAAATCACTATCCATATTAAACCATGTTCAAAAACGTACGTTTCACCCCTTGCTCAAATCCGTATTGCGCCAATGGGTGGCGCCATGTCCGCCCACACCACTGAACCACCCCTGCCCTGTAGCAGTCATCCTGCAAAGCCTACACTGTTAGGGGTAGATAGACTTTAATACATTTACTGTACACGACTAGGATTTCTGCAGGGAAATCTAATGTCATTTGAGGTCTGCTGTTTAAAGAATTTTTCGCTCAAAATTTTTGCTGCGGCTGTAACTCTATAAATATGACGTCAAAAATATCTCCAGGGGTTGAAAATATTACGATAAGATTTATAGCAGAGCGAAAAGTGATGAAGTTCTTATATTACACTTACCATTTGGAGTAGGGTGTATAAAATATTTAATAAATATTAACCGACTATATACTTGTTATTTAAATGTTTGCATATCTCCAACAGCTCTATTGTATTTGCGAAAATAAAAATAGTAAATATCTATATGTTTTTGTTCAGTGCATTTTATTTTATTGATTTTAACATTCATGAGGTTGTCAAATCTCTAAATTTATATAAATGAACATATTCGATGGAACCACGAAATATAATAATATCCTTTTGGCGGATTAGTGTGTGTGTAGGTGTTTTGGGAGAGAATGCCCACCCGTCCAAAGGCATCTTCTCGTGTCGGAATATGACGTGTAATGTGCGAGTTACTCGCGGTATGTGTGAGACGATTCAGCAGAGGCAGGATCAGTCTAAATTATAATATCGATTAGCTGTGATATTTTATTGGTAACAATTTACAGATGTGGAGATAAGTACAAAAATATTATTGCAATGGCAACGACGGTCGATGAAAGAGTGGATGTACCTATCGGCAACCGGGACCTGATTAGCCTCTGATAAGCCTCTGATTGGTGGCTATCGCTCGATGTGTGCGGTTAGAGTTGCGACGGCTTTGGACCAACGCACTCTCGTCAATTTTTGATAAATTTTATTATGTACGTGTAAAAGATGCACCTGAGATATCTTATATAACGAGGGGGAATTATATTCAGGTTGGTTGGCACAGCCACATATAAATTTTCTCCTTTTAATAATGGCTTCATTAAACTTCAAAACCTCGATACTATAACAGTGTATTGTACTCCATAGAACACCAAAATAAATTGATTTGATCTAACGTAAATTCCGTCACCACAATTTCGCACTACGTATGGTCCCAATACGCGCGCCTCGTTTAAAACATTGATTACTACGAGCTTGTAAATTTTGAAACAATTATGAAAAGGTCAAAATAAATGCTATTTAAGAAGTTTAATGTCTTAGAAAATAAATCGCGCTTTATTACAATATTTAAACTTAAGAGACTCGAATTTTAAAAATACGTATATTGCGGAAACTAAGTTTTGTTTATTAGGGTAATTAATTATGCAAGAATAAATACTGCCGTGTAAATATATTTAAATAGTCGTGAGGGGAGACATTCTCCCACTAACACCCGATCTCTCTGTATCATCTCTGTATATTTTTATAATCTGTGACTCCGACGTTTTTTTTATGTCTTGTATTGTTTTATTTCATTTATTAATAGAACCAATATATTGTTGTTTTAAAATATTGTTGATTAAAATAAAACACAAACCACCGTGTTTCAAAATAATCTAGAAATACTTGAAATTACTAAAAATGTTAATATTAATTCAAATATAATAAATACACAGACAAAATTTTTGCATAACCCAATATTGAATATTTTTCCACTTAAAGTTCCATCCTCTCCAGATGACCCATAATAATTAACACCTCTGACCCCCCCTTCCCCTCACCAATCCCTTCATCGTAACACATTTGCATGGTTTAGTCTTTCAATTTTTAGTACACACAATAATCCTGAAGCAGAGAACATTGTTCTCGATACACGTAGATTGTTTAATCTAATAAAGTGGTGAAAACAAAGTGATTTGTGTTTTATTTTAATAACCACAAAGTTCAAGCCTTCAATACAGAAAAAAAAAATTCTTCGAACAGTTAATATTGTTGATTGATTTAGTAATGTAGGTATATGTATAAAACATGTAATAATCATGTCATCAATAAACGCCGTTTTATGGGCACTGAAACTGAAAAAAGTTTTGACTTCACTGAATAATTATTTATCCTTAGATTGATTTAAAATCGAAAAATATTTTATTTACCTTTTATTCAAGTAGTCCCTTTCCTGGTGATATACGACACGATCAGGGTGCGCGTGGCGCTAGCAGGAATATCTGGAGACTGGACACCTCATACATATATGAATGAAATACTCGGAACGATCACATAGGTTCCCGGTTGCGGACCTTCGCAGGATCCTTGTATTCAGGATGTATGACCCGCCCGTATTCAGATTCAAGGAGTGTCGGGGAGGATAGCACGTGTGGGATGAGATTGTTTTGCAGGATACGAGATAAAAATTGCATCGCTATTTCTGTGTTACATGAACATAAATAGATATTATTTCTCCAGAAGTGGGTAGGTACTTATCAGGGGCGTATACGTCACGTAATCAAAAAAGTTTTTTTTTAAATATTATAATTTTTGCGAAATATCTAAGTCACATCTTTATTTAACAAAGTTCCTTTGATAATGCATTCAATGAAAAGCTTCGCGTCAAAATAAATAATTCTCCATGTAACAATGTTCGTCACAAACGTTACCAGATGGCGCTGTTTACACGCTTACATATGCTACGATTTCGCGATAATTTTACTAATTGTAAAAGTAAAATTTTAATTGGTTCAATTGGTGGATTTTGTAAAAGGTAAAGGCAATACTTTTTAAAGGATATTTTATAAAAAAATATTTTAATATTAAATTAGCTTTAAAGAAGAAAATTATGTATTTTGATTCGTATACCGCTAGGACGTAACAAGAAATTTAAAACTGAAAATCAAACATCAAAAGTCCGTAATTTTTCACAGGTTAATAAATACTTTTTTTTCCAATACCGAGGGTAAAAAAATTCTGTGAAATAAATCGAAATTACATATTTATTTGACAAATTTCATAAATAAAATGCTTTCAAGAACTAATAATATTTCCAATACCAAGCGCAATATTTAAGCTACGCGGTGTTCTGAATACCGTTATACTTATTTTATAAAATACTTGTTTCTAAAACACTATATTTCTTTCAGATGAATACATCTTCAAGTCACAATATAGATAATTATATGATATTAGTAGCATTCTGTAATATTCTTAGCATAACCAAAGTGAATGTCTAATGCATACACCTGTTTTTTTTTAATCGTAATAATTTATTTATTTATTAATGATAACAGTGCCAATTCCTCACTAGGACAATTTAAAAATATTTATATAATAGTTTTTTGTAAGATTTTTAATATTCTTTAATTTGACACTTCAACGGGCCCAATTACAGAAGCGAAATACTGCTTCATTATACTAATTATTTTACGCTTAGAGAGGCGAGAAGGATGAAATTAATTTACAAAGTGTAAAAGCAATATTATCGAAGTCTTTCGAACAGTCCATATGAATCTAGAATCGATTACACTATTTTCGAAAAATTCATAAATCATTAGAGATATGGAGAAAAAGTCGAACGTTCGCAAAAACAACATTGACACAAGAACGAGAGCCCGCAAGAATGAGTTTGTTTTGACAGACAAAGCGACAGCGAAAGCGAATCAAGAATATTCTACAAGTGATAAAATACGAGAGTGAGTACCCACCGGCCAGCGAGAAATTTTCTAGTGCAAACCATGAGTGATTCAAGCGACGTGCATCAGTGTATCAGAAATAAATTATTCAGGAGTGATTACAAGTGCGAATTACGAAATTTAGCGTGAATTTATTCATGTCCAGTAAATTAATTAAATTAATAACATTTTAATTAATTTTAAGTGCTTTATTTGCCACCTATAGCCACGATCCCGTAACTATATTATCATGAGACGTGGCTGTGTCAGGCAAATGAAAACACTGGAAATTAATTACCGATTTATTAATTATTTTAACAAACTCACTGGACACGAATTTAATTTGAACACTATTTTTTAATCCTCAGTATTTCTCAATTAACCACTCGTCTGTGAAACATTTTTATTCTGTTCAATTATCGCACGTAAGCAGGTATTTCGCTGAATATCTGTAGCTTCGAATTTAATCTGCGCGTTGGTAACACTGCAGTCGCTGGCGTTTAATTGCCGTCGCGTTGGTCAAGCGTCAAAACAAACACGAAGCGCCACGACACTGGTTCCGCCTTTTTATACGAAACACATTGGATTTTCGAACCTCAGAGATTGTTCTAGTGTTAACGAGAATTTTTCCGTCGCTTTCAGATTGTACCAGACTTTTGTAAAATGTTGTAGATAATTCCGGATTGTTGTTCTACAGCATTCCATAATGTTGTCGTCTTTGATATTGCGAGGGATCCTGATCAGTGTGCAATTCCTTCTGTTAACCATTTCATTACAATATATACACCGAGTGTAATAAAGTTAGTCCACAATATTTTACAGGTATATTTCTACCTATATTGTTATTTGAAAATGTTGCACCATCGCTGTCAGTAGATTTGGAGATAAGATATTTCGAAATTTGAATTTATTTTCTACTAGTTGTTCGGACCCGGCGTTGCACGGGTTAAGGATTAAGATGAAAATAAATTTGTGGGGAGAAACAAAGGTTCCATTGTTTTGCAAAGCCTCTAATAAAAACTATGTTTCCATTTAATCAACACTGAGATGGATAGGATGTATATGGAAGGAATGTAGTCTGATTTTTCCGTCGGGAATATATATGCAAAATTCTGGTCCAATAAATCAAGTGATAAAGATTTTTACGGAAAATATATCTGGGGCAGGGAATGGATTAGAGAGGGAAGGGGAAATTTCGTCTTTATTAACCGAGTGTTCCGAAAGAATAAGTATACAAAATTTGGGTCAGATCGGTTAAACGGTACAGATTTGTATGAAATATAAATCAGAGGATGGGGAGGGGTGAGATAAAAGGTGAAGGGGTAAATTTCATCTACGTTACCCGCCGGGTCCCAAACAATAAGTTTGCAAATTTTGACTCCGATCGGTCGAACGATACAGATTTGTATTGAAAATATATGAAGGGGAGGAGAAGGGTAAAAGAGGAGGGGGTGAATGTGGTCTATATTACCCGCCGGGTTCTAAAGCATAAGTATGCAAAATTTGAGTCGAATCGGACAAACGGTTTAGATTTGTATAGAGAACAGACAGACAGACATTGAGTTTTATAGGTATTTTTTTAAATTTTTTTTTTTATTTGTTCATGGGAAACATAGATACCTTTGACTTATATTCTCTAAAACGTCGCACTATTATTATTTTATCAATTACTATAAATTCTTTCGCTTTAATACAAGCCAAATGAAATGATTAAAACTTTAGATTTTTTCTTCACTTTCTTATGTGAATCCAAATCTCGGGTAGTATCGCTGTACTACGTGACCGGGTAATAAAGCTTGTATTATAAAGAAGCTTCTTCCGAAAAGTTTTCTAATTTTCAAAATACACAAAACAAATTAATTAGTGTTGATTTCATCTAATTATTTAATTCTAAAGTGTAACAAAAGTGCCGTGTGACGTAAAGCTCCGAGCCGCTTTCGCAGAGATTTGAATGCCTCATTGTTAGACTAACCCATATTATAATAATTATTCTGTTTGACCTTTGATTAAAGATTATTCGGGGAATTTGTATTTAATCCGTAACCAGGAGCCATTGTCTACAATCGTTTATTCTAATGGAAATATTTAATTTTACCTCACTATAATTTGACCAAATATTTGTATTATTATAATTTCATTGAATATTTATATATTTATAACAATTACAATGTATTGTATTGTGAATTGTTCATTAAATGTTACGAAAGTTTATAATGAATTGATTTCCATCAACAGTACGATATTGAATGAACTCAATATGATGATTTTCAAACAGTTAATGTATTTATTTATTTATTTGAAATTTAATATTTATTTATCTTAATTATTTAGTTCCACACTTAATTTCACTTAAACACATTGCATTCCATCTTGTCATTTAAAATTTTTTACAATAAAATTTTTGCAATCCTGTTTAAACCTCCTTATATTCACCGTGTTTTGAATTTCCTTTGGCAGGCTATTGAAGATTTTTAGACCTTTGTACATCATCCAATTTTTTGAGGCATTTTCCTTTTTCTTCGGTAGCCTTATGTTGTCGCTTCCTCTTGTATTGTAAGTATGAAAATTCCTATTCAGCTTCATCAAAGTATTTGGGTACTTGTCCTCGTTTAATTTTAAATATTTGCACCAATACATTATATTTATTCTTTGATTTACTGTTTCTAGTCCTAGGGCATTCAACATTTTTGTTATTTTGGTTCTCCTATTACACTTCAATATTATGCGCATCGCTCTGTTTTGTACTATTTGAAGTTTATTCGTATTGATTTTTTCAATAAATAAGTGGTGTTTACAAAGTTAATTTATATATATTATAATTATGTCACCACAAAATAAATTTGCTATATTTGAAGAAGATCTTATTTTATAGTTTCAAATTATATTTGGTTGTTTGCAAACCTGAGTGGAATATTTGTGTTACTAAAAATAAGCAAGAATTTAAAAATAATGCTCAAATTAAATTCGAGTCTAGTAACTTTGTGTGATTGCTAAAATTTTAATTAATTTAAAGTGTTTCATTTGCCTTTCACAGCTATGATTCGGTGACAAAACAATAAAGCCAAGACAGAACACAAAATAACAAAAAAAAAACAATTTTAACAAATTAAGATACAAGTGATGTAATGTGGGAGAAGATAAGTATGAGTGAATGCGTATTTGCATGTGTGTTTGTTTTTACGTATATGTGTAAATACCTTGAGTATAAACGTCACATGGAACCATAGATAAACACAATTGTTTATTTAGACAAACAAATTTTAACTACAAATATTTGATTGATGTAAGATGCAAACGGAATATCAGCGGTCAATGTACTGACTTTATCATTTGACGCCCAATAAGTGAGGCTAAATACAAATTGAGATTCTCAAGTCTCAAAAAGTAACAAGTCGAAAAAGTCAAGAGTTGACTTCAATAAATCTTATGGGGGAATCTCTTTTTTAAATAAAAAAACCTTCAGAATGATCCATTTTAATCCTCCATCAGCTTTACGTTCGGACCTAATTAATTTTTGATTTAAATTGTAAGGTGTGATTTTACCAATTTTTCAAAATTTTCTTCTGTAACTTTATGAAAGGCTGTTTTAAAAAATATATTAAAAAATGATAACTTTGTTTACTTCAGTAATGTTACTAATATTAAACTTAAGACAAAGGGACGGCGTGAGGAGTGGAATGGAAATTAGAGGGGACGTAATAAATAGATGGAGTTTGAATATTGATTACATTTTTGTTACTATTAATCGCTAAGTCGTTTTACCGTTGATACCAAATTTCATGATTGTACCATTAAGCTCGCACTGCATGAACAATTTTAATTTTCCGTTGCTGCATTCGATCCACTATTCACTTTGATACAGAGAAAAAACGATATTTTCTTTTAACTTGACCCAGTTAACCTTTTAATTGAAAAAGCTTCTACTGTCACTGCGCTGGCGACGTATTGTGTTCCCCATCACAAGTGGTGTGAAACGTTTTAAAACATAAGGTAATCAATCTTCTGTGATGCAGTGTTTCGGAATTCTCCCGACAGATGTCACGTGTCGCTGCATCCGGCGGAAATGAATTCAGATGGACGAGCTTCCGCCACCGCTCGTTTCCGCTCCCATCAATTACCGATAGGGTTGACAATTATTATATTATTTTTACTTGTTATCAAAATAATATGATCTTTTTGAGCACGCCTAGAAATTTGTTTCATCTTCTTTAATTTAATTTAAAAATCAGTATTTTATTAACTAAAATTAATGAAATACTTATATTTTAAACGAAAGTTTTAAAAATACTTGCATCATGTTTATTAGCGATAATATAGTAATTATGGGTTAAATATGTACGTAATATGTTTATAAATGTTATAACAAATGTCATATCGGTTCACAAAATCGTTACATATTTTTAAATCTACTCAATTATTATTTTGATCTGAAATATTTCCATAAAAATACAACAAATGATTATCATATGTTACATTATTTGACTCTGAAGGTCTAATTGTAAGTCACTACGTACCAAGTGATCTGATTAGGAGATCTTGCCTGTTTCTAGGAGACAACTATGTTTTTTCATAGCACAAACGTTTAGCTTAATTTGAAGAGTTAAAATATTGATGCGACCTACATATATATATAAATCAAAATATGTGTTGTTTTTATAAATGCTGCACTTTGATTATATCCCTGTTTCACAAAAGACTCTTTATTCAGAAATATTACAGAGCCAACTCATTCTAACAAAATTTATCCACCGTTTTTATTTTATGAAAATAATAAATCATATCAAGCTCGGATTCTGCAGAAAAAAGTTTTTTATTTGGTAGAAAAAACTGTGAAATAATTTTTGACGATACACAATCACATAATATAAACTATTCTGAATAGCTTGTTAAATAAATTGTTTATTTTGTTCCAGCTGCTAAAAGACGCATCCGTCGCCCTATCAAGATGTCCACATCTGTTTCCACAAGCAGCTCATCTTCACCAGCAAAAATCTTGGCTGCTTCTAGAAGAGGAGATCAGGTAGCCGCTGGCAGCGCTCCCAAGCCAGCTTCTAGCAGGTTCCGGAGACCACCGGCTTCCAGGAAGTCTTCTGCGGCTCTTGACAATGCAGTCCTTGGTAGTTCCAAGGATTTAAAGGACAAGGATGGATATAAAGTAAGCCAATTGTTTTTAAAATATTAGTTTACTGAATTTATTGCACAATTTTTTTTTCACTTTCGACAAAATTAACTTTTAGTAGTGATTTCCATTCAATTTCAATTTAAATTTATTTATTTTATAATTTGTATATTACAAACATAATGTTTAAGCCATACATATTATGAAAGTATATTTATTAAAATAAGAATATTTAATTTAATAAAAATAATATATAAAATCTGGTCAAAGGTGTTGGATCCTCCTTCGGAAAATATTTTCAGACACGTGGAATATATGAATACCCAAAGCGATATTGTTTAGCATAGCGGAAACTTTTCCAACGGGCATAACCATCGGCAGGTTGGTCCTGTATATAGGAATGTGAAACAATCTATGCTTACGATGTCTAAGGTAATTATCAGGAACATAAAAATCAATGCTCCGCATAATTTCAGAATTATCGTTCTACCGCGCAACAATCGATAAAAATGTATAATCAAATACACATTAATTCTAGTCTAAACTATTGTAGCCAAGCGTACCCTGAAGAAAATCAGTTGGTGGAGCCAAGGATAATGCCCGTACTCTCTCATGTGCAGATATCTCGGAAACTTTTTTGGATTTTCTCCACCATAAGACAGTATTTGCTCTCATGTGGCCCCCAAATCATCGAGCCATTCTCGAGTCTACTTTGCACCTCCGCACCGTAAAGGCATCTTGGGATTTTTAAAATGAGAAAATGCCAAATGATCCCTTTTTATTCCAGGATCATAGGCAAATCTAAAAATCTGAATCTGTTAACCAGAAAAAAAATGCAAACATTATGTACGGTGTCCAAGATATATGACATTAATTTAAAATAATATAAGGAATTTGTTTGTTTAAAGGAATTCGTGTGAGTGTGAATACACTTGTTTGAATTCATATAGAATGGAAGATATCTTCTTTTACAGCCTTCATTTCTCTATTGCAGGATGTAAGCCTCTTCCATACTCATACCCTTTTATCCTTCTCTGTTGTTTGCTTCATGTAGCCATTTCGATATAGCCCCACAACGGCTATATCGTCGGGCCATCTATTTTGAAGTCTTCTGACGCCTCTTTTATTCTTCAAAGGTGACTCTTGGTTTTCGTGCAAACCTTCATTAGTGATGAGCACGCGAGTGTAAGGACGAATTGAGATAAAATGCACTGCGACGGTTTTGGTATTATAGAGTGAATGGCTGATAAATAGACAGGCGGCTATTATTTTACAAGGCGAGAACAGATGATGGAGCGAAATAAGGCGACAGTGTTAAACCTATCACGACAGAATAATACAAATTTTGAAAGGGGATATTGCCGCGGCCTTAAGAATCGACGAGCGTGCACAAAATGTGCAGATGTCAGAAAGGATGCGCTTTGAACAACCTTGCAACATAAAAAAATGCGCACTAAATAATCTTCGCTGTTCTGAAAACCAGTCTTTAATATTTTGTGTACTGTTATTCTGTTAGTTTTCTCATCTCAGGGGTTCCTGGTTTGATTTGCGGTGGGGTCGCAATGTGTATGTATAAAATAGGATACTGTAGTACGTAACATGAGATTTTAAATAGCTAAATCAAATTTATGCATACAGTAATTTTTTCAGCACTCAATCAAAATAACGTATAATATACGTATTACAAACTTCTAAATATTTGATCTGGTTTGGTCTATAATAAATATATTTTTTTCGCAACTTAACTTACAGTTAATTACATTTTATTTTATTCTAGTCTATTAAAACTATAATTAACACATAATTTTTTTTCGCTGTACCTCTCTATAATGAAACTAAATCATATGCTAGGAGAGGGACTTACACTTTTACGTGATTACTTATTTTGTGTACATGTTTTTAAAAAAATATTTAACTTTTAAATGTGTTTCTTGTAGTGTTCGTTTAACCTCTTTTTTATTTGTTTGATATCAATTATCTTCTTAATTTCTGTGCAAAGGCTATTGAAAATTTCTATTCTTAATAGATTTATAATTTTGTTGATATTGTTTGGTGTTACATTTAGGTATTTTGAAACTATATAAAGATCTTAAGGAGGTGTTTGTTTCAAATTTTGTATAAATATTTTCTTTAATTATTTGTATAATAGATTTTTTTTGTAAATATTTTCTAATTTCGGAACTGGGAATTTCAAGAAAGTGTTTGGGCTGAGAAAGTTAACTTTTTTTTAAGATCACTTTGATATTTTTGTAGAACTTTCAGTGGGCTCATTGTGTTATATATTAGGGTATAGACTTATGAGGCGAGCGTTGAATGCAGCAGAAACAAAAGACGTCCGCAGAAGACCTTGCATGGCCAGATATCAAATAAAAAAAACGTGCAAACGAAGATGTATAAAAGCAAAAGTGGTGTTCCAGAACAGCTGAGTGTGGCGTTCTATCCTTTCTGCCTAACCCTTTGGAAATGGTGATGGTTTTTTAGTTAATACAGATTTACTAAATTATGGGCAGACGTGTAAGACTGAAACAAGAAAGTAACTTATCCAATAGTCATAACCATCGGTAGAATGACAACGTGTATTGGGAATTGAAATTGACGATATTACCGTTATTTAATTAGTTAAGTTAACCACTTTGAAGAAATACATAAATGAACACTATATTTTTTTTCTATATTATTTCATTCTGTATGTTTCGAAATATACATATGTAGTTAGGTAGGACCATGGATACTGCCCATATTTTCCAGGACAGAACTAACTTTGGATTTACTTTTGAAGATTCTCTTACATAAGGGAATATTTAATAACCTACAGTTCTCGTGTCATCGATTTACTTTACGATTAAGTCGCACCAACGAGTTGTATGTAATTCTTAGGGCTCAAAATTTACAATGCTCTGCCACAAAATCTTACTCATGAAACGTCATTTGGTTGTCGAACATTGTTTAGAAATCTTTTGATGACCTCAAGATGATTCAAGGCTTTTAATTTAAGAGATTCTAATTAATAATGCCGTCGTCCGTTTTTTTTTCTGTACCTTCTCATTTCAATTCTGAAATTCTAAAATATTCATATTCCATTTGCAGAATCTATACTGGAAATACAAATTAATGCTTCTAAATTATGTATATCCTTCGCATCAATATCCTTATTTTAGAAATTCTTCTCCATTATTGGTAGGGTTAATCCCTCAATCCGACAATACAGAGAAGGGTTGACAATGAATAATAATTACACTCGTCACTTGTTTGATTTAAATAAACATGATAAATATCGAGTAAACTAATGATTTAATAGTGCTTAGAACAGGAATAAGCCCATTCAATAAGGGACTCATCTTTTTTATTGAACAGCACTCTCTTTTAGTCGATGGACTCATGACCAAGCATCGCGGTCCTTTCTTCTGCTTCCACAGTACGAACTGATTTCCCTCACTCTTAGCGAATCTGACTCTTAAAAGTAAGGATGAGTAATACTCTGGTCAAGCCTTGAACCTGATCGGTCCATGTTATTGGCATGTATGTCGGCCGCTCACCCTCTATTCTTATTTAATCTCAGTGATCACCAATTTCTCCAGATTGTCTCCTTCTCTTCTAGCATGCCCAATTTTATCATTTTTCTGCATGTTGTGGAAAGCTTTTCTTAAGTACGGATTTTCTGAAGAATAGAGATATTTGTTCGTGTCGCAATCCATAGCATTAGCAGGATGTAACACTAATTCGATATTTCGTAGGAGTTTTTATTTTCTTTGCTTTCTTTTTTCTTCGCAGAGTCGAATTTTATTTCTTCACAGGGTCCAAGTTTCCATTTCAAATAGAATCATTCAGAATGCCGGGCTTTAACCAATCGAACTTTAACGTTCTGTGAAATAGAGCGGTTCTTCTACATTTAATTCTTCTTCTTCTTATAGTACCATCTCCTATCGGAGGTCGGCGCAATCATATTGGTGATTGTGACTCTATTTACCGCCTCACGGAACAATGCAGTCGAATTACACTTGTACTAGTCCCTCGAGTTACGACGCCATGAGGTGCGGCGTTTTCCTACACTTCTTATACCAATTATTCTTCCCTGTTTTGACATTATTTTGGTCCTATCATAATACGTCAGAGATACTCTAGCTTTCTTATCTTGATAGTCCGCAGCACTTTTTGATCTATTTCAATATGACGGAGGTCTTCAACATTCGTCACTCTGTCCACCCAGGAATCTTTCAATATGCATCTATAGAGCCACATCTCAAAAGCCTATATTACGTTTGGTTATACAAAACCAAATATTATGATTGGTTATACACAAAAAAATCGAAATTAATCAATTAATGAAATAAAGTTTATTAATTGGATAATAAATGTAACAAAATTTTACGAATATAAAACCGTCTATGCCATTCATTATACATTCAAGCATTTTATCAAAATTTATAATCATCTGCAATTACGAGCTTCTAAACCTATAGCAAAATGTCACCAAGAGCATGCTGTTATGAATTTATAGTAGAAAATGTTCGTTATTTTCCGCGATAATTGCCTGCAAAGTGAAAACATTGCCAGCTGTAAGCGGACTTGTACGAGGCAAATAAACATAATCGATGCATGAGTTTCATTCAGTCTAAATTTCCCATGCTTCATTGATTATTATGCTAAATTCAGAACTACATTTTATCGGAGAAAACTCATCGGTTAAGATAAGGAGAGCAGAGAAATCGGATAATTTTTAATTAGCAGATTTCTTTATATAAAACAAAGGTGATCGAAAAAATTTAAATACTCAAATAAAAAAACCGCTTTAAAAATGTGATAAAAATTTATACAGATATCAAAGAATGAATGTATTTAAAAGTCACTTTTCACTTCTGCATTTATGATAATTGCGCAAACTGAATATCATAAGCGTCTAGAAAAATCTAATCGCAGCAAACTATTGCTTGAATAACGTTAGCCCTAAAAATAAAAATAGTGAAAACAACACACATATGGAACAAAGTGTCCATATTAAACATATAAACAACTTCAAAAAAATTGATTGATATTCTGTCACGGATGAAATTGATGATCGTTACACTGTATAAAGTGATCACTTAAGCCAGCCATATGACAGATTGTAAACCTTATAGACGCCCAAAAAGACTTTCATACCTATTTTCACTTACAAAAAGTAGCTTCATATCTATGAGACATCAATATATCTCGGTTAGTCCAAGTGTTTAGTAAGATTAATGCGTATAGCGTATTAATTTGTTTCAAAGGATGGAAGGCAAATTTTTGGTTTTCAATGATACAATATATCCTTTCGGATTTTCCACAGCTAAAAAAGTCCAGTGATATAAAATCAGAAAGGCATTAAAGAAACTTACGTTGTGTAGTATGGAGGCCTTCCGCATATCACGCATGTTCATGGGTTTAAAGCTTATAACAAATACATTAAATTATCAAAATAAAATAAAAAAGCACAATTACCAAGACGAGTAGGAATGAGCTGGGCCGCTTTTGGCAAACTCAAACATATTTTCAAAAAATAAAGAGATCCCAATTAGCCAAATAAAAAGAAAAGCCTTTGAATCGTGTATAGTGATGACGAATGGGGTGTCAATGGAAGATCTCAAAAGGTATGGACCGTGTGGGGGGGAAGAAATGGCTACAACAAGCAAATAACAGGGAAAGATGGAAAGGGCATGGAAGGGGCCTATATCTAGCAATAGAGAGATGAAGGCTGAAGAAGAAGAAGAATATTAAATTGTCTAGCATGTTGATGGCTCAATTGCAAATTCCTGGATTCGTAGTC
This sequence comes from Agrypnia vestita, assembly GCA_016648135.1. Taxonomy (NCBI): domain Eukaryota; kingdom Metazoa; phylum Arthropoda; class Insecta; order Trichoptera; family Phryganeidae; genus Agrypnia; species Agrypnia vestita. The sequence continues at coordinate 121,387 of JADDOH010002592.1, read as the reverse complement.
AAGGTCCTGGGCCTTTTGTTTGACGGTGAGTAATGAAGTCTTCTGTGATAACGTTACACAACACGTTATTTATTCGATTTAAATTCGGAAAAGTTTTACAACTATTTATATGGTAAACAATTTATTGACGTTCTTCGTATACTCACTCAAAATGATGTATGAATATTGGGAAGCATTTTTGACAGTGTTTAACAATAAAAAAGTCGTTCAAAATTCGTTCAACAAAATATGATAAATGAAATACCATGAGATAAGTATCAGATATTAAATAACGATAAATGTCGGTATCGTGTACACGTGTTAAGATTTTGATCCGGAGATAATCTCAGAGATTTGTAGCACCGATCCTCGTACACGTCGTTCGATTTGACAGTAATACTCTGCGCACAAATGATACCTGAACCATAGATACCTAAAACTATTTATTTTGAAAAATTAGAAAACGGAAAATATAATGTTACAAGCGTTTATTCAGTTTCAACTGCTGCGGTGAAATTCTAAATCACCCATCGGATGAAAGGAACAATCAATGAAGTGATATTTGATATTCGACAAGCAACAAGCGTGAAGTGAGGTACATATCAAAACGTATATCAAACACTCTTTCGATTCTGTGAGGTTAGGTGAACACTGTGAACTGATAGTCATAGAATTGTCCTAAAATAATCTCATTGGGGTGCTGTGTTCATTTCAGAGATTGGAAAAGTACACGTTTTCTTCTGATTTTCAATATAATAACATTTTATTAGTATATTTTGTACAAAATTGACACATTTATTCTCCCTATGGCCATGAATTTAAGAATAATAGATATTTTTCTAACATTATTTCTTAGATTATTTCAATATTTTTTTTAATATTTATCGCAAATATACCTTGCGGTTATTCATTTTAATTAAATTTATTTTATGTAACCTCATTTTTTATTTGTTTCATTGGGCAGGTGATCATTATATTTTTTTTTTGCATAATTCAGATTTAACAATAATTAATACCTACCTAACTGAGTGTATAAATATAAGAACATAGAATAATAGAAAGACATGTGAAAGTTTCATTAAATATTGGTAATATTTTATAGTTGATAAATTTATTTTATGACTCAAAAAATTTTGATTACTTTTGCATGCTTTACTTATTTCTAATAAATAAGACCTACAATTTATCATTCAAAAGATAAATCCATCTTTCAATAAAAATGTGATAATTTACCATTTATTGATAAGAAATTCTGAAAAGCAATGTCTATTTTAACATATTGTGTGATCTTTGACTCTGATGATGAAAATTCAAGCTATTTTACCGATATATAAAGCAGTGCAATCATTACAACAAAGCTTATATACAAAAAAATTGAAAAGTTGAAGTTTCTCTGTAGTATTGATGGGAGAAGATTTACGTTGACGCAACCAATCCGATTTCGTGTTGCAAAAGTGTCTAGTTGACAAAATAATTCATGTAGATGGGTCAAGCAATGTTTTGTTGCTGATATTATATTGATGAGTCGGGGTAAGCAAGCAAGTCAAATATTAGGGACACGATACCGCAAATCAAGACTTTGTTTTGTCAGCGACTTTATGCAAATGAACCTGCGGAGATATAAAGGAGGCTAGAACACAACAAGAGGACACATCGTATCGAGCCTAAAAAATAAGTAGCCTGGGTATGAAACATCTGAACATTAGTCATTTCACCCTTAGTATTATTTGTATAAATTTAGGCCTAAGTAACTGTTTTCGAAACAGATAAGATTGACTGTAGTAACATATTTTTAACTTTGTCCACAGATCGTGTGTTACTACACTAACTGGTCGCAGTACCGTACCAAGCTGGGCAAGTTCCTCCCGGAAGACATACAGCCCGACCTCTGCACTCACGTCATCTTCGCCTTCGGTTGGCTGAAGAAAGGACGACTCAGCTCCTTCGAGTCCAACGACGAAACCAAAGATGGAAAGATTGGTCTCTACGACAAGATCAACGGACTGAAGAAAGCAAACCCCAAACTGAAGGTCCTTCTTGCCATCGGTGAGTAAAAATGATTCATTAATTGAAAAAATAATTCAGCATAAAAAAAAATATACACGTCACACGATAGTGATTTTAGTGATAAAAGAGAACAATATTTAAAGTAATGTTTAAAAAATAATGTCCTCAAACATCCGGCCGCTGGTATTCCTCGAAACTTACTTATATTTTGAAACGCTCTATGACACAAATCACGTGGGATTTTGGCTATTTCTTTACATTATTCACTTAAAGTTGAGTTATTGTGACTAGTTTATCTAAATAAATACGAATTTTGAGATTACTATTGAAAAATTGAATTGAAAAAATGAAATTGAATTGAAAAAATCCAAAAGTGTCAAATTTGAGCAGCGGAGAGATATAGCATGTAACCTCTACACTATATTTGTTTTTGAGAAAACGTCTCCTTCGCGAGCGGTACAGTCACATTAAATTTATACCAGGTTATACCTGTTGAATCTTATTTGGTTATAATTTCAAGTCCAAATTAAAAAATCGTCTTATTTATTTAAGCATAAGCAGAATGCTTGCGAGTAGATAGCTCGTATCTTCTTTTATAGAATCGTTAACTGGTGCATAATTCTCTTCTCTTCTGCTGCTCTGTGGCCGCCCGGTTTTCTCCTTATTTTTCATTTAATTACATTAACTCTCTGGCATTGATTCACACTGTTTAATTGATAGTGAGCGCAAAACAGGCGCCAAACAGTCACAAGAATCCTCGCTGAACAATCACCATAAGAAAAAGCAATCCATTGCGACTAAATTTTCTAGGACCGAAATGCCACTCGCTGACGACCATTTACTTATTCTTTCCTCTTCCAGAACCAATTGGCCAAAAACAAATGGCCCGCCCAGATTTTTTATGACTTGTTCATTGTTGGGCGTATTGATCCTGGGTATTATTCAACTTCCCTAGAAACTTAAATCATTCTTATTTATCCTTGAAAATCATTCGTTCTGGTCTTATGCCGTGTGCAAAGACACCTAGTAATTTTGTCATATATTTTATTTGATTTGGCCATCTTAGAGATGATAATTTAATCTTTTAGTACCTTAATACATTATACAATTCCTAGTTACATTTATTTTAATAAGTACCTATATCATTTTTATCAGTATATCAACTGCTGAATGATGGATTTTCCACGACTCTGCCACTAAGAATGTAATAAATAAACTCTTATATTACACTAACACGTCTTGTTGTTATCTTATAGGAGTGCGAACGATAGGTCAGAGATTTTTGTTTCTTATGTAAATTACCTGAAATTTTTTGTGAGTTTTAAAAAAAAAATACTGACACTTTCCATTTTCTAAGCATTTTCCTTCATTAATATATCTAGGACATCCGTTTCTCTTTAGTTCTGGATTTCTAAGACAGATATAACTTTAAAGACATCGCCTCTCCACTTTAGCTTTAGCCTTCTCAAACTCCTGCCCCCTTTTGATACAATATTAATTAATATATAAATGACTAACTAACTACCATGCCTTTCTCGCGTGGGTAGGCATTGAGAACAGCGAAATACTGTTCTGTTCTGGTACCACTTTTACCTCGTGCACTTTCATACATTTTCCTATCACTTCTTTTCGTTTTCTAAAATTCTTAACATGGCGATTCTCCAGTATTTTATTTATCTAGCATACTAAGTCTTTCGCGGGTACCATTTTTTTCTGATGACTTTAATACTCGCCTCATATATTTTCTACACCAATCTCTCCTCGCTCATACGTTCCAATTATCAAAAAATCTCAGCGATCCTTTTTTATTCTATCTTTCACGCTACAGCCATAATATTATACTGTAAGATTCTACTATAAATTGTGTTATTAAACGCTTTCATGGAATTCACAAATATTTAATTCAAAATAGACAATATTATTACCCAACGCGACAATCGCTTCACAATTTTCCGTTCGATAATAGCTGACGATTCGCACGCATGTGGAAACTTCCATTCAATGCATTCTCACACTTTCTAAGTTCTACATTTTCCGATACAAAACAGTTAGCAAAAATCCCACATAAATTATTCGATGGCAGGCGAGAAATTAAAAAAAAATGGCAATCACAAAACCTATCTCTAGCCAGATTCAATGCTCAATGCTAATAGAAGTTTTTTCTTAAACCACTCGGTATCTTGATCGGTATGCTTAAACGTGAGAATCGTCTCAAAGTTTGACCCCAAATGATTTTATTTTAATTAATTCATGCTTTCATTCTTAATCCATGTCACACCTTTTATCTCGGTTGTCCTCCTTTCTTTTGGCGTGATAAATGAATTCTCATGGATTTAAATACTTAAAATGTTCAGATCAACGTGTCACCAAGACGTAAATAAAGAATAGTTCACAATGGTGAAGAATTTTAATAAGAAGTAGATCTGTGATCAAATGATAAAAAAAATAGTAGGTAAATTTTAATAATCAAACATTTTCTATTTTTACATACAATAGAAGATCGTATCATTACTACATTACATATAAATTTAATCTATCAATGTGCATTCGTTAACTAGTATTAAAACGATACAAACTGTGTTCAAGATGAGTACTGATTGTCTCGTAATGTTTGCTTGTTTTATCAGTTGTGCGTCAGAGCATGGCTGAGGAGCCCAATTCTCGAACCACACACCCTTCAACAAGTTGAACAAGTATATTCGGTGGGCTGGAGGGTTCTGAGAGAATGATTTTTCTCATTTTATTTCCTCCTTCTTTTATTCTCGGAAATCGCATCAGTCCTGTTTTGTTTGTTGGCTTGTTTCCCCGAAGTAATATTCTTTTTGATGCGATTTAGCCCAGTCATGATCCGCGATTTCTCGTCTATATCAAATCTGATAGATGTAATCATGAACTGGTTGTAATATACACATCAGCATCGTCGAATTCCATGAATCGTGTGTATTTTTAATTTATTAAATTTTTCATAATGAAGTTAACTATTCCTAAAAGGCTTCTTGGTTCCCGTAACTAAAAATACTTTTTAATTTCATACCATCCAATTCAGGTCGTTGAATGTCATCAGTCACATAGCGACCATCCTAAGTGGCGTGATTGATAAAGGTAAATCTTGATCACTTCAAGAAGTATATATACAGATGTATTTGATATTCATAGAAAGAGTCAATAAACACAAAATCGAACTATTCGTACAACTTATTCATTCTTCAAATATCCTCTGCTTTAATTCTAACAAATTCAAACTGAATTCGAGACAAGTGATTCTACTTAAAACTGAAATACATAAGAGCGGTTCTAAAATAAATTTATATTTTCACAGGTGGTTGGTCTTTCGGTACGCAGAAGTTCAAGGACATGTCGACCAGCCGTTATGCCAGGCAGACTTTCATCTACTCAGCCATCCCCTTCCTCAGAGACAGGAACTTCGATGGCCTGGACATGGATTGGGAGTACCCCAAAGGAGGAGATGATAAGAAGAATTTTGTATTGCTACTCAAAGGTAAGCAAAAACATTATTTAGGTTTTTTGTGTGATATTCGATTAAGACAGTTTATTATAGATTCTAAACACCAAATTGTAGTATTCGTAAAAATATATTTAAACAATAATCTGTTCTATAATCTAAATTAAAATATTTTAATTGGAGAAAAAATACATTATATGGTGTAATCTATACAGTTTGCAGTTAATGAAAAAAAATTGACTATCTTAAGGAGTAATCGATTACGATAGTAATAATCTGCAAGATAAAAAAGTATATTTTTGAAATTTTGTATCGTACCCATTAGGAAATGTATTTGTATTTTTTCAAAATAATTACAAGTTTTCCATGACTAATTCAAAAAAGATACATTTTCTAGATATTTAATAGGATAAAATGTCGCGTTTTTCATGTCTAAAATCGTTAACTGGACTTTACAAATCCCTTAAACTTTCATTTCCAATTCAAAATGAAATAACCTACGTAGGTACACGCTAAACTCCGGATGCGGAAAAAATATCGTCTGCGGTTTATGGATTTGCGCAATATTGGAAATTTCCCAAAAAGAAAATGACAATTCGTGTATTTTTAAAATAACAGTGAGTTGAAAAAATATTGAACCTTCTGAACCATGAGAAATTATAACTGTCGTTATTAAAAATTCCTTATTTAATCGAAGGGAACAAAATTAACTTTTAAATAGATTTCAATAGAGGCTGTCGATTCATTGTAGGAGGTCTCGCGACGAAGGAAAACTTTACGATTATTTCTGTAGTTCTTATTCAATTTCAATCGATTGCAGTATTGTAAGTTTCGCACCTAAGTTTGATAGCTATTTATGTATTTTTTATTCTTCGCAACTCTGTTTAATGATTGTTCTCGAGAAAAAGTAATTAGGGCCAAATGATTTCAAATATTAGCAAAATCTACTCGGTTGTATCACCTTTTCCGGAAGGAATTTTATAAACCTACAATGAACGGTAATTTAATGAGTTTTGAGCAACCTTTAATAATTGGAACGTTCTCTAAATTTATTCAAACACTGTTTCAAATTCGAAAACAAATGACATCTTCGATTTGACATGACGGGAAATCGCTATCCGAAACATGATTGGTGCATCCAAACGGAAAGTGGAGATAACGCTACGTGTAAAATGGCTTTATTTAATAAATAACTAACTAATACATTTTAGAATAAATAACTAATACATTTTAGAATTAACGATCGACAACATGCCATGTTATATTTTGATGCGTAAATTAACGCGGACTTGCTCGTTATGTGTATTGAAAATAATTCTGTGAATAAATTACAAATCAATCGCTTCTAAAATTCGGATTGAATTAAAAAACTGTGTTAAGAAAATGATGTGATCTTTTTAATAATGTTGAATTTCCTTCCGGTATTCAAATTAGAATTACTGTGAGGAAATCACGTTTTGCACTTAGTTGATTACACCAGTCTTAATTGATAAACATTGATCTTTGTAGCGTTACAAAATATTAAACGATTTGGAACAGTCAGCGATTGTAGGATATGCATCAAATGTAATTGTATTTATGCTCCTTATTATTCATTTCCTATAAATACATTTATGTTCCTATAAGTAGATTTTTTTGAAAAATTCTGAAAAAAAAATTTTGGAAAAAAAAATTTTGGAAAAAAAATTTGAGAAAAAAAAATTTTGGGAAAAAGAATTTCGAAAAAAAAAACTATAAAAATGTAAAGGACGTTACACGAAGTTACGTGGATGAACGGACTTACGGACGGACGGACAGACAGACAACAAAATTATTATAATTGTGATACAATTTTTAATAACTGAAAAATTGTTGATGAGATTGAAGCTTATATCGAATTTGACTTAAGAGTTGCTTTTATGTATTTTTGGTACCTTATATAGTGAATGAATTAAAAATATTTGTTCAACATATTTGTCGAACTATATTTATCATAAATCACCACAATAAATGCGAGAAATCACTTATTACAAAAAGGGAATCTATTCACAAAAAAATTGACATATCTTATACTCATACGGATAACGTTTTTCTAGTTTGCCCCTCCCCAACTCACATGCAGATCATCTATTTTGGTTTGGACTCCTCAGACATCTTCGGAATTTTTATTAAAAACCAGATGTTCTTTTGTTTTGTTGGTATAAAATTATGTATTCATTTTATTTTTTGTCATTTTTAAATTGCCTTCTTTGACTCACTTTCATGATATATTTTGTGCGGTAAAAAAATAAATATTCTATAATAAAAATATATCCATATTATTACTTATTGGTTGAATGATAAGAAGCAGACTTATGAATAATATTTTTAAAAAATCTTATCAAAAAAACGACTTTTTGCATACTTTCTGACGCTTAATTAATATCATAATAACAAACACTTACACAATGGAGTGATGGTTATATTGATAGCTTTAAATCATCCCAATTACACAGATTTTCATACAATCTACACAGCATCTTCGATTAATTGGCATCTTGGCTGGAGAAAGTTGTAAACGATAATGTTTGTATAATTTGAAAACACCTGTAAATTTCTAAAATACATAACGAACATATTGAATTTTTCTGTTATTAAATAATACGAATGACGTCACGTCTCATCACATTGGAAGATACGTCAAAATTGGCGAAGGCTTGTTGATTACAGTGTCCACCGTAACAGTATTTTTTTTACATATACCAGTAGGTATGTTCATCACTTTCAATTATATGATACATTCCCATATACGTACAACTTGATTGTTGGATACTTTCACTAGTTGTATGATTTCCATGTTATGTATATTTTCCATAATAAGCTTCTACGAGATAACGTTCTAGTGCGTATTTAGTATTAACAAATATTGTTGTTTTAGACTTATATTAATATTATTCAGCGTTCTGCGTAAAACCAGACTCTAAATTTAATTAGAATAATATGTTGTAAAGAAAAAACATAAATTACAGTGAAAGTAAGTGAAATATTAAAATTTAAATTCAGTTCAAGAACGGCTTAACTATAAAGTTACTATGCATCATTCGCATATCAAAACATCTGCAGGGACGTAATGATTTAAATAAAAAAATATTTTGTATCTAAATCATTACAGAACGTGCCTCTTTTTATTCACAAAAGTTAACATCTGTCATTTTTTAAATCAAAACCATCTATTTGTTTGTGAAGCCAAGTATTTAAACAAATTAAACCGTTTAATCCAAATATTGGAGAACATCCTCACTGTAGTATATTGGAGAATATTCTCAACAACCAAAGTGTTTGCATGGGAAGAAAAAATTAAACAGAGTGATGATTTGTTGTTTGTTTATTATTTTCGGTTGTATAATCTAGCATTGCGGTGACATCTGTTTTTAAATTGTTGTGATATTGCAATGTCTATTGTTCAGTTCGGATGAAATTCAGAGCATTTCGGATGGATTTGTTTAACAAGTTAACTATTTAACTACAGTTATTCCCGATGTCTAGTAGCCGTGCATTTTGTAGTGGAATATGTTGTTTAAGTCATTTAATTTTCTCAAACACAGTTATTACTACTTCTTACTTAAATATTGTTAACGAGCTATTTTCATGAGTTCAATTGTGCTACTGGTTTGATTTTTATGGTAAATATTTATTTTTCCGCGTTCATTGTATAACGTAACATCTTTAATATTTCTATTTACAAGGCTTTATTAAAAAAACTTGTTCGATAAAAATATATATCTTATTATCATGAAGAAACTATAGCTATTCAATACAATTAATTGACACGACCGATGTACACTGTTATACCAACTTAGACACGATCAATATCATTCAAAAACAAGATCAATTAACTTCCTAGCGTTTTTATTTCTTCCCATCTATGTAAATTATTGCAGCTTCTTATCGATAACAATTATTAATGACGCAGTTTTATCTATTAAACATGATAATAGCTGCCAATATAATGATGGATTATTAATTAGTATTGTTTTTTTATTATAAAACTATGAGAAGCGTGTGTATCTTGCACGCACGAAATATGCTTTATTATATTTGAAAACATCTGAACGTGAATAGTTTTCAATGTTTTAAGCCTTTTTAATGCTTCTTATCACAACAATACATTCAAAAATTTAGTGAGATATGTAAATATTGTCATGGACCGGGACTTTGGGAGACAAATAAAAAAAAGATTAATTAATTATTCATTGGACAAAGTCACTTAAAATGAATTTAATTTAACACTATTTTAACGCTTATTTAAAAATACACTATTTCGCAATATATTACTCGTATATGAACACTTTTATCGCTGGTAACATTTTAGTTATCACTCGTAGAATACTCGATTCTCGCACATATAGGTCACATTTATTTATTTCGCCACTATCGGTAAATACTCGCCAGATTATTTCGCTGGTATCTATCACTCCTAAATTCATGACTGGCCGTCGTCTCGCGACTAACTTCGCGCGGATCGAGCTGTCAATCAGAACTTCTCACGGCGCCCTGGATCCGCGCTTTTTATATGTGATCACGTTGGTTTCGAATCCTCGATAAGATTCTTTTTTATTTATTTATGGTCTTTGTGTTTAGTTTGCAGAACTCCATGTTTATTTTTAATGAAATTTAAAATTAATTAAATATTAATAAATGTTATTGTTCAGTTTTACGGGTTAAGTGTTATTTTAAGTGAGACAGCCATTTCGGCTTGTTAGACCATTATCAAACAGTGGATATATATATACCACGTATAATCGATTTATTTATAAGATTTAAGTTTAGGGTAATTAGATATTTTCGATGAAGCCCTATATTAATATTCTTTTTTCCCTGGGCACTTATCATTAAAGATTCCCCGGTTTATCAAATTCTATGTTATACTTAATTATCGAAATTCCCCGTTTTCTATAAGTGATTTTCTGTAAGTGATTGGAATAAAATTCTCATAATTACAGTTAATATGACTTACTTCATCACTAGTACCTACCTCTGCAAACCAACGTGGTATTAGACGTTATTTTAGGTACTTACCTAGAGAGTAAGCTAAAAATATTTATAATCAATTAAAGCCGTGCGAGTTATTGAATTCCAATATTTTTTTATTTTTTTAAAATAGAGGCGCGATCACGGAACACGTGTCACATCAATATTCTTACTATTTCAAACTAATCTAAATGCTTGTGTTATGAAAACAAGACTAACTTGCTAGTCTGGAGTGAGGTTCGCACCCGCGACCTTTGGATATTTTTCTTTCGGTACCTACGAATAGTAAATTTCCTTGAAAAATATTTTTTAACTTAATTAAGAAAGCATTATGGAATACACATCGACAAATACAATTTTTATTAATTAAGAAAATACATCACCCCATACACTTTAAATTTCAGTACTAACTCTAAATTATTTCTTCGAGAACAAACTAAATGACTTAGATTCCTAGACAGTTTCTCCCCTATCTGCTACCCATTTTCCAATTACCGCACAAGTGCGAGTTTTGGGATCGAAGTGGGTTTGTAGAATCAGTTCGGCTCCAGTGGGCCGGTGCAATGGATGCTGGAGTATCGCAAGCAGTAACGAACTATCGTTAATCGAATCTTCGGTGCAATATTCAGATAAACGGAGATGTACTACCATGTGGTTGCAGGTAACATACGAAACAGAGAATGCAAACATTTTGTATTTTCATCCAGAAATGTAATGAAAAATAAAATTTCAAGATATATTGTATATCAAAGATGTCTCGTATAGACGAAGCTATTTTTTTATTAATAAATAAAAATAGATATGGAAATATTTTTAGGTGTTAGTCGCTGGGATGAAATTTTAATATACTCAAAATATTCTTAAATATGATTTCGTTTAATCAAATAATTCATGTTTTTTTTTCAAATGTAAATTTTCACAAATTAGAAAATTATTATAATTAATTTCATTAAAAAATCTTAACAAAAATACATCTCTACATCTAATAATACAGCACCGAATATACCCTGTCCTCATTGCTATTGTTATGTGAAATAATTAATGTCTCACTAACAAAAATAACTAATACACATTTAAAAACAGACGTTAAACTATAGGTTTCTATGGTTCATCAGTAACGCAGACTAGAGGCAATATGATTTTCGAATCCTGGTGGTAACCAAAGAGCATAAAAATTTACAAAGATGAGCTAAATCCGTACTTTAGGAAAGGGGATTAAGTCACAGCGGAAGAATGACCCCCCGTCGTTTAGAAACATTTATACTGAGGTGCAATTATTTGTTCTGCCATAATTAAATCACCTAATAAACAAATCATTTTTTTACAATAGACGTTGTTTTTTTAATTTTGTTCCAAATAGAGTCCCTGAAAGCTTAATGTCTTGTAATAAAGCTTATTTAGACTTATTTACAAACAAATATACTTTTTTAAAGTATTTAGTTTTTATAATTGTTAAAACTTTTTATAATTCTCAAAAAATATACAAACAAAAAAATTATAGTTGTAAAAAAATATACAAGCTCTTAGTATTTTTTTAAACGCAGAAAATGTATCGAAACCAGCTGTGGAACTAATGTGGACAAAAAAAATACGTTACTTCATGTCTATGTATTTTGGTAGTCTGTGGTGTTAATTATATTTTTCTGTGTAGCATTATAAGTTTTTAAATTTGTTTTAATTATTAAGAAACTTTGTGTCACCAAAATTATGATTGCATTAAAATTGGATAATTTTCTCTGATCAAAATGCACACAAAGAATGGTCATCTCTTCATGACCCATGTCCAGAGGCAACGTAGTGTGTGTGAGAGTGCAGTTGCTATATATAATTCTTTTCATTTAAGAAAGACAATTGAATTAGTATGTAAGCCGTGCGTACGAGAAACGTTGTTTATTGTGTTGGTGTTTATACCTGTAAACAACAATACAATTAAACAATGTGCGTCGTACGCACGGCTTACACATACTAATTAGATTGTTTTTCATTAATGGAAAGACCTATACCTAATCACAATCAGACCAGGCCATGTTTTGGTCTTACACTATTCACCTAATAAAATATAATATCCTGAATTATTTAATATTTTGCTTCTCTTCATGTAGCCATGTATAATTTGTGTGGCACTTTGGTCGTTTTTTAGGGATTTGATGATGGCACGTAGACCATTCTACATATTTACCATTTATTTATATTTTCTATCACTAAGTGCCTTGCATAATTCAGGTATTCAATTTGCGTACCTTTTGTGTCCATTATTATTTGATCAAGAACCTCTGACACGATCCCTAAGCTAGCGTGGCCACCTTTTACAGAATGGTCTTATAAAATGGAAATAAAGTAATTGATATTTGAATAACCCCCTTGCCGGCTCGGCTCGCCCGCCCCTGGCTGGCGACAAGGGTGCGCTTGGCGAAACTTATCTCGGGGTGTGTTTTGAACAGCCTTCTGTGGTTTGGTAGCTTACTTTGATAATTTGGTTTTTGTAATTACGGATGAAGGGTTTAAATTAAATGTTCGCGTTGGATTTTGAAAACATTTTGAAACACTGTTTGTTTACAAACATTTTATAAACATATTTATTATCATTATAAAAAGATCTTACATCGTGTATTTGCATTATGTGTCTCACTTGGATGAATTTGTGTAGAGAACAGCAGAGTTAATATCAAATTTAATGTTTGTGTGATTTTAAAGAAGTAAAAAAATATTTTCTTAATAATAGTGTTTCGTTTTGTATTTTAAAAAATGTTTATAATACTTTAGATTTCTTATTAATTTGACAAGTATCAAGTATTTGGCATTTATTCACGTTTTCTTATTTGTGAAATTTAATATCTATCTTACGATATTTTGCAGAATTTCAATTTTTTGTATCTTTATGTATTTTTTACGATTTTCAATTAATTTATTGTGGTGCCGTGTAAGAGAACTGGAATTGGAAACATGTAAAGGAGTACGAAAAAAAATTGACAACTTGACTTTTAGGTCTATTCATTTTTCATAGTGATGCGGTGATACTGCAACGTTATTTGTTCGATTTCGGTCTCGCATCAGATTTATATCGAAGTATCGCGACGCCTTGTCCGATATATGAAAGCCTGGTCATGGCCGTACTGATTCGACAAAGAGAATCACATTTCCTAATTCTAACCGCATATAGTGTTACTTAACTTCAGAATAGAATGGTTTAATTTTATCCGAGCCATTGTTATCACACCATATGTAATTACAGATATCTATAAACAAAAAGTTTTATCTCGAAGATCCATAATACGGTTTAATTAATCTTCCCACCAAAACTTTTTCAAAAGTATTTTGATAATAACCCTATTATTTTCTTGCTCACGATTTTCTCATCTGTCTACTTTTATTTATTTTTAAAGAATTTTTCGTAGATTTTTTACGGTTCACTCTACTAATTGTTCTACTCTTGTTTCATCTTGAAGATTGATGATTTCTCCAGATTCTCTGTGACCACAATCGTTCTAGTGATTTGAAAAGTGGCTTAAATAATCATCATTATATTTAGGTACTGCAACAACTTTGGGATTTGTCTTAATTTTTAGTTAAATTTGTATATTTTTTCTTGTTTTTTTCTAGAAAATAATATTTTCTACATCAGGATGATTAAAACTTAAATAAATTACAAGCGGGGTAATTTTTTTCTCATTGAGATCAGGGAGAATTAAATATAATTTTAATTATTAATATTACTTATATATTTTTCACGTTCTTACCTCTTTCAATCTTTCTAATAAAGCATATTTTTGAAAAATGCCTTTACTTTTTATCCGAATATGTATATAATACCTTTTTCCCCTTTCAATATTTAAAAAAAAATGATTTAATAATATTTTAATCAGCTTTAAACACAGTATGATATTTCTTCTCTTTCATGTTCATTCCCGCTAATAATGAAAAATGTTTTCAATTTTTAGAAAACTCACAATATAAAATTTTTGTGAACAATTCTGTATTAGACAAGGGAAAATATAACGAAGCCTTTTCCCACAAAGCCTCGCATTACGTGGCAACGGGCACCGCTGAGGTGCTGCAGATAAAATTTACGCTACTTGAGATTCCATTTATGATTCCGCAATCCAGGTAGTTTACCTTCACCATACCATGAGTTTTCTATAAAGGTGTATGTAAGCCGTATTTTTATAAAGGTTTCCGCCACATATTTACAAAGGTGACAAATTTACTGAAGATTTTTAAATATTTATAATATTGCGATAGAATCGACATTATATATGTTTTTAGCAAAGCAACTTATATGTTTATTTTTAATATTAAATGCACGATTATTTTGGAAAAACATGAAAATAAAAATAATAATATAATAAAAACAATGTTTATTGTATTATTATTATTTTTGTATTTACTTGTATTTAACCACTCAAAAATTATAAAAAAATATCAACCGGTTTCAAAAATATGTTCATCAGGGTAATAAAAATCGAACTTTAAAATACAATTATTATCTTTTAATAATTGTTCGAAGAATATTTTTTCTTCTGAATGAAGGCTTGAACTTGGTGGTGAGATTATTGTGAAAATTAAGTACAAATCACTTTTTTTCACCACTTTATTAGATTATACAGTTTACAATGTTCTCTTCTTCAGGATTGTTTGTGTACAGAAATTGAAAAAGTTAAACCATGCAAGTGTGTTACGTTGAATGGTTGGTCAAGGGGGAGGGGGGATCGGAGGTGTTAATTATTATGTAATTTCATCTGAAGGGGATGGAATCTTAAGTGAAAAAATATTCAATAGTGGGTTGTGCACAAATTTTGTCTGGGTTTTTATTATATTTGAATTAATATTAACATTTTTCCTAATTTCAAGTATTTCTAGATTATTTATTTGTGGCATCTTAACAACGGAGCAATTTGTAGCTGTGACATGTTGTGTGAATTCTTCCATTCAAAAAAATAATCAAAAAAAAATCTTCTCGTTTTCGTTACTAAAGAAATACTAATTAAATATCCACTTTTAGGAAAAGCTATTCATTTACAATCACTGAAAGCAAATTTAACTACACAGCACTTGACTGAGCATTGTTCTATGATTCGCACTAATCGTCACTCGAGAATTTTTTACTTGTCTATGGAAACTTTTGCACGTCATTTGTACTACACTGATTCGGTACTAAAAGATCCATCCACGCAGGTAGGTTGACTGCTACATTATTTCACTGATTCATCATATTTGCACGGAAAGCCTGCTATCTGTTACATTTGTTTATCTTTGGTTTCGCTTCTGTCAGCAACTGTTAATGCCCCCGCGTGTCACCGCCTATTTATACTCTTAATTTTCTATCTGCTTCTGGTATTTTTTCGTGTGAGGTATCATTTTTTTTAAATAATTGTAAAATCTTTAGATTGTTCGGAAAATTTTGATTGTTTGCGGTTCATTTTGGAGTCAGCATCTCTTAACGATATGATAATACTTGAAACATAAAATCACCTTGTTCCGTAAGTTATTCAAAATTGTACTCTTCTCCTGTAAAAAATGAACAAGCCATTCTCAATCCTCGTCTTTGTTAGTGAACTTAAAGAAAATCGAGTGAAAAATGAAAATATTTTCATTGAATGAAACGGTCTCTAAAATACTTCAAAATTGAAGAAGTCATACGGCTCCATAAATATTCCGCACCTCTCTGGTCATGCGACCTCATAATACCTTCCACCTCCGCTTCTGAGCGCTGGAGAAGACGCATGGCTCACTCGTGACCCCGTCTGAGAAGAGCAAACCGGAAAATAACTTCCAATATTTTGGCACATTGGAATTACTTATCGTTCAAAAATTGGAGGGTACTAAATCCTTTCTCAGGAAAAATATCCGATCTCTTATAATGTTCTCCTGCAAACGACGTACTATACCACCACGGCGATGTTTATTCGTATATTTAGCCAGACAATTTATCTTAATTTTATTTAAATTAAACTTTTAACGAAGAACTTAGTATATTGTTGAATGTGTTCGCTATTTTAGTGTTTTTTAAACTATTTTGATATTTTTTGACATGGAAACCTCACGAAATTAAATAATAATATTTTCTGATTTTTGTTTTTATTGCAAATGGCAGTATTCCCATCAACTTTGCCGTTTGTGACTTTAATAAGACATATTAATATAAATTAGATAAATCACTTACGAAACATACACAAAAAAAATTATCATTGGGTGTTCACATAAGATGTGTCCGATTTTTTCCAAATGGAGAGGACAAGTGGACACAACAAAAAAAAAATACGAACAATTTGTCAATAATGCATTATATTATAGTATTGATTATTTACAACTTCTGGCTAACATTCCGTAAGTTTTTCGATACCTCTCTAATAAAAACCATACAGTCTACTGGAACGGTAGGTATCGAAAGCGGTCGCTTACGTCTACTTGATATTGTTTTGTACTATAATACCTGTAATAATATAAAATAACACAATATATAACTTAAAAACAAAAAAAATACTTGTAGAAAAGAATATTATCTTTCCAGTGAAGCATTTTCAAAAATTTACCAATTTTGAAAAAAAAAAGTACACTTCTTACAACACCTAATACCAAAGAAAAATATAATTATCTCCGGTATTCAAACCTGGCATTTTCTACTGCAAAGATATCTCATTACCAATAACATTGTAACGATCCTTTACCTTTATTATCAATAAAAATCTTTATTATAACATGTGATGTCTCATTAAAAAATACAGGGAACTTATTTACGTCAAAATTTAACACGAATCAGTGGAAATACCAATATATACCTAAACGGTAATGCGTATTCTTTGTATAATATAAGTTCTGGTTCAAATACTAACGGTGGCTGTATTAATTTTTTTATTCATAGTATCTTTTTAATTGATTTTAAGTAATAAAATAATAATTTTCGAAAATCACAACGTCAAAAAAAAGAATTTTAATTAACAATTAAGGTTAAGTATTTTAATTAACGATTAAGGTATATTTTACTCATTTTTTTTACAAAATATAACCAACATGAGAATAAGTGTGCTTAAAACAACGTTATATGAAAATAGGTACACATGAAAACGATTTAAAAATGCATATTTCATTTCCTCGATACTTCATAGTTTTATCTTTTCTGCTCAAACCCATTGCGACGATATTGCCAACAGATATATCACTTTTATAGCAATTCTCATAACTCTACTGACCTCATCTAGTACACTCGACTCCCTCTCTATATCTCTCCGCTGTCTACAGTATCTCTATACGCTTTCTATTGGTTTTCTGGATTTGGGTGGAAATACTCGACTTTCAAACCATTATTTCAATTATTATTTGTTCATGTATGATAAAACAATAAACAAAATTTAGCTGAATAGTTGATTTATCAATATTCAACTAAATCTAATATTTTTTTTTCAAACTCACTTGGTGACATTTTATAAATAAAATAATGAAATCTTTATTTTAACCACACTTAAACAGGTTTCGGTTGCGATGCTCCTTTTTTCAAGACAAAGCATGCATTTCATTGTCCTTGTCCGTTTACATGAGACGGTATGTCTTTTTATTACTATAATCCATCATGTGCTTCACGAATTCAGAAAAGTTATCACTAGTTAATCAACGACGATGCTCGTTTAGTATAATATTGAGATTTATAGAAATTTGTCCAATGTACTAACTATTGCAATCTCCGCATGAAATCTCGCATAAAAAAAACATCGCAAAAAACATAGTGGGAAATCACACCCGAAATATGATGAATTTTTGAAAACAAAATTTAAATATGGTTAAAACTAAGTTTTCATTAATTTATTTGTGATATTTTTTATCAATATTTTTACTATTTTCAATCTAATTACAAAGCTTCTGAAAATGAGAATTAGACTAACTAGATGGTCTCCTGAAATGGGAATTGAACCCCGACTGGATTACTAGACAAGTGTCTTAACTGCTACACAAACAAGCATGAAAATTATAAAAATATAATAACTGTGTAAAAATAATAATTACATTTTATCATAAAAATATTACTTGGCTTTTAGACGTCAGTAAACTATCTTAAGTTTAAGAAAATGAAATAGCTATCCTCTTTATTTGTACAAATGTATATTTTTATGGATTTTTTTAAACTATGAATTTTTGCACACTATTAAAAAGAATTCAACCTATTTATTTGAGTGTTTTTGTGTCCCTTTTTTTTATTTTTGGTCATTATTTGCATCTTAAAAAAACTCCAATTTAACATGACAAATTTTATAATATTAAAATTTTATAATATTTAAAATTTCTTTTCTAACATGTAACGTATTTTAAATCTACACTATATAAAAAAAAACATCCACATACATTCAAACAACGCATGTTTTTGGAATATGAATATGTATAAATTGACGCATAATTTGTACTAATTATGTATGATGTTGCCCAGATCCAAAAAATATTACGGTAATATAAAAGCATTTACGAGAAGCGATTGTGGCATAATGGGTAAAATGCCTATAAATCAGAAATCGGAATCAGATCTGGTAGCGCGGGATCGAACTCTAGCCAGACTTTCATTTAAAAAACCTTTCGCTCGTATCTACGCCTACTACTAGATTATATAAAAGTAGTCTTAATAATCGTCACCAGGCGGCTCATGAGAACAATAATTTTTATATTTTTTAAATCGTTTTATAAATATGTCTTGTATTCGTTTATGTTAAATTGTACTGTAATGTATCTTAATTTTTTTGGCTTTTTTATTTTATTACAATTGGTCATTCCCTTTTTATACTATTTACATCTTGAAGACGAAACTGACGGAAAATTGTTCGCTCACCCATAGCTGCTCGCCAAAAACTGCGCGCTAAAGATAATCTAACCTAACCTTATCTAATCTTTCTAAATACTTTAAGTTGTAAATAATAATCAATTGCAAATATAAATATATATATATATTTTTCACTAAACGTGTTTCTTCACCTAAATTATCTATATTCATGTAAAAAAAATTAAAACATCATGTCACGCAATTGGCGAGCAACATTCGTGGCGAGCAATTTTTTTAATAATCAATTTATTTTGCGTAATAAATTCCATTCTAATGACATTATTATAAAAATAAATCAAATTTACTCGTGTGTCATTATATAAAGAAGTTGGCCTTAGAAAATAAACAAAGTAGATATGTAGATTATTATATTCATATCAATTTGTTGTTCTTCTGACATTTGAATTTAATGATATCTTTGCGTGAGGAGGGAAAATTGTTTTGAAGTGCTAAAAGTAATAATCATAATAATATACGCTACGGATCAGCTTCGCATCATTATCGGATTGTTGATGGAGCGAAAGTGAAATGTTTTATCATAGAAAGGAAAGGCTAGTGTCATAATGTTAAAAATATGCAAGGAAACTTTTTATAAACTGTCAAGTGCTCATTAAATAATTACTATATCAAATTAATGGAATTTCAACATTTAATGTTTAATTATTGTAGTAACTTAAAATTGAAATAATAACTTCAAATGGATTACGTAAATTCATGTTTTGAAATTTTTTTTCAGAAATATCTGCCGCTTAGTAATTAATCAAAAATAAATATATATAGAGGTATACTCAACTTTAATAATTTACCCCCCGAATTAAAATCTATTGATGATTGATTACAATAAATTCAAGTACAAGTTGTACTTGAATATGCAATAAATATGCCACATCTTTTATATGCCTATCTATAATTTTCATATTTTATGTAGGTACCTATAATTCTCATTGTTTAACTTAAATTATACTACCAATATCTTACACTACTTACCTACTTAAAACCTAGCTTAGGAATTCTTTTGGTATAAATTTTTCCTTGGTAAGTGATTATCCACCTCACACCCTTGAAGAACCAAGAACAAGAACCTTGATTCTTATTGGCGAGGTATAACATAATAATATAATCATAATTTGATTATTATTATCTTAAAGTTATCATTGTTGTTAAAAAATCATATGTAGGTATTTATTAAATAAAAAAATAAATAGTGAAAACATCAAAAAAACTTTTTTTTTTTTCGTAAAAGCAGATCTTAAAATTTTCTCAGGTTTTCACGTCCACTTAGAATTTTCTGGTGAGCGTTTTCTGGGATTCTACCGTAAATATATTTACTACCTTGTGGCCAGAAATGTTGAATATTTACGGCAGTATACCCCAGAAAACTCTTATTAAATAAAAGTATATCTAATTTTGGAAAATATTACTAATATATCTATATATATTAGTTATATATCTTTATAAGATAATAAACTTACAACTGAGTTCTATTTTTAAGAAATAAATATTTATTATATTTTATTTAGCATTTTAACAATGCCATATTTTTTCTGGTTTCTGTGAAGATTGGAGACACAGCATCAATGAAACTGCAATTTTATCATTAGTGAGGAGTTTTGAGGGATTGTACAGTCTTTTTTGCAGTCTTTTCTTAATACCAGATATTTAGAATTTTTCGATAAATCTATTAATTAAAAATTACTAAACTTATAGTTTTAAAGATAGTCGCAACCTGATTTATTACAAATACCAGATTTACAGATACTGAGATGGTTTTATTAAGAGTCTAAGAAACTGAAAAAGATTTCTCTAAAGAGTACATAGAGAGAGATACCTTGAGATGCAAGTCAAGAAATACCCGTATTACATCGCAGATGGAACTGTAAGAGTCATTTGTTTACCTCTGAACTGAGATTGTTGCACAGCATCAAGATGATGCTGGGCGCAAACAATGGACCTCCGTTCGAATACGACACGCATAGAAGAAGTAGTGATAAAATCAGTCATGCAAGAAGAGACTGCTTCTATATTTGACGCAATCCACTAAGATAGCGCAAGATGTACATACACAACAATATGTTATGTTAGTATATAACTACTTACTAAGATTTCTACCGGTTTCGAGACGTACCCGTCTCTACATCAGGACAACCACTGCACTAGCATGTAAATACCACTTAGAGCCTCCAATTCGAATATTCGAATCTCGAATATATTCGCCTGTTTCTAAGTATTCGCTATATTTATATTATAAGATTTTTAATATTTTTCTAAACAAAACAAAGGTTTACGAACCCTGGAAGTCATATGCAAGCATTTTCAGCTATACGATATATTTTTCCAGAAGCACCGCTATCAGTTATGTGAATGTCGGACATCAAATATGTAAACGCCGTAAATTGTCGGACATCTTTTGCATTTGCCTTTTTTTAAACTCTTATGTTTATCGTTATTGTTTTATGACAATAAGCACTTACGGCTAACACACTTTTTTTGTCAACGATCGAGTCGGCTTTCTATTATTCTTTAGTATTCAGTTTTCATAAATACTAACATTGAGCATTGACATTAAATATTGAGCCGACAGACAAGAAGTTATCTACAAAATAATTTTTAAAAAACTTGCACGTGGGGTGTGAGATATGAATAATATAAAAATATCTAAAAAAATTTCAGTTATTGAGTGAATACTGACTCGTCTGTATCCAATTTTTTATTATTTTTTTATAACATATATTTTTAAAAATTAAGATAAATAAATTCTCTACATTTATTATGTTTTTTTTTTTTTTTTTAATATATAGAATGTATTTACCATCCGAAGTAAATTATTCCTCTCTTAAAAAAATTACGAATATATTCGAATATACTATCATTAACTATTCCATATTCGAATAGTTGGAATCACGAATATTTGGCGGCTCACCACATCCATAGAATTATTCACATGTATTATTTACATTTAGTATACATATTCAATCGTGTTTCTTCAACACAACCTTCATTTTTTTAAACAGTTGACGCACGATACAACAGTTGGCAAGCGATAAGATCATTAGACAATTATTTAGCCCGGACAACGCGGATAATTAATTAAAATTGCTTATCTTGGCCAGACTGCGTGTCGCGTTGGACACGATGGCAAATATTATCAGCGGGAGCTGCGAGAGATTTGGACATTTTTTGTTCTTTCCTCTCACCGCGGAGAATCGTGTCACGGTCGCCAAATCCACCGGAGATGACCGCGAGCATTAGGCAAACACACTGGCCAACCGACAGTAAACAAATATGAACAATATAGTGCTACATTCAAGAGGCAGTACAAGTATTAGTATTTTCAGTAGGCCTTAGTAGGATTTAATTAATGCGACTTCTTGAGTATGAGGTATAATTTTTTGAATATTTTTATTTTAATGATAGTAAAATTTTCTTAGTACGCATGTAAAATTTAATTTAAATATTCAATGTTTTAATGGTTTTATGGATACTGCAATATAGGGAAAAAAAAAGTTTAATTTTTGTCTTTTGTAAAACGATATATTTAACAACTTGTCGAAAAATATTAATGTCTGAATAGCACCACTTCTTTTCCAAACGTTATACAATTTGTAAATAAAATATGTGGTCTTTATTTAAAAATATACGAGATTAGTGTACCAAAGATAACTTTGTTGCATGAAAACTAAAATAGTGTTTCGGGGTTATAATTTTTTTGATATTATAATAATATATTTGTTCATATTTTTTTAAGGAAATGCTTCAAAATTAAATGGATAATAAAATTGATTAAAAGCCTATGGGTTTTTCAAAATGATTTAATAAGTTTACGTAAAATTTATCAAAATCAAAAGAAAATGTGAAAATCGTGTACTAGGGCCGAAAACAATATTAAATATTTACTTCTGTTCAGATTAACAACTGTACTTTATAAAATCTTACTTATAAATCGATAAATCTGTTCACCTGAAGCAGCAAAAACTACATCTATGCGCTCTGGCGTCTTGTAATGTCTATATATTATGTCTAAATAATGTAAATTGCGTCTTGTAATGTCTAAATATTATGTCTAAATAAAAAAATTATGTCTAAATAATGTATTCTGAAAGAAAGCAAACACTTTGTGGCTTGATATATTATGTAAAAATACAAATATTTTTTATTTTAAGCCACTTTATTGATATAATATGCAGTGAACTAATTGGAGCCAATATATAAATTCAGGTTACATAAAAGTTAAGAACTTAAATTAGAAACAAGGAAAGCATGAGAAGGGGATAGACTATCAGCTATAGTGTTGGGAATGAGGGTAGGGTTCATAATGGGAGCTACAGCTTTAAAATCATACTATCGGATAAGTTTATTTGATTATTTAGCATTTGACTTTGATAATTAATTGATTTATATATCTCTTATGATTCTTAATTAAGGTGCAAAGTTATATCACTTTAATGTGAAACTTATACCCCTATATTTTTATTAAAAGTATGATTGGAGTGAAGGGTAGGGGTTACAATGGGAGTTACAACTTTAAAATCATAGGTACTATTGGATAAGGTAATTTGACATTGACTTTGATTTATTTATCTCAAATGCTTCTAAATTAAGGCGCACAGATATACAAACTTTATGTGAAACTTGTACCCCTTTGTTTCTATTAAAAGTATGATTCGATTCAATTAAATATTCAGCATATTCTGGTAAACCTATTTGTAAGGCATCTAATGTATTTTTAATTCTTATATTAACGTTCCTCGTGGTTTCACCTATAAAGAAAGCCGCACAATCAGGAATAAATGCTGGATAGATAAAATAAAAAGCTGGACAATAATAAAGCAAACGCATTTATACTATGGAAGAAAGACCTAGCTTAACAATTATTTCATGTAAATTCTGTTGCTGTCCATGGTTAGTAGCATTCACAATTTTGGCCACCAATTGCACGCTTCAGGTTCATCTTCCTGCGCCCTGTGTCCATGTGAGAAGGATTGAGAAGAAAATGAAGAGTTTTTTGATAGTGAACCAGACTAGAGCCTCCAAATATTCGTGATTCCAACTATTCGAATATCGAATAGGTATTTAATGATAATATATTCGAAATTATTCGTAAAATTTTTAAGATAGGAATAATTTACTTCAGATGATAAATACAGATAAATACATTCTATATATTTAAAAAAACACAATAATTGTAGAGAATTTATTTGTTGTAATTTTTAAAAATATGTGTTATAAAAAATATCAAAAAATATATTGAAAAATAATGTTGAATTTAAAAATACAAATAAAAAAAACAGTATTTTCAGCTGCTCAAGTATTTATGAAAGCTAAATACTAAAGAATAATAGAAAGCCGACTCCATCGTTGACGAAACAATGTATTATAAGCAGAAGACATAAAAAAAGGCAAATGCAAAAAATGTCCGACAAGGGCGTTTACATCTTTGATGTCCGACTTCCATATAGACGATAGCGGTAATTCTGGAGAAAAAAATTCGTATACCTGAGTCAATGAATGCTTGCATATGACTTCCATGTTTCGTAAACCTTTGTTTTGTTTAGAAAAATATTAAAAACCTTATAGTATTGATATGAGCAAATACTTTACGAATACTTTTTAAAGTATTTGAATAACGAATACATAAAAACATGCGAATAATTCAGATTGAAGGCTCTAACCCAGACCTGCTCGTCTTAGAGCTCATTGAAGTATTAATTTCGCAAATCAGACAAAACACTTTGCTCATGTACCTACCTATAATTTCGGAAAGTTCACAGAAACTTAGGTAAATAAGGGCCTTGTTTTGGTGAACTTTAGTTTCCAGTTATGACTAATTTATATTCAACAGTTTAATGGATTTCTCACGTATTCTGAGGCTTATCTGTCCTTGTTACCATTCTCTTCAGTTAGAATATAAGTGTAAATGTACCCCTGCAACCAGAGGTTTTCTAACTTAGTTTACTTATGATTAATGATCTTTGTCAGAAAGTAACATTTTTAAACCAATTTAAAAGTGAGATTGTAGATAAACAGATTCAAGCCATTCCCAACTTTTCAGCTGTTTTTTTATCATTTATTATTTGTTGTACGTAAATATCTTAGTACCTTCTTACATAAGCGTGGGAGATTTATAGTCGTCGCAGTAGATGAAAAACGATTGGAAAATGACGATTTTACTATTGTAATGATATTTTTATTTTTTTTATTTAAAATATAATAGAAACCTAAAAGGTTTATGGATAACATTTTTACATGATTCAATACAGAAATATAATAATAATATAATTTAGATATAAAGTCATTTTTTTATAGTTGGCCGAGTTTTAGCATTTTTGTCACATCTGTTTTGAATTTGTCAGTGGTCAGTTGTTTTAATCCGTTGCAAATTAGTGGGGATTGTCCTGTTTTTGTTTTGGCGTGTGTTATGTGATAGTTTTTAGCCATTCTAATATTGTGTTTGTGTTTTTCGTGTATTTTGTGTAATTTTATGCCTTCGTCTTGTATTTCGCCAATTGCTAGTCTGTGAATGATTTTAAGTGTTTCGATTTTTGTAATGCTTTCGATGTTTAATTGTTGTGTTATACGGTATAAAATTTCAGTTGGTGTCCGGTATTTCAGATCATAGACCATTTTTAGTATTTTGTTTTGCTGTCGTTGGAGTCTGTTTAGGTTAGTTTTGTTTCCGGTTCCCTAGGGTATCAAATATCCTATTCTACTCTTGACGTATGCCTGGTACATCAGAATTTTTACGGTCTTCGGTGTGATTTCGTGTATTTTATGGAATAGGCTGGTCAGTTTAGTCAGTGAGTCAATTACTTTGTCTATTTGAAAGGTCCATTTTAGGTGTCTGTCTACGTGTCCTAAGTATTTAGTATTTTCTAGTTCAGTGAGTGTTTCGTTGTGTATTTTTATGTCCATTTAATGCATTTTCCATTTGATCTCAAAGTTAATATAGTTACATTTTTGAGTATTGATATAAAGTATTTAAATAAATAAACAATATAAAACCAAAAAATATATATAAAAACAGGCGTAAGATTGATTCTTCACAAGTTGGTGGAAGAATATATTGTAAAACGAAATAAAAATATTTAAAAATGTGTGATGCTTCAATTAATTTTATTATATTCACGTTTGTAAGGTCAACTTTCCCATTGGGGATTTAAAAAAGTTAGTTTAAAGTGAACGCCTCAATTGTTTTATGTGTGATCTTTGATTTACTAAACTAAAAGCTTTTTGAGGCAGGACTAAGTACCTATATACTTATATATTATTACCTTCGGCGCGGCAATACCTAAATATAAATGGTAACAATTTTATTAAATACATATTTAAACTAATTTGATAAAAATTCCGAAACAATGCAAGAAGTTGGCAATAAAACTGCGCAAATGTTTAAAATATTGAGAAAAAAAAAAGTTTTGAGAAAATTAAAACTCGATAGGAAGCTAAGTTATGCCTATTAGGCAGGCACGTACAATATTAACGCGTTGTAGAAAACATAATACATATTTTGACAAAAAAAAATGTAATTTCGTAATCTCATTTTTTAGCATAATATTTGGTTATTATATCACTAGCTATAACTCATCAAAAATGACAGTACTTTTAATGTCGGTTTCTAAAAAAAATAAAAATAAAGTTAAAGAAGTTATGGACGTTACAGATAGACAACGAAATTATTATATAATTATTATTTTAGTCTATCATGGGTGGAATTGGTGAAAGTTATGTTATATAAAATGATTACTTAAGCCAGCATCGTTACATACAGCCAGGTCGTAAGCTCTATGAACATGTAAAAATTACACTTATAACTACTTCATCATATGAAAAATAACTTCTCGTATAATATATCTTGATTAATGATGTTTCCCTAGGATAAAATCCAGTATTGTTTTCTTGAAAATTAGTACATACTTAAAATATTCTGTATTCTTTCTCTGTTTAAACTTGCTGATTCCTTCAACCCCGTAAAATCATTCATGCATTTCCTCCTGCACTCTCATTAAAATAATTGACAATTATTTATAATATTCACGAAAGACCTGAATACTGTTCTATTTACAGTTTAAATCGATGTCACTCGAAAAATTAATTAATTGTGTTCGCAATCAACGTGATGTCATTGTTTCTCCATACTGCTCGCTCCACGATTGGTGGGAATTGGTCGCAACAATATTGCACCGAACGCAATTTATGTTACGTAAACTCTACAGTGATTTAATGAATCGCCGGTTCTATTCGGGCTACTGAATAATTTAATCATTTTCGATAACAATACCGGGGATCGAGCCTAATTATTTGAAACCATTCGAATTCAATCAATCTGATTTGATTATTTATCACATTGCTTAAATGTAAACAATTGTGATGTAAGTACGTAAATATTTTTTATTAAAAATTTCTATTAAAAAATTCGTGCATGTATTCATGTATGCGCGGTTTTTATACAAAGAATTTATACAAAAAATTTCTTATAAAACGATCAAAACAGTACTGAACTCGCATTTAAACAGAATCTGACATCAAGAATTCAATATGACGTCATTATTGAGACGTTTTTCTTATTCCAAAAACGAACGCATTTTCAAAAAAATCCAACTACTTTGGAAAGTAGTTGGATTTTTGTGGGTACTTTCATGTTATATCGAATTTTGGATTAAAATAATTCCGTATTCAAAAGTTTTGAAACTATACAACTTTGACGGCCGCATTAAAGTGACAGAATCAGAAATACTCAAATAAGAGAACGTCTCGAAGTAGAACCCTTATTGACGTTTGTCAAGAAATCACTGTTATGGTCGCAATGGCTGGGACATATCTTGCAGATACCAGCAGATAGACTGCCAAAGCGAATATTCCAGGCAAGATCAGAATGCAGAAGATCAAGAGGCCGTTCTAGGAGGAGCTGGCGAAAACAGTTGGAGGATTGCTGCGAAGCGAGGTTGCTACTAAATTGGGCTGACGTGGAGAGCGAAGCCCAAGACAGGAAAAGTTGGAAATATTTATGCGGTGCAGGGACCCCGACCCAATAGGATAAGGGGTAGAAGAAGAAAAAGAAGACCTTATGTCCATAGCATCCCTCATCCAGTTCATCACACCCAAGTCCCGACAGTCTTCTATCCACTTTCAAAATGCAGATAAAAACTTTATCTGCGGGTTGTTCCTCTTCCATGTGGTGCAAGTTCCAAATTTGTTTCAACCTCACCGGGAGCACTCCATATTATATCTTTGTCTCCAGACTATATTGTCATTTATGGAGCCGTAAATTCTACCCTCCTTCTTCTTCTTTTATATAAATATATAAAAAGAATTCTTCCTTCAAAGATGTCCGGGATAGTTTTAACGTATTTTATAAAAGTGATAAAGTTTCTGATTCATACCTGAGTGCAGATATCGTGAGTATTTTATGCAGGGTACACTTTACCTAAGTAAAATAAAATATCGATGAAGTAAAAATAATTAAATAGAAAAATTTATAGAAAAATATTTATATCTTAAAAAATATGTGATTACCACCCGGAAACTGCGAAAAACTAATCTCAACTATTTATGATTAAACAAAATTTGAAAAATGAAAACTGTGTATGTGGTCTTTCATACATATTTTGTTTTTGTTAATTAGCTTGGCTTTGCGGTTAAACACCTTTATATTATTTAATCTCGTAATTGTGCCTCCATTCTGACAAAAAATGCTATTGAAACTAGTCAATGTTAACAATAATCTATGTGGTTTAAATAAATTTAATTTAATGATAACATTTTCATTTTCATTTTATTTTATTGGTCATATTACACCTTTATTGCATATAAGGCGGCCCTCGTAGCCCAGTGGGTATGACACTGGCTTCTCACACCGAGGGTTCCGGGTTCGATTCCTGGTGAGGTCACAATTAATCTACGTGATTTACTCAAGCCTGGGTGTTTTGTCAAGTGTTTCGCTTCTATAATTGGGACTATTGAAGCGTGGATACAATTAAAAATATTAAAATCAATATACTTTTCATAATCATTATCATTCAGTCTACTGTAATATCTGTTTCATGAAAATTGTTATTTAATTACTACGAACGTCTTCCAGTCGGGATTATTTTGAAACATTAATTTGCGAACGATTACATTAATGAAACCAAATTTATCTTACCTGGCCGTATTAGAATATCCTGCAGTTCCTTTCAAATTCACAAAACGCCGAGTATTTCGCTTCGTGCTCCGCTCAAAAACGATTTCAAAGGTATTGCGATCTTATTAAAAATTAGCTGTAACGAAATGATGATGGCGCTTCGTGACTTGCCTCTCTAATGATGCGCTCTTTTGCGAAATAAGGATGTGTTCGATGATGAATTACAATCACAAAATGTTTTGTTTTGTCGATTTATTTCTCCAAACAAAACAACCAAATTCAAGATATATTATAGATGTCTCATAAAGACGAAACTATTTTTGTATGGGAATAGAGGTATGGAAGTCTTTTTGGTTGTTCATACGACCTATCGTATACCTGACTTGAGCGATTACTTTACAATTTTGATCAATTTGTGAACGTTGCATTACTTTACATAATTTAACGTTCACCAATTAATCAAAAGTGTAAAATGATCACTTAAGCCAGTTGTATGAAATGTCGTAAGCCCTATAAACACCCAAAAAGACATACATACTTTCCAATATAAAAAATAGTTTCGTCTCTATGAGACATCTATAATATATCTTGATTGGATTGTGTTCTGAAAATATTCTGAATCATTTCAACATGATTAAAAACAATATCCACTTGAGTGTATTAAATTAAATATATGTCTGTTATATTTATATACGTATCATTGGTGCGTGTTGATTAGGCTCATTTTATTCTGTAAAAGAAGAAATTATTTTGTTATAGATCAACACACAATCCTACACTCTTTACCCAATCTAAAAAAATACGTACTGAGTTCATTCTAAAAACTCCTTACACCTTTGCCCCAACATAATCTTATATAATTACTAGGAGTGAGAAGGTATGAAATTTTATTTATGATATTATGGATTACTTTATGATATTATTTGATAATTTTTAATTTTGTTGATTTAAAGACTTTCGCTATTGCTTGGATTCCTCCATCGTATCCAGATGAACCTGTCTTCTTTGCCGTAGACCTCGGTCTAATAAAGGAGACAGTGAATATCTTTTGTATAAAAATACTGAAAAAAAAAATTAATTATAGATTTTTTTACTAACAAAATGTAAATGTGTGTAGTTTTTTAGGTACTCACTGTATACTTAAATATAAGAAAATAGAATAGGAAACCATTATAAAAAGGAACTGGTCGTAAATATGTTAAATATCGTTTATTAATTCCAACACATTAGAATGCTTTCAAAACAATTATACTTTATTATTTACAATATTGTTGAATACTTGGGGTATCATAATAATTTTGTTGTCTGTCCGTTCGCCCGTCTGTCTGTCTCCGTAACTTCGTGTAACGTCTGAATGCACAATTAAAAAACGGCCGGAGATGGGCTTTAAACCCCGGGCCACCAAACCCGAACCGGCCGATTAACGCATGTTGCTACGGCCGCCTCTCCATAGATTATCAGAAAGACGCCGAAAATATATACTAGGGCTTAGCAAAAACGCGAACCAATGTTACATTATTTTTGACGGGTTACAGTTTAGTATTGTAGTAAAACTCGCTACCCCTTGTATATATAAATATGGTGAATTATCAAATAAAATGTATAGCGGATAAATTTAATTGATGGTACTACTCACAATTATTACCCCCTTTGTATATTAACTCGTGGCGTCTGCTTGCTTGCTTGCCTGCTTGCCGTCGAAAAAATTTTGGATTGATTTTTGACCCTTTTCCCGTGATCCAATAGAGCTGAAACTTTGCAAGCAGACTTGTGGCGACGATCAAGATGATCTATCAAATTTTCGTTAAAAAATAATAATAATTATAGTATAATTTTGGATTTTTAGAAATTTTAATGGTTTTTTCAAATTGGAATCATTACAAAAATTTGATTACTACCAACGGCGCCGGCGGCCCGATAACGTCACGGAATATTTAAATTAAATATTTTAATTAAAACACTACGAATTTCGAAAATTGGTTCACAGATGACAGCACACTTCGGTTTTTTGGGAAGAAATCAAATAATAAAGAGATATTTTTAGAGATTTTTGACACAGATATTTGTCTAGACATGTTTCATTTTCAGTCAATCAATTATTACATGATGGTAAACTTAATTTACAAAGAAAGGGAGTAAAATAAAAACTTGGTTTTTATGGGTTAGTTTTTATTTTTCAAACTAACTGCATTGTTCGTTGATTGCGTTGACAGATTTTAAAATATTTTGCGTCCGTGGGATTAGTTTATCGTCGCTTTATTTACAGAATACTGGTCGTGACCAGCCATCGTGCAATACGTGATTAATTTTATCCTCCGATTAACGCTAATCAGAACTCTACCAAAGATGAGGAAACATCCCCTAGAGATGTTTTAATGAACTATTAATTGTAGGTATGTACGTATTCGAAATAGATGCTTGACAGACACATCCAAATTCTGATATTTTAAATGATTATTTTCAAACTAAACCAAATTTAAATTTCAATAATTTAAAAAAAATTAATTAAAATAAAACTCAAAGGACACAGTAAAAAATGTTGAAAATAATGTCATTCAACAGGTTTACACAAAATAAGTTTCTTAAAATATAATTTCCCTTATTTTGTAATTTACCCTGAAGCAGGAATGGTGGTCTCGAAACCCGTTTACATTGCTTAAAATATTGTTGTTTAAACGAAGTGAATTTAGTATTTAATAATTGGGTTTTTTAAGGGCGGGGTAAGGTTAATTCGTATAAAAAAAGGCATGTTTTTGTGAATTTTTTGTGACGACACAGTTAAAATCTCTTTATTAAAACTAATGATACATTAAAGTATGACATTTGAAGAATATTGTGTAAAATTTTCAAGATGAAATATTAAAAAATACGGCAATGGCAGCAATTATTCGGACGTGTCTCGGAAAAAAGTAGAATTACGGTGTCCATCATAACTTGGTGCTAGATCATCTGAAATCAAAAAATCTAAATTCATTCGTTAGATAATAGATTTTCCCAGGTAACGCTGGGAAGGTTTTTTGAAATTTTAATTTTTCAATTTTTTGGAACACTTTGAAGGGATAAACGCGATTTTTTGCGAAAAATATCGACTAATTTGTTATTAAAAAATAAAAATTAATAACCTATTTGAAAAAAAGTCTCCAGCGTTATCTCGTAAATTATGTACAGAAATAGTGTTCAAAATTTCAAAAGGAGCGGTGCAGTAGTTTTGAATTTATGATGGACACCGACTTTGAAAACGTGAGATGTGGGGAAAACGATTTAAAGTTTTGCACACTGTAAAATTCAAAATAAAACTCAACACTTATTTTATACTTATACATAATCGTCGATGCCATGTTCACACGGCAAAGAGCTTTCATCATCAGCATCTTTTTGTCCTTGTCTACGCAAAACTCTTCTAATACAATAGTACGTCCGGTAGTCCTCAGGTGAGCGCGTCTCTTAGCTGCCCGAGCAGGTATAGAAAATCAGTCTGAGTATCGCTCAAATGTTCATAATTTCGTCAATTTTGCTCCGATTGACTTGAAATTTTGACACAATATTCTTGCGATGTTCGATATATTCATTTAAAAAATTAAAAATAAAATCCAAAAAAAATAGTTAAAAACCTTACTCTCCCTTAAAAGAAATGACAACACAAAATACGTATTTCAAAAATATTTTTTACTACTTTAAAACTAAGCTAAACGCTTGTGCTATGAAAATTTGACTAACTTGCTGATTTCCTGAATTGGAGCTCGAACCACCGACCACAGAAGACGGCAGTCGTAATGATAACATCAGCAAGTTTCTCATTATTCTATCAAGTAGGATTAGTTAATGGTTTCCCGGGACAACGCGCGAATCACCAATTACTTAAACACTAAACGCTGCTCGACCCTATGGTACGTCACGCAGAATAGTTTTTATATACAGAGTGTAATAGAGCTAGTAGCAAAAACTTAACAGGTGCATTCCTGCCCTGATAATTAGTCAAAAATATTCCAGCAACCATAATCTAATGTCAATAGTTATGGATATACTATCGATAAACGGTAACATATCGATTATTAAAATTTATTCGCTTTAATACAAGTCATAAAAAATGATTAAAACATCTATTTATAATGTTTTCAAGGTTTTTGCATTTTATTCGACTTGTATGAATTTTTCATTATAAATATAAGTTACTGTAGTGATAATTAAACTTTTTGTAAAAAATAAGTCAGAAAAAATGCAAACTTTGATATTGCATAACTGCTTAACAATTGATATTAACAAGTCAATAATGATTGCAATAACTCCTTAACAAGACAATAATGGTTTCTTGAATATTTTCAACACACAATCAAGGCAGGAATCCACCTGTAAAGTATTGTGGACTAGTTCTGTCACTACCTGTATATTATGTCCCAAATGTGTTATTATTAAACATATTTGCTACCTGATTAAATACTATATTTCGGTTAATAAGTTTAGTGTATACAAAATTTAAATGATAAGCCAAAAACACTTTTTAAAACATGAATATATACCAACATTAAAAAAAGATTTCTTGTTTATTACATTCTTATTGCCTAAGACGACAATTTATAACTCCATTCTGTCAAAAATTTCACACGGTGAAATCGACAGAGGAGATTTTTTTATTACGTGCTAATGTTAATATCCATTGTGACCGGCCGCATTTAACACCTCGTATTTTGTATATAATACGCACATATATCAAGATAACGTCAAAATTCCTTCAAAACAAAGGGAATGTGTGTACTAAATGTACGCATTTTTCTCAAATGCCGCAGGTTACTTCATGACTTGAAGTGAACAAGATATTACATTTCTTAAACACAGCTTCGCCTACTCGTATACACTTTAAAAATATATTGAATCACTTTTAATTATATTTTAAGTATGTAATATTAATAAATATTTAAAATAGTATATAAAAAGTTGGAGCATATAAATTTGTACTTTTTTCAATAAAAATATAATTTTTCTTTAATTTTCCAGAAGCTTAAATTAATTAATAATAACTTCTTCAATCACAGCAAAATTATTTTGCGGTGACATTATAATTATAATTTATAGACATAAACTTTGTTTACCACTCTTTTATAGAAAAAAATCAACGTGTTTCAGAGCCCATGGCCCTTTTGTCAGGATAACAAATTTATACTAACAAAATTAAATTTAAAAATCGAAAAATAGATAATCAAAATATTGAAAAGTTATATTTTTTTTAATATTTTGACTATCCATACTTTGGTTTTTAATTTAAGTTTGTTAGTATACATTTGTTACCATGACGAAGGGGCCAAAAATTATAATTAATAATAGATTAGGTTGGTATATTAGAAGGTTATACCTATACTAAACTTGGAATAATATGCATGTTTTTTTCCGCTAAATATAATATTTACGAAATTTTAATTAAAATTGTTTTCGTTAAGATTCTCAAAATTAATGAGGAGATAATTAAAAATGAAATTATCTGATAAGGGAAGCAAAGCCCATTACATTTGAAACTTAATAGAAATACTCCAGTTTCAAAAGATCTGTATGAGAATTTTCTGGATACAATAACTTCCGTAGCTCAACGTTTCTAAGAAATTGACCTCGCAGATATATCTATGCTTTATTTGCCTGACCCCTGAAATAATTTTTGTGTCACTCCAATAATTATTATGGACCTAGAAAATAAAATAAAAATGTTACCTGCACACAGAGAAGTGAGATTTTAATTTTATTTTATGGCAGCTTATGTTTTTTTTAATGATAGGTAGGAGTTCGTATATTTAAAAATAAAAACAATAATAAGCCACACCCTAAGAGTTATAATGATCGTAATTAATTGATTTTATAAATTCAATAAATTTCTATTGAAATAATGAGCATCTTTTATGGAGGCACTGAAATTAGTTTTCTAAAATTACACTGCATCTGTAACAAATGTAATGTTTCGCAAAAGCTTCAGAACTGAACAAATTTCTAGACTATGAACAAAGCAAGTTGAAAAAAGTGAATACAATAATATCTTCAGGCATTTTCCGACCGCCTAAACCTCTTATTTAATCGAACAGCAGTTTTGTTTTATATTGCATCACAATTAAAGCGATACATTGAAATAAAGGCGATTCTCAAACTATGTAATAGCAAATATTATACTGTTGCTGTACGCCACAATGATTAATATTCTTGAGATTATCGAGGTGGCATTTTAACGCTTAATTACTGAGGTTTCTTAAACATCCTCTCTGGTTTTTCAATCCCGAAAAACCGACTTTTTTAATCAAATTACGTATTTCATTGTTTTTCAAATTATAATATATTTTTATAATTAATAGAAATAAACTTTGTTTTCACCAATTTGTTCTTTGAAAATATCAACATGTTTCAGACCCCATGCCCCCTTCGTCAGAATACAATTGTAGACTAACAAAATTTTATTTAAAAATCAAAGTATAGACAATTAAAATATCAAAAAGTTAGAAATGGAAAATTAATTATAATATAGTATTAACTTAACATGAAAATAAATTTAAAAGATAATTATTTTAAACACACAAAATTATTTTGCTGTGTTTGAAGAAGAAGTATATTAATATATTTTCATATTTACCGAATTATTCGCATATGACTTTATTACTGTTTTTGGAATTGGGTTGTATAAAAAATAATATTCATTATTGTAAATTTATATTACTAATTAATTTCTTTTTAATCATATCCAATCATAATTCAATTTTTATCTTTAACACTTTTTTTTGACGACTGATTCCTTAGCTTTGTTTTATGTTATTTAAAATGAATTTCAAAAACTAAAAATAATAAATAATTTATAAATTGAGTTATAGTATTGCTTTTTAAACTATTCGGAATTTTCTAGCCATCTTTTGAAAACAAACCATTATTTTGATAATAATAAGGGTTTAAAATTTTTACATACAAATAACATATGTACGCATGAAGTTGGATATATTATAAAAAAAAAAAGTAAATTAAATATTATAAATAACAAGGCCCTTTTTGTAAATATTTATGTCGTAAAAAAATTTTTACATGGTACATGTAGCATATATACATTTTTTTTTTATCTTTTCAATGACTTTACTTTTGATTTTTTTTATTTTGATTTTGTTGTATCTCGATGAAAGAAACATCGACCCAGAAATTTATTGATATTGCAACAAAATATTGGTTAATTCAAAGTGTATTCTTTTTTAACTCTATAATTTTCTAAAATACTTATGCAGTGTTAAAAAGTCACTCTGCGATTAATTGTAGATACAACCCGCAAGGCTGTTTGATAATAGCTGGTTTCGGGAATCGCACCGATCGCCGGGCTCGGCTCGTACCAAACATGGATAAAAAATGGGATTGCGTAACGCGGAATTCTAACTACAGATGTCAGAGCAAAAGTTCGCAACCGGAATTGCAACACCAGACGGCATACGAACACGACCGCAGTGGCTCTGTTACATGATTTAAATGCAATGAAACTTTATGAACGACCGCTGAATAGTGTGCCGTGATCTGTATTAGAGATTATGTAATTTTCCAGCAAACCCTCAAACAATGATATAGCCGATAATGGCCGCTTGCACAACAAACGAAGATTTAATTCAGATGTGTAAACAATATTTAAAACTCTTTTAATTTTTTTATTTTTTATATCACTATCGTTCGTCTACTAGACACTTCTATTGGATATTGGATATTCTACTGGACATTTCTCTTTTACCAATATTATTTTACACAAATTGTCAAACTTAAAATTAAAACCAAAAATTCCTACTAGACAAATAATTTAATCATGAAGCTGTTTTAAAATGCATATTTATAGAGAGTTAAGGTTGTTATTACGGTCGGTAGACATATTTAACTGTAAATAGCTGTTTTTCCGAGAAATGATTCTCAACTTTTCGTTGAATGCTGATTCAACGTTATCAGGGGGACGACCTTTACCCGCGTAGGTAGAGGTCGGACTAATTACTGCTCAACTAATACTACTATTCAACGAAACGTCGAGAATCGTTTCTCGGAAAAACATACGGTTCATATAAAATATCCGCAACTATTTACATTTAAGCATATTTATACCTTGTACCTGTAATACTCCTTCTCTATACATAAGTCTTCTGACTCTTGTAGAGATGATAAAATATTTTAACAATATTTATATGAAAATAATATGTTTTAAGAACACAGTTACTAGATTTGTCCCCAGAGGGATGTTTTAATAATCAATGATAAATTATAGAAGTCTCATAGAGACGAATCTATTTATATACGAGAAAAGTGGATGGCAGTCTCTTGTACGATGGCTCAGGGCTTGCAATCTGTATGAGCTGGCTGAAGTGATCACTCTACATAACGCAATGCTTACCAATTCCATCGTAAGAACATTCACATATTATCAAAATTTTGAAAGTTATATATATTGCACTGGCCTCTGCTAGGCTAGAGACATCTGTTGTTATTTGATACTCATTAACAAGTTAGTACACATAGATTTTGAAAATGGTAATAATACCTACCTACCTCTACATTTTAAAGTGGAGTTTTTGAGCAATATTCTTTTTTAACGTATATATGATATTCCTTCGAATTATTTCGTATCTACTAGAACACGCCTGAAAATCAATATTTTTAATTTTTAACTCCTATCATATCATCATCATATCATTACCAGCTGCGAAAATCTATGTATATTAACATATACTAGTTCATTAGCATAGTCCATTGAAATGAATGAAAGATTTTCAGATTTGAACATAAATAGAACTTTAAAAATTTTGATAATATGTGGATGTTCTTACAGTGGAATTGGTGAACGTTGCATTGATTTTTTGGAAGATCAACACTTAAGCCAACTCATAAAGTCCTGGGCTATCGTGTAAAAATATTTCTACACACGTTCAGCTTCGTCTCTGTGAGACTTTTTTATATCTTAATTACTCGAAGCTAGTTCACCGGAAAGAAGAGATGAATTTTTATTACATTTAAATTGAACATATTAAATTTTCCTCTTTAGAAAACGGTCTCTCTTAGCATTTTTTTACACTGAATACATGTCACATCAATATTTTTACTATTTTCAAACTAAGCTAAACGCTTGTGGTATGAAAATAACTTGCTGAAGTGAGGTATGAACCCGCCATTTTTGGATCACGAGGCGAGAGTCCTAACCACAAGACCACCAAGATACTCTTTATACTTTTAATTTTTGTATAGATATCTTTAATTTTTTAATTCAAATATTTAGATAGGTACCACATGTGTAGGTACAGAGTTCGAAAACTCTTCAATAAACCGGGGTGTGAAAATATTAGTTTTCAATCATCGGAGTATTACGGTTTTTCGAAGGCTTGTTGTGTTTTGGAAGTGTGACGTTTATGAGTAATGAATAGAATATATAGTTCCAATTGTAACAAATGACGAATTTGTTTAGTCCTTTGCTGGGGCACTAGCTTTCTTAGTATTTTTTTTGATACACGCCTTAATAAGGAATAAGGCGCGTATAAAAAAAAAGACATTAAAATATTTAATATATGCATCAGTGCTGTAAGTATTTAACTGAATAGTAATTTTACCTTTTCAGCGCGCGTGTTTTAGGTGCAGGACTTGCAAAGGAATAAAACGCCTAGCTGTGCATTATGTCGATTTTCTAGATATGGCGATGGTCTGGTCAATAAACCACGACATAGTGGAATACTACTGTACACATGGATAATCTGTCCACAACTTTTTATCCAAATCCAATTAATGTTGCGATAGATATTAAAAAAATATATATTATTTCTCGTAAAAGTATCTATACAAAAAGTTTTAGACGCAGATCTAATATAAATTGTTTGGTGATCGCTGACCGCCGATCGAAATAATGAAGTGTCGTTGGTCGAAACTGATGTTCGAGGTGTTCTGCTCCAATAGCTGGCCAGCATTTTAACTTACGAAATCCGAACCAGTTGACAATTGGAATTCGGAATTCCAATTTGGAATTTGGAATGGAATTTGACATTTGAATTTCGAGATATGAGTGAAATATACGGTTCGTATAAAATATCCGTTTCATTTAACACATAAGTAAAACATCGATTCTCACAGGTATAAAAAAGTAACCCATAAAAACCAAGTTTTTATTTTACTCCCTTTCTATGTAAAATATAACAACAATTAAAGACGAATTAAAACATATAACATTACACTAAACTTACAGTAATTTAATATATTTCTAAAATGTCAGATGTTTTGAGCTTTGATAAGACACTTCATGCTTTGAAGAATAAATTCTAAAAACATTTGTCAGTCAATTTAGATTTTCGAAATTCGTAGTGAAGTACCTATTATGTATATCGACGGAGTAATTTAAATTTAGAAAATATTCCGCGACGTTATCGGGCCGCCGCCGTTGCTAATAATCAAACTTTGGTAATGATTTCAATTTGAAAAACCATTAAAGTTTCTAAAAATCCAAAAGTAAACTATAATTTTTTTAACGAAAATTTGATAGATCTTCTTAATCGTCGCCTGTTTGCAAAGTTTCAGCTCGATTGAATCACGGGAAAATGGTTAAAAATGGATCCAAAGTTTTTTCGTCAGATAAGCAGACAAGACGACAAGTAGACAAGCAGACGCCACGAGTTAATATAAAGGGAGTAATAAATAATAAAGTTTCATTTAACACATAAGTAAAACATCGATTCTCACAGGTATGAAAATAATATGTATCATTCTACGTGTGTACAAGAGGTAATAAAAACGTATGTGGGTACAAAATGTGTATACGATTATATATCCTGTCCCTACGCAAATAGAACATGAGGATACGTGGGTTTACGTTTCATAAACCCGCATTGCAATTATTGTAACGTATGAAGTATCACCGTGTTGAACATAAAGCACCGTTCGCACTCGAACCCGCTTGTGTCGGAACCGCCCGCCAACCGGTTCACATGAACCAAACTTGCCGGCCAGCGTATCGGCCAATGTTGCAACATTAGAGATGTCACCTTCGGTGATAAACTTGCTAAGTTAGACATTAACGTGCATATAAATGTCTCGCTACAGATAGCAGTTGCGCCAGGACAAGATCTTACAACAATCGCTCTTGTCTTTTTATGAGATCGAGGATATGACTAATAGCGTTTATATCAAACATTATCATGTTTATATATAAAGGTATGTTGTAATGAACAATATGTGACGTCTATCAGTATTTTTTTATAATTTTTTTTAGATGACGCTGTACTAGGGATGTTTATGAAAATTAAAAATACTTAGTTACTCAAACTAGGCCTGCGGCGTGAGACTACGACTAATAATTGTAAAATAAAATGTATATGTTAAAAAATATAAATAAATAAAGTAAAACAAAAAATTGTGATGAATAATGTTTGACCCTTTAAAAGGTCATGTTTAATTAATGACGTGACGTGTGTTTTAGTAAATGGTAGACGTAATATTATTATTTAAAAAATAATAATTATCCGTCACCATCTGAAAATAGTACGAATGGCAATGTATTTACCAGTATTTGCCAGACTATTTGGCAGGCTTAAAAAATATTTACTTTGTAATATTAAATGCACGTTAACAAATGTAAATAAAACTATTTTTAGGCGATTCAGGCATACCTATTCAGAAATACCCCAGGAACACATTTAAAATTATGTATAGCTTACAATAAAAAGGGTTTAATCATTATATTTTCTTCTTGAAAAAGAGCAAAATAATTTGTGGTAATATTATTAATATAATTTATTAAACTGAACTCTTCTTTCCCCACTTTTTTATTGAATTTTTTTTTTAATTTGTTTGTATACAATTGTATCCTGACGAAGGGGCCATGGGCTCTGAAACACATTGATATTTTTCAATAAAAAAGTGGTGAAAACAAAGTTCATTTTTGTTACATAGATTATTTTTTCATATCTCAATAGAATCGATGTTTTGTTACTTCCTTTCTTTTAACTCGTGGCGTCTGCTTGTCTGACGAAAAACATTTGGATCGTTTTTTAACCCTTTTCCCGTGATCCAATCGAGCTGAAAATTTGCAAGCAGACTCGTGGCGACGTTAAAGAAGATCTATCAAATTTTCGTTAAAAAAAATAAAATAATTATAGAATGATTACAACTTAGTAAGTTTTTTGGAGATTCCGACGCATATGGTAGACGAGAAACCCGAAAATGAGAAAGGGAGTATTGTAAAAACTTGGTTTTTATGGGTTACTTTTTTTAAGGGTGAATACAGATTATCAAAAACTCTCGTCGCCATCTGCCGAGACAAGGTATTTAATACAGTTTTCTCTCCCCAGAACTCCGAGAGGCCTTCGAGGCCGAGGCCCAGGAGGTGAGGAGGCCGCGCCTGCTGCTGACGGCCGCCGTGCCCGTGGGGCCTGACAACGTCAAGAGTGGGTATGACGTCCCGGCCGTAGCGAGGTAACTAAATTAATTTCACTTGTCTTAAAGTATTTCGTAAAGAACCTTTGAAGTTGGTTTCGGATTAGGCACATTAAATTAATTCTAAAATGCTACTACATATTTGATATTCATTTTCGTTGGATAAACGCGAGTGGGCCTGATATGACGTAATTTTTCGGGGGTGGAGAGAAACGAGCGACTTTATCATAACAAAAGCCTTAAGGTTGTTATTACGGTCGTTAGACATATTTAACTGTAATTTCGGATATTTTATACGCACCGTATGTATTACCGAGAAGCGAATCTCGACATTTCGTTGGATACTTATCCAACGTCATCAGAAGGACGACCTTTACCCGCGGAGGTGGAGGTCGGACTGATTAAAGGTGCTGCTTTCTAGGGCTTGTAGAAGAAGAGAACACCCCACAACAAAGTGCATACAATTTACGCCCTAGGAAGCAGCACCTTTAATCAGTCCGACCTCCACCTCCGCGGGTAAAGGTCGTCCTGATGACGTTGGATAAGTATCCAACGAAACGTCGAGATTCGCTTCTCGGTAATACATACGGTGCGTATAAAATATCCGAAATTACAGTTAAATATAACAAAAGCCTTTTAGTTGGCTAAATCAATTTTCTAAATTACATAATTTTAAAATTATTATATATGCAAAAAAAGTGTATAAAAGCATATCTTCTTAATTTTTTGTCATTTATTTTAAGGCCTAATATTATCAAGAATATTTTTATTTACAAGAGCCTATTTTTATGAAGAATAGATGATAATGATGTCCCCCTGGGATAAAATCCAGTACTGTGTTCTTGAAAATTTTGGACAAACTCAAAATATTTTAGCAGCAAGACCATATTTTTATCAAGAATAGCAAGGACTAATTGATCAAGATATATTATAGATGTCTCAAAGAGACGAAATTATTTATCTTGATTAATGATGTCCCCCTGGGATAAACGTTTGATAAAGTTCTAGAATGTTCTGGAAGGAAAACGTTCCAGAAGATTCTTTATTATTCTAAATAAAGTTCTATAACGTTCCTAACAGTGTGGAGGAGTGTGTCTGGGGATTTAGAAGGTTCCAGAATGTTCATGGAGGTTATCGAAAGTTTTAGAAGGTTCTGGAAAGAGAAAGTTCAAGAAGGTTCTATGTTGATATTTTGGCAAAGCGAAGACGGTCCGGCAAGCCAATCCAATCACAGGTGCCGACACCAGCAAAAAAGAGACGTCAACACTATTCTATGCTTACCGAATTATGGTCCCGATCGAAGCCGGGCCAATCAGCTAGTTATTATATAAAAATAAAATTTTCATATAATAATAAATATATTAAAATAAAAATTATAAAAATTATAAAAATAACTCTAGTTTATATTATCACGAAATTTTTACATATTATTGACACGTTTAAATAAATATGCTATTTGATGTATTTATGATTAACATTTCACCTCGTCGCAATACGATCATCTCGATCTCTAATGATGTACTTCTCTCGATTGAGTGTCATCATCAATGATTACTCTTCCG
Source organism: Agrypnia vestita (assembly GCA_016648135.1). Classification (NCBI taxonomy): domain Eukaryota; kingdom Metazoa; phylum Arthropoda; class Insecta; order Trichoptera; family Phryganeidae; genus Agrypnia; species Agrypnia vestita. The sequence continues at coordinate 78,089 of JADDOH010002592.1, read as the reverse complement.
CAGTTACTTGGACTTCATCAACCTGATGGCCTATGACTTCCACGGCAAGTGGGAACGTGAGACCGGCCACAACGCTCCTCTATACTCTCCGTCATCAGACTCCGAGTGGAGGAAGCAGCTCTCCGTGGACCACGCCGCTAACCTGTGGGTCAAACTGGGTGCTCCGAAGGAGAAACTGATCATCGGTTAGTAGTCAATGACCAATAATTATATTTTATCGAACAATTTCTTAAATACTTACGTAATAGACATCCTATGTGTTTCCTGTTTATCTACTCATAACTGATTATAATCCAAACAAATTTCAAATTGCAACTTCACAATAATAATGTTTTCTTTAATATTAATAATTATAATCCGTTTAATAAAAATCTGTCAAAAGAAGCAAGACTAGCGGTACATAATGGCGTTCTAGTGCCAACCCTTATGTATGGAAGTGAAGCCTGGAATTGGCAAAAGAGGAATGAAAGTAGACTGAATGCGGTTGAAATGCGGTCACTAAGACGCTTGTGTGAAAAATCTTTGGTCGATAGAGTGACGAATGAACAAATTAGAAGTGAATGCAATGCTGGCTGTAGTGTGGTAGATATAATAAAGAAAGGATTGCTGAGATGGTTTGGTCATGTGAAACGTATGAACGAGGAAAGGATGGTTAAGAAAATATATGAGGCGAATGTTGAAGGCAACAGGAATAGAGGGCGTCCGCGAAAGACCTGGCACGATCAGGTACTACAAGTATTTGAGGATGGCCCTGTTAAAAGCCGCAACAATCGTAGAACGTGTATGAGAAGATGTATGAATGTGGCCGAAGCAAAAGTGGTGTGCCAGGATAGAAGAGTGTGGCGTTCAATCCTCTCTGCCTACCCCTGCAGCGAAACGGCGTGATGGTTAGTTAGTTAGTTTTATAATCCGTTTATTTTTTTACTATTGTATTTTGCTATTCTATGTGGTTTTTCATTATGAATATAATTAATCGAATTAACTTAGTTTATCACCACTTAATTTTTGGTAAAAACCAACCGGTTTCGGAAACAAAGTTCGTTCATCAGGGTGTACTTAATACTAAATAAACTTTACAAATTATGAACGACCATACCAAATGTGTCCAAATGGAGGTTAATAGTGGGAGGTGAGAATGAAACAGGTGATAGAGTGAAAGGGAACATATTCAAGATAGGACTGTACGTTAGATTGTTTGATTATTGTTATGATATGAAATTATTCTTTTTTATGAGCTAGACCTTTTCATGATTGTTTCAAAATTTACAAGCGTGGTAATATTTTTAAAGTTGGTGAACGTATTGGCACGTCAAAATTAGTTGATATCTATTTTAATTGATATACATTTGAATAAGAAGATATCTATTTTTTTGAGGCCTGTGGGATTAAAGCATTTTTAATTATAAGGTAATATTTTTTCTAAATAAACATTTTTTGATTGAGGTTATTTAATGCTTCTATACCTATGCATCTATTTAAATATAATATATATATTAACTATATATATATATATAAATATTATATATATTATATATATATATATATATATATATATATAATTATATATATATATTTATTAATGCATCTATTATAGCCTGTCTCAGAGAGTCTCAACGCGATTACGTAACTGATGCACCTGATAGCAGAAGAGAATATATTTCTCACACTAAACCCATCCGCGCGGAGTGCCGGGTGGTAATACTTCACACTACTAGCCCGCTTTAGTTCAGCCGGTCTGTATCCAGTGGACTATAAGTACTTCGCCAAGGTTGTCTCGCTCTCAGAGATCCGTGATGTGTCCTGGTTCCGTCCCATCGAAAATGACTTAAATAAAGTCTTTCAATGATGGGCAGTTTTAACGATTGACTCGTGAAAATCTTCAGACCATTCAAGGTGTAGCAGCCAAATTACAGACAGAAATAACTGTATTTTTAGTAAGAACATTTTAGTATAAAATATCACATAATATATCTGACTCATTCACCTTTGCGCGGCCTTTGCGCGGCTTCTTCTTACATCCTTCAGGTTTTACAAGTTGAAGTTCTCTCTCTTCCCACTCGATCTTTCACTACTCTGTCATTTATCATCCGATTTCAATTTGGAAAAATACCACAGATAGCACTCTTCCTCTTCTATCGAATCTTATAGTACAATCTCCCGAATGCGCAGTCCGATTTTTGCGATCGGGGCGTTACCGGAAAGTGTTTACCGTCAATCTTTTTCTTCGTTACTCAACCAACAGTGAGTCCGTCTTCTTCTTCTTCGTTACTTAATCATCAGTGAATCTGCCGCCAGGCTAAATTGCACGCGTAGCCGTGCAACGGGCACCTAGTATGTATTATTAATTTTACAATTATTTTATATTATTATATGGCTTCGATTTCTTGAGAGACTTAACCTTCTAGTACAGTAATTAACACCACTGCTATCTCCTGCTGCTATTTAGAAACATGGGTGTTTTTTTGGAGGTATATATAATGTTTTAATTTAATAGTCTTTTAATATAGGGTGATATTTTAATGTTTGATTTTCGATTTAAAAAATTTCTAGCGAAAGTCAATTTAATAGCTGATAGCTGATTTGTGCTGAGTTGGGTTTTCCATTTCACCAAGAATATTCTGCCGCCAAAACAACGCTTTTTATGTGTTTTATTTCATTCACATCTAAAAAACAGCCCTCAGTATGAAATCTGGTAATCTTTTTAAAGAGTTCCTCGATCGCAATGAAAACCATCATTGAAGCATATTATGTAAAATACAAAATATAACACTGAAATTGTTTTCTTTGTGAAAATATATAATGATTCGTATTTTTGCGGTACTTTGCTATACAATTTTTTTTAGAAAAAATGATTTTTTTAAAAATTAATATAAGACTTTCTGTATATTCAAAATTAAATTATGCAAGGTCGTATGACGAGGTACCTTCAAAGCAAATAAGTACACACGAGCTTATAAATACATTATTACCTTGATTTATCCGGAAGTACCATGTTGCTAATGTACAGTTTGTCATTCTCTTCATAAATGTTCGTGCCAATCATTTTCAAATGTCAAATGAATTTAGATCAATTGTAAATACAAGTAACTGTATATTCCTTTAATAGTAATGTTACCTAGTGAAAGCTTGCAGAGACGGATTGAATGTTGTGTCATCACTTCTTTGACTTTCCACGATTTGCAAACTTAAAGGCTTCCGGTTATTTCAAGAAATGACTGCCTAAGTATTTCAAAGGTATAGTGAAAGAGAATAGAAAATATATTTTTTCTCAAACTATGAAAATATTACACTTATTTTTTCTAATGGTTAAATTTTGTGAGACGCGTTTCGCAGTATTATCAATATGTGTAACTACTTTACATTAAACGTCTTCTATTTATATGAATGTTTTTGAAAACGGCCATAAAATTTTAAGAACTTAAATAGATTTTTATATTTTGGTAAGTTTCTAAGAAACAATTCTGTTCAAACAACAGTGATTTTTAATGAAAGTAATACAAGCATGGAAGGGGACAACTATACAGACAACAATATAAATACAAAACTTACTTAAATGTTTAAAATTATAAAGCTATTCTTTTCAATAGTTTTCATACAAATACAAGATTGATGATGCCCTTATAAGGCTAAACGTGTCTCACAAAAAATAAACAATTAGAACTAAAACGAAAGGGTTTTTTATTCACAACAGAATATTGATTCTAACCTAAGTGCTTCTTGCCGTCTCAATTCTCGTTTTAATTGAATTAAGTCAGTCCCAAACCTCTTTTAGCAAACAGCCAAAGTTTAATATTTTCTTACATTACTTAGGATGTAAATGTTTTTTTTTATAATTTTTCTGAATCAAAAAAGATTTAATTTATATGCATCCTAAAATGCGCAACATCATCTTAAACATAATCATCTTAAAATCTCATCTACTTAAAAAAGAGCTATGACAGTTATTTATTTATTAAATAATATAAAAAATCTAATCGTAGTTTAGTATTTTCACAATGAAGTTGTACGAATAAAAAACATGATAAATAATATTACCAGCCAAGCTGACAACCTTCAATTAACAAATTTTTTGGATAAGCACACCAATATTTTGTCTACGTATCTTTCTTATTCCATATAATAATTTTATGTTATCGGGATACTTATTTGGTTCTATTAAATATTTTGTTTAATAGTTTAGGACCAAAATATCAAAAAGTTTTTTTCCCAGAAGTAGGTGGTAGATATCTGTTCTATGGGGTTTGAAGACTATTTTGGTTTTTGCGTATAGTTGTAGTGTTTCTACAAAGTGTGTGAATTGCTGGCTATGTTCTAACAATGACTGACAGCCATCCATCGACTTGAATCCACGATCGGCTCATGGCTTATGGACCACAAAGGGGACTAATAATAACGTGTCCTTTCGCAGGAATGCCGACCTACGGAAGGACTTTCACGCTCTCCAACCCGAACAACTTCAAGGTGAACTCCCCGGCCAGCGGTGGTGGCAAAGCTGGCGAATTTACAAAGGAAGCCGGGTTCCTTGCATACTACGAGGTAATTTAATTTTTTTTCTTAATTCTTTTATTGTTTCACTTGTTGCTAACAACTTTAATAACAGTTTTCTCTTGTTGTTTAAAACAATATGGGATAATTGTATATCTCGTATAACTTGCCAATTTCTACTCATTTTATTTTCTACAGTATTTTTAATATCTCAAACATAAAAATTATAGTTGATTGCCTTACAATGTTCTCATATGGTCCATTAAAATTAGTCTGGCACTTTTTATCTGGGTATGTGTTTGATAATAAAATATTGCTAATATTATTTAAATAACTAAATAAAATAAAATAAATATATCATATATTATTTTGTAATTAATTAAAAAGAAAACATATTTTATATTCATGTGACGTGCTACTTGTATATTGTTATTATCACAGTAAATATTTATAACGTAGGTACATGTGTTCCATTTTAAGTATAATTTGGTGTAATAATAGAAATCATGTATAGTTTCTTAACATGAAATCCAACATGCATGATAAAGTGAAGTTTTTGTATATGGAAAAATCACGACACATGTCAAGAAAATGTACATTGTTTTAATTTACCATAAAATTAAAAAATTAACTCAAATTCAAGGGATATAAGACATGTCCGCTACTTTTAACGTGGCTTTTTTTGTATTTTTATGTAATTCCTTAAAATGCTTTTGCTCATATGAAATTATTTCACGTCGGGCTCAGTTAACTCTGAGGTTATCGCGCTCTGAATGTAACAATGTAATATACAAATGCACGTATCGTAGCTACGATTATATCAATTATGTATAACGTTTTTGATGGACTGTAGCGTGTTTGCCTTATGGATATTGTAACATGTGTTATCGAATAGCCTACGCTTGTAAAGATCTGTTTTATTGATGCTGAGAAGTATAGTGGAATTGTGAATATTGTAAACTACCTTATGGACACAAGTATAGTACTTGTGTCCATAAGGTAGTTTCACAACAGATTGGTGATGAACAACAAAACAGTGATGGTAGGTAGAGGAGAGAATGGAAAATATAATATGAATAAAATAAACTTTTTGCAATTTACAGTTTTTCTTAACTATTATTTGTTTTGCGGAAGTAATTAAAATTCTCTTTTTTTTATTACTCATTTGGATTCATGATGGTTTAATTGAATTCTTAATTACATCAGTAGTTGAAAAGTAAATGTACTTGGTGTAGTCAAGCAGTCAGCTGACCCTGCAGAGGTCAGATACGATGGAACGTATGGGAGCAGAGCTCGTAGACGATCAGTATTATTTGGATATACATACATCCATGTTCATTAATTAAAAATGATAGTTTAAAATAAAACGAATGTCGTAATTAATCGAGGTTTAATGATAAGATTGTCGTGTAAGAATATTATCATATATTTTAAAAACTAGCCGTCCGCCCGTGAAAAATCACGGGAAATAATAATAATTAATAACGACCCTTGTGTCATTTCGCAATATAAGGGCGCTGATTACGTAACACACTCTTAATTATCTGAATTTCTCATTCCAAGTTATGAACAGATAACAAAATTGTTAAATTCAGATTACATTTGATTGCATTACTCTGCTGAAAATCGGCGCTTGTTGGACGGATGACAATTGAATGCTCAATACATACACGTATATACTTATACGTACATCTAAATATGGTGTATAGAAAGCCTCCCAGCCACTACCTTTCTCGCTATGTATATAGAAATGCCGGTTCCGAGGTAGCCTTTGTTGTTCACTATATCACCTTCAGACCAATACTAAATATTTCGTTAGCGAGCAAGTACAGTAAAAATTATTTATAGTTATTCTATGTATGTAAAAAAAAAAGTTAATGGTGGTAGCTTATAAAAAAATATTAATAAATATGTAAACGTGTTTTATTTTTATTTAATTTTTTAACAAACAGACTGTCAACAAGTCATTATTGATTCTAATAGATGGTTCTGGAGTGACATTAGAATACCTAGTATGAATATTTTGTAAACATTTTGAATATAATATAATTTCACAATACACGTTTTATGATGAATTAATAATGAATAATGACTGAAAGATAAAATAAATTGTAAATAGTATATAGACTAACGCAAATCAATAAATATAATTTTAGAAATGTGTTCCAGATTAACAAGTTTTTACACAGTACGTAATAAATTTTTAATGAGAAATAAAAAATAAATAATGCCTTAATAATAAAATGAATCGTAAATAATATTCAGAAAAAATATAGACTGGCTCCAATCAATAAATTTAGAAATAATTTCAGGATTACATAATATACAATACCTACACTTTTTTATGAATAAAAAAAATTAATTATAAGAATGTCTAAATGATAAATAATAAATAAATAATGTTACGTAATATAATGTGTTGAAAAATAAAAATCTTATATTTGTTTAATAGATTTTTTAACGGTATTAAAAATACCCAGCATGTATTTCTAGACCATCTGTGTTATCCATAGCCAATATATATTTTTTTATCACTTGTATGAGATCATAAGGCAAATGAGGTCATTGAGATTTTTTTGCAAATGAGATAATTGCGAATGATTTATTCAATCCCCAGATCTGTGAGATGTTGCTTAATGGCGCTGCTTACGTTTGGGACGAGGAGATGAAAGTTCCTTATGCCGTGCACGGAGACCAGTGGGTCGGCTTCGATGATGAGAGGTCCATCAGGAATAAGATGAGGTGGATCAAGGAAGGCGGATTCGGAGGAGCGATGGTGTGGACAGTGGACATGGATGACTTCAAGGGAGACGTCTGCGGTGGAGGAGTCAAGTACCCGCTCATCGGAGCTATGCGGTGAGTTTTTTCCAAAGTGTATAGCAATTTTTTACTGACCATCTCCCATTTAGGATTTTACATTTTATTATTAATCTGTAATTACTGACGACGGTAGCAGCAAGCCAGAAGTCAAACAACGGTAAACAAACGTTATGCAAAGGCAGAAAGTTGTATTTCTGATCAAAAAGATATGGAAACACCGCGATATATCCAATACAGGCTTTTAAGATGCTTACTGCACTCAATACTTATTTTAAGTATGGACCCTAAAAGCAAAAGGAAGACGGAGGATCGATGCTTTTGAGATGTGGTATTAGAGACGCATCTCGAATACCGTGGACATCAAGATGAACAAATGTCTCCATATTACAAAAAATCTAAATCAATTAGAGACTCTGAACCATTTTGACGACGAATCCTCCAATGTTTGGACATCTTGCCAGAAGAGAAGATGGCCCGGAGAAGCTTGTTGTGGTGGATCACTCCGAAGATGGAAGAGGAAGAGCAAAATTCCCCACTGAATCGATCAATCGGAAGCTTCAGACACTTCTAAGGTAACATCAATAAGATCTGCAGGATGGCGGAAAAGATGGAGAAGAATAGTGAAGAGGGCGGGAGTTCATAAAGATCATGATCCTTAGTCGTGAAGGACTAACTGAGATGAAGATCTTATTCAAGTTTTTTTAATAATTAACTTTAACATTTAAAATTATTTACATTAACAATATTTAGTAAAAACAACAATGAGAATTTGGTTACATGCTTCAGTATAAGGTTACATGAAAATTACATGATTACGTTACTTAATTAAAATGTAAACAAACAGTTTTTACATAATATAGCATTCAAATTAAAAACTTATGTTTAACCATAGAACTAAAGGAAATATCTACAGAGTTGAATTAATTACCGGGCTTTTTAAAACGTTCAGCTAACTATTTAATATTTTAATATCATACAAATTAATCCTTTTTTGTCTATGAAATAAGATAAAGCCAAATGACCTAGAAGATTCTTTACATAATATTTATAACAGCCTGGAAATGCTTAAAATAAGCTATAAATTTAATTCAATTTTAGTACTTAGTAAATGGTATAATCTTATTGCAAAGTTAATCATTCCACCTCCTTGCTCTATTTTCAAATTAAATTCCTCAATTCTTTTGTGTGTAACATTTTATTTTCATAATTTTATATTGTACCTGGATTCAAAGTAACGCATATTTTACTTAAAATATCTGTGTATTAATCACCTCACACGCAAAAAATATCACAATAATAACTCGAAGTATGTAGGTTATTGCACTCAAACTCATTTCTTTTTTGAAGAGATTTCTAAATTTTCGTCTGTCAAATTACCGCTTATATAATTTAAGAAAACTCTCATTGACACACTTTTTTTACTTATGCCTTGGAAAAAATGAAACGATAAAAAATGTATACATTAGTGTACTGTTAGAAAATACGTAAAGAATTTAATAACACTTTGACCTCCAGGGAAGAACTTCGGGGAATTTCTCGAGGCAAGGACGCTAAGGACGTCGACTGGGAGAAGGTCGCACAGACCCTTGTGATCGAGGTCACCGAGAAGCCTTTACCCATCAAGATCAGCGTTGCCGAGGTCCTTCAAAAGGTCCGTAAGCCGCATAAGAGGATTGGCATCAAACCAGGAACCGCGCTCGACGATAAGAATAGTAAGTCGGATCAAATAAACATCGTTTTATAAACTCGAGTTTTCCAAATAATGTAAATTAATGCAGCAAGATGAAAGAATTATAAGGATTAAACTCTTTATTTTATGTAAATTGTTTGTGTTCCATGGAATTTGTAGCAAAATTGCTTGAGATAATTGATGAAATTAGCAAGTGTAATTTATAAAAGTTTTTGATACAAAAATATTTATATATTTTTAGATTTTGGTTGATTATGTACTTACAGAATTATATTATTACTGTAAAAAATGATGTACTTTTACTATATATTTCAGCCGCCAGTTAAGGTTGTGAGAATAGTGCTATCTAGCATCTTTATAGCGTTAGTGACGTACATGGTTACATAGAAAATTTTGTTTTTTTTGCTTTTTACACGGCGGACATTGTTACAAAGATAATTGCGTATTTTACGTTCGTGAAAATTTACTGAGGTTTGTATATCTGTAATATATGTATATTATATCCCTGGAATATCTTTCAGCATAGAAATAATGCGAAGAAAGTAAATTCTTTTAAAAATAAACATTTAGAAAATACATTAGTACCTACCGTAGAAAACAGGTATCCATTTTTACTGTCAAAAATAACAAATTGGTAAACTGTAATGCTGCATTGCTATATATATAGGCAGGTAATTATTGAAGTTACGTCTTACGTTTCCACTCTATAATAGTTTTAAAATACTAGTTATAGAATAGATGATGTTGATTTACCTTTTCACATCAATATACTTACAAATTCAAACACAGTTAAAATAAGTCTCTGAACAGTTTCAACACTTGGATGGGGTTAAAACCCTTTTATCTTTTCACTAAACAAACGTTTTACCACTGGACCAAACGAAGAAGTGCAATTAAATTGGTGACGTGGAGTTGGAAAGGACTTTTAACTCGAGCAAGAAGTATGAGGAGGCGTGCGGTCCTATACAGAGCCGGCATTGGCTAGCCGACGGAGTTGTGAGGGGGATCCAACCCCTTATAGGCTCCGATCATCCCCGGGAATAAGTTAGATGGCGAAATTATAAATCATTTGACTAAAGGCGAGAATCTTGTTTAAGCGCGAATATACGCCTAACTAAGTAGGCAATGATGTTCTCATTTAGCCGCAGGGATCGAGTTGTTTTAAAAATAAACAAACAACTAAGGTAATATTTTTTTCATTAAACTAAGGTATGTAGGTACCACAATGAGTTTAAAGCTCTCACGGAGAAGATAAGGAAGAAAACATGAATTATTATTAGATAATTATATCTCGAGCCTCTGCAGCACTTAACCGAAAATGGTCTTTGATTGCACAAATAAAACCATGAGTTTTTCGTCAGCCTTGATTCCGATAGTTAACAAAAAACAATGTATTTAAAGATTTCCTGGAACTTGATCTTGGTATTTATTATTGACCTTTAAACATATGTGCATGTGTGCTGTCATTAGGACCTACTCTCGCTTAGCATAGACAAGTTTTTTGGAAACCCAAATGAGAACCTTATTAACGTGCAATTATATAAATCACTCACGTGATTATTAAGGATTTCACGTATTTTTTTAACCTTCGCTGCACCAAGATCTACTGCTAGATCAAGGGCACTTCAAATTCCTCCTATTATTGGTGCCACACATTTCCGCATAGTCTGATGATTTCAACGATCCAGAAGATGATGATGCCTCATGATTCTTCTCGATATAATTGGTTGATTGCGTTTGTCCAGCAATTGTCCGTTCTTCTAGTAATGTTTCCTACTCGTTTCCATTTCATTTTCTTTGCGTATTCTATTATATTAACTACACTTGTCTGTTATCTTATCCACACGTTTCTTTGTAAGATGCCGATTATTATGATGAACTAAATTATTATTATTTTGCATTATTTTACGTTTTTGGATTTCTCCTTTGTTTGAGTTACACAAAACACTTTTTGCTTTAGACACATTGAAAAATCACTACTAAAAATCGTATTCAGACACAAAATCCACTCAACTTTATTCAGCGGATAATTTCTCCAAATTTGCCTATGGATTCGGGAATTCTTAAATAATTGTCGACCGGTTTATGGCGGGATTCATTTATGTGAATGTTTATCAAGTCACGAAAGCATTAAATCATCAATTTAGTATTTAAGGTGGTTTTTTTCAATCCTTTTCTGCCATTAACTTTTGATAGTTCCTGCACTCTGTCCTAACGTCGCCTGGATCTTCTAGGAAGATCACAATATTACCTGCTTACGGCTTAAATGTTCACCAATAAGCAGTTCAATGATTAATGATATTTTTGACGTAACTATCGCATATACAAAAAACGTTTTAGTATCATCCTTTACGGCATACAATGGTTAATATTTTTCATTTAAAAATTATTATGAAAATTTAAAAATGATGAAGTTATGTAGGTATCTATTGTACCGCAAAGATTCTTCTTTGTAATGCGTATAGCTAACGTATATAATCATATCGCCATGTTTGACTGAAATGAAAAAGTTAATTATTTTCTTGATAAATGATATAATTTTCTTCTTGTTAAATTATAAAAATAAAATTAGAAAAATATCGGAAAAAAATGTTTTTGTGTGTGCAACTAAGTGCAATTTGAAAATTATTTTCATTTTCATAATTTTTATAAAAAAATACATTGACCTTAATAATAATTAAAGTAAATTTTATCAAAGTATGTCGGGAGGTTAGTGTAGTCCCACATATTCCATAAAAGTATACATATATGTATTAAATTATGATACAAGTGATATTTAATGTAATACTAGAACTAACTCACAATCACCTGTTGATATTTTGTATTTTAAAATATAAAAAATGCAATAAAATAAATCACCGCCGAAAATGAGCACGCCAGTGGCACAAAATCGTAAGAAATTCTTTATAATTCTTACTTCATTTCCTCACGTATTTCATACTTACTTTTAAATTATTGTCGCTTTTTAAAAATAATAACCTCTTTGAAAATAAATTTACCATTCATTTCAATGTCGTGAGTTTCTTCATCAGTTAAAATGGCTTTATTTTTAAATGTCAGTGTATAATACTTAAACAAACTGTATCCGTTATATATTTCTTTCCGAGAATTATTGTGGTATTTTATTTATTAATGTCATAAATATTCATAACGCGTCACGTACTGTTGGTAATTTCACTTTTGTCAATGGACTTACGGATATGAGTAACCGGTACGAGACCTAATTTGAACGCGGCGTCTAGCGGACATGTGTTTCTATCTCAGTTTCAGTGGTTCTACATAATTATATATTTGATAAAACTATGATTATTTATTTATCAACTAGCTGTAACCCATCAAAAATGACAGTACTTTTACATGTCCTGTTCCTAAGGAATAAGATTGTATTTATTTTATTTAAAAAAAAAAATGAATAAAAAATGGAAAATAATTTTTGATAAAAATGTTGCTGAGGTTACAAGAAATTACGGGCGGACGGACAGACAGACAACTAAATTATTATTATTGGGATTTAGATCATAATAAGACTGTTGTACCAAGCAAAGTTTTACAAATCAAAGTCATTGGGATCGTAAAAATATTTCCTTGTACTGAATATAAGAGAAAAATAAAATATTTCGTTTGGAACCGCGAAAATAATGATTACTTCTAGAAATTTCGCATTTAAAAATAAATGTAGATAAGATAATTTTACATACATAAATACTTTACATCCTTCCGTGTCACATTTCAACATAAAACAAACGTATTGACAACTTATGGCTCTTGTCCACGTAATGAGATACAATTAGATAAATCTCAAAGATTATGTTGAGATAAATCTCAGTGTTATGTATGTTGATGTTGTTGACATGTTGATATTTCGATTTTGAGATGAATTCAGAGATTAAACCGTGTTTGCGACGTTCAATTTGACGCCATGACAGTCCGCGTATGTGCATATACGAGTACATCATCTACAACCGTACATTCCTCCAACTACGTATCCGAAACAAAATACATTAGGTTAGGAACATTTATTCTATTGTAACTACTCCTGGGCAAATTCAAACTCACTCAACCGACGAACGGGAAATCAATGGTCAATGAACTTACATTTTACGTTCAATAATCGTGAAGCGACACGCGAATTGCCAATATCTAGACTTCCTCTATAATATTACAACGAATATATATTTCAAGTGAAAGTATATTTTCTAACTAAAATAAACCTAACTATTAGGATGGTTAGGTTGGTTAGGCTAGGTTAGTTGGTTACCTTAATCTAATCTAATAAATCTATATAGTATCTTAATCTAATAAATCTAACATAACAGCCTAATTGACCTATTGGTTCGGTTGGAAAATATTGTTTTACTAGAAATTTAATATCACTCTAACACATACACGACGAACTACGAAAACCAAGATTCTTCAATAGATCTCTAAATCCGTATCTCAGAGATTTCAAAGATTTCTCAGAGAGTCCAAAATCTCATCAGTGCACACGGGCCAAAAATATTCTCATTTGCGCTGTCTGATGTTTTTTTGCTATTTTTTAAATTAAATAAACAAGCTACCTGAATAAAATTCTTTAACGCGCGTTTGCCGCAAAACATTCGAGAATTGAAATAAATTTTCTTGAACTCACGCTTAAGTGTTTTACCTCCGAGTACCTTTGTTCAATTTAGAGAAAATTGTTGAGTTAACACGCGCCTTCGCATCCGTTGTCTGTCTGGCGATCTGCGTTCAGTATCAGCGCTCGCATCTCGCGCGAGTACGGAAAGCAGACTGAACGTCAAACGTAAGTCGTGTCAACAAATTTTCCACGGATTCGTTCAGCTTCAACTTTTTCGATTATGAAACTTTTAAGGCTTCGTACGCGTGCTGCGTGTAAACGTCCAACGTAGCTGGTTGTTGAGTAACAACACTTTTATTTTTAATACTCGAATAGAAATGTATTCGAGTCATCATAGCACGAGAAAATATTTGAAAAAAACTGACTTATTTGTTTCTTAATTATAAAAATTCAGCGTCCCAATGTCAACACATGCAAAATATTTGTTTTACAGCAAAATGCAATGACATACTACCACCTAAATTTACCATTATCCAGGTTACATGGACATGAATATAATACATACAGTGAATTTATAGACATTTCTCATAAAAACTTGATTGTTATCAAGTTTTTTTCAGGGAATTTTCCCCAGTAATAATAATTTCGAATGTTCATCCGTAACCGAAACTAGAATCCAATAACTGATCTCGTTTCGTTTTCAGAATTAGGTAGTATGATTTCAAAAATGTTATTAATTAAAATGAAAACATTCACGAAATTCTCAACATTTTTTAAACTAGGTACTGAATTAGATATATTTTTTAATATTTAGTTTTTTTTAATATTTCATTTTAATGAAAATTAAAAGTAACGTGTGCATCCATTAGGTAATATATTGCGTATGTCATTGGTCATTATCAGCATAGAGCAATTCTCTATGGAACAATGTCTGTTACTAAAGCTATAAAATGGCATAAATAATGATAAGGTGTATAAAGTGAGGTACTACAAAAAAGTATTTTCTCTGCGTTACAATGTCCGTCACTAACGCTACCAGATGGCTCAAATAATAATGAGTTATAATATAATAAAAAGGTATAAGGAGCAAAAAAGTATAATTCTCTATTTAATAATGTCTATCACTGACGTTATCAAGACGCCACGCTACTATAGAAAGCGCTGTTCTCACAGTCTTAACTGGCGGCCGAAATATAAAGTAAAAGTATTTAATTTTTTTATGGATTATAGCTAGTTTAATATTATTTCTTTTTATATTTATTCGGAAAACCAACATATAACAATAATTAAGTAAATTCAAAGAATGGTAAACATAAAAGCCAGTTACAGGTTTTGACTGGTAGGTATATATCGAGATACTAATAGATAGGAATAATAATGCTATTTTATTTTGAAATTGAAAATTGAACATTGAAATAACTTCATGTTGAATAAAATGTTACTTTTAATATTTTTATTTATATATGTATTATATTTTATGCCAGCTAGTATGGGTCATTAGCCCCGTGGCCCCCCTATAAAGACTTCCATACACATTTCCCATATAAGTGGCTTCGTCTCTGTGTGTCTGTGAAATTTATCCTAATTTTTTTTTTCTTTAGAGCGTGAGCCCCAAATATTCTGCTACATGACGTCCTGGTCCCAGAAGAGGCCAGGCTCAGGAAAGTTCCTTCCAGAAAACATCGACCCGTTCCTGTGCACACATCTCATCTACGCCTTTGCCACCCTCAAGGATAACAAGCTCGCGGAAGGGGATCCCAAGGATGCTGATATGTATGACAAGGTCATCGCCCTTAGAGAGAAAAACCCCAATTTGAAGGTAATGGTGTCTCTTTTTTTAATAGAAAAGCTTATCCTTAAAATTGTTCAATACATATTGTTCTCTCATATCGAATGTATACATATATTACATTAAAATGTACAGATAAAAACTCTAACTGAGTAATCATATATTATAACATAACTATACTATATGATTATATATATATAACATAATATACGATTACTAATTAGAGTTATTATAAAGTATAAATTATATAATTCTACTCGAGTTTCCAGGTTTGCAGAACCTCATCGACATATAAAGTGTTCAACTTAACACATTCAATTATAAAAAACGTAACCTTAGGTGGTTATGCAAATAATTATGATAATACAAATAATTATTAAGTACTGACAAAAGACGCCGGAGTATAACTGGTGGAAGATGAAAGGGGGGTTGTAACGGGAATATTGAGAGGAGAGGAGAGGAAAATGTGAAATTTTTAAGCAAATAAATACCCGATTTTTTTTTAACATCTAAACATACAAAATGACTATTTTTACCGTTACACGCGACAGGATGGAGAAATTTAATTATACTTGAATGAAACTAATGATTATTAGCGTTGGTGTGGTTTGTGAATTCAGAAAACTTATTACTAGTTAGATAAAGATGATGCTACTTTAGTCTAATGTTGATATTTCTAGAATTTTTTGAAATGCGTTGTCTTCTTTGCATGGAATTACATTAATTCCGTTTTTTCTAATTAAAAATTTACATTTTCTATTAATAAATTACAATTATAATTGACTTTTAAAAATATATTTAATTAAATTCAATTGAAAATTTTCAGATTCTTTTGGCTATTGGAGGCTGGGCTTTCGGTTCAACTCCTTTCAAAGAGCTGACATCTAACGTATTCCGTATGAACCAATTCGTGTATGAGGCCATAGACTTCCTTAGGGACTACCAATTCAATGGACTGGACGTCGACTGGGAATATCCAAGGTGTGTTTTTATTTTTTCCGATTTTTTTTAAATCTACGTGTAAAAAGCATGCCACGTCTGTCAAAAAAAGATACTGTATATTGAAAAAAAAAAATTACAAAAATATAGACAAATACGCATAATATGAAATTGAAATGTAAAATACGAGTAGGTAAAAGTTAAAAATATATGAGGGAAAATAATGATATTCACTCGGGTAAGCATTAATTTACCTGTAGAAATAAATTCTAAACAATTCAAATCTTCAATCCAAAACATTTGTCCACCATAAACTCTATTTTTTTATTCTTTATAAATATTTATAACTAAAATGAAAATCACAGATGCTTGTGTACTATAATGGGGTAGAAATATTACTATCCACAACTAGAAAAACGCTTAAAATATGATGTTTCATAAAAAAAATTGGCTTACAGTGCAAATCAAAAAATCTTTTATAGAGGGGCTGACGATCGCGCAGCTTTTGTCTCCCTTCTGAAGGAACTCCGTCTTGCGTTCGAGGGAGAAGCTAAATCCTCCGGTCAACCACGTCTCATGCTGACAGCTGCTGTCCCCGCCTCTTTTGAAGCAATCGCTGCAGGATATGACGTCCCTGAAATCTCCAAATACCTGGTATATTCTTAAAAAAAATATCATGTTTGATTTTTAATCTATTAGGATTCAATTTTATTGTATTTGTGTACAATTAAATTGTATTTTTGTACACAGACATAATAATACAATTTTAAGTATAACGTATGACATATGGAAAATTAATAGGCAATATGCTGTACAAATAAACATTCTGTATAAATTTAAGGATGTATATAATACTTGTAATTTGTAGAATTACATACATATTAGATAAAATATGACAGAAATTGGTATTATTCTTAGTAATATTTGAGTTTAAAAATAATGAAATACTTTGTATTAAGCCACTATTTATTGAATAATCAACATGTTAAAGACTTTGATGGCTTCAAATGAAATATTATTAATAAGCATATTAATATGAAGAAAATGCTTTATGTAGGTAAATTGTAGAAACGAATTAAGGAACGAAATGAATTAAACAAGAATTAAGGAACACTTCAGAAGTTAATAAAAAAAAAAAAAATTTTCCAATCATCTTTTAAAAATAAATGATTATTTAGATATTAACAAAGGTTTATAAACCTTATAAAAATTTTAGAATAGAGAAAATATGTTAATAGCAAACTGAATTTAATAAATAACCAAATTCTTTTTGCAAATCAATATCTTTAAAATTTTTAGATAAGTTCTTTATTAGTTTTTGAACCCCGATATATTATTTGTTTGTTTTTGTAAGTGTCTTTACTTACAATTTAAATTTCAAACATAGGCTGTATTCTAATTAAGGAACCATTGGCCTCGAAACATGTTGATAATTCATTTTAAAAAATGTTTTATTTTTATTAATAATTAATGTTAGAATAGTGTAAGTATCTCTAAATAAACTAAACAAGTAACACGTTAAAAATATTAATTGACGATAAATAATATTATTTTTGATTACCAGGATTTCATAAATGTGATGACATATGACTTCCACGGCCAATGGGAGAGACAGGTCGGTCATAACAGTCCCCTTTTCCCTCTGGAAAGTGCCACCAGCTATCAGAAGAAACTCACTGTTGTAAGTACTCACCATATTTATTCTTCCATATATTTTTTTTTCATTCTAGTAATTTATTAGTAACACTTTCCGAATGAAGATCTTCTCTTTTGTAACTCATTTATTGTTTTATTGAAGTCAAGATTTTATTAATATTTTGGCGACTTGCCAAAATATTAATTATTTTGCAGTTAAAATTAATTGGTAGCATTTGGCTCTATCCAATGTATTTCTGTCGCATTTTTGGAATGACTTATTGATGACAACTTTTACTAGTGAATGGAGAATTCAACTTTTCCACCAGCAGTGTTGCGCAATATTATCCTCGTGACTCATAATGCGAACAAATATTTAATCACATTCACTACATTTTTATTTTCTAGCATAAATGGATAAGTCATGGGGGACCGCATTTTGTGTAATACGCAATACAATATTTACAAAAAAGGAAATTTTGCATCTAATACTAGAGCCACACATTTTAATTTTTTCTTTAAATCTGCCAGATTCTGTAAAAAATCAAAAATCTATATAAATTGCCTTACTTTAATAACCTCCATATTTTAAAGCAATTTAAATTAACACGACCTGCTTGATGGAACAAATTCATGAAGAGGAAATTATTTGTCTCATAGTCTTAAAAAATGTTGGGAAAAGAAAAGTTTTTACATGTCGTATTTTGGTCCATATAATAAAACTTTAGTCCCATTAAAGTACCATATTTTAACGCCACTTTGCTGAATTCAAACACAAGGAAAAGCGGCAAGCCACAATCTCACTTCCTGCTAATACATTTTTATCAATCATTGTTATTGTAATGATATGAGCTCATCTTTAACTGAAAAATTCCCCTTATTTCGCTATTCTTGTATGCATCATTGTTTTCCTCCAAAAAAATCATTGTTCAGCATCATCTTAAATGTTAATGACAGATTGCACCACCGTGCGAAAGTCGTGAATCAAGGGCCAAGATAATTTTACCATTAAGTTTCATTAAACTTTCACTCGCTCATTGTACTTAAGTGTGACACAGTATCTTATTGTCTATAAGACTAGCCATTGTCGTTGTCAATTAAACGGTTGCTTCAAATGAATGTTTATTCTGCAACGCATTGAGATCTGATATCTTTTGAATACCACGTATCATTCAACCCGATTGCAATATCGATTTCAAAAGTGAAACCGACTATTGATAGCAACTCATACGAGTTGAAGGCAGTTTATCGAGACGTATTAATATAAATACATGAGTAATTGTTGCGTACGAGTATATTATTATGATCGTAACGTTTTACCTTTGTCATTGGCCAATTAATATGCATGTGCTTCATGCTATTGAAGATTTTATCAGCCTTCTTAAAAGTAATTTTAAATATTCGACGAATATTTAGTGTAGATATAAAGCATTAATGATTTCATTTCATTAAATAAATATTATAAACCTCTTGTTATATACTGCTCCCTCAAAAAAAATTATCCTTAGCATCGTTATTTCAGTACTTGTAAATGAATTTTAAAACTGACTTTTTAGCTTTTTTTAAAAATTCACGTGATCGGAAAACCACAACACTCACATAAATTAATATGTGCTCTTATTAATCAATAAGATTCCAGTGGGTTGAGCGCATTAGATTGCCTCAGAAAGAATTGCCCGAGCAGTCTGTATCTATATCTACATGGAATAAGACTTGGAACATATTGAGATTTCGGATGAGATATTCTCGAATGAAAGGGTTTAAGGATTGCTGAAGCTTGCTGACTTGTGACCGCACGGTATTTGATGGCACTATGCTTGCTCTTCTAGGACTTCTCAGCCCGCGAATGGGTGAAACAAGGAGCGCCCGCCGAGAAGCTGATGATAGGGATGCCCACCTACGGCAGGTCCTTCAACCTTGTCAACACCACGCAGTTTGATATTGGGGCGGCAGCTTCTGGAGGAGGTAATTTTTTAAAATTATTTTTTTTACAATGTTTCATAAATAATCTTCTACTTCTTACGGTCTCATCTTCTATCAGAGGTCGGCGATCATTGTGATTTAATTTACCGCCGCACGGAATAACTCAGTCGAGTTACACTTATGCCAGTCCCTCAAGTTACGCAACCATGAGATGCGGCATATTCCTAAACTTCTTTTACCACTTATTTTCCCCTGGATGAGGAGTTGCTTTAGACTATACTTTGGTCTTGTCATAATACGTCCGAGATACACAAGCTTTCTTTTCTTGGTAGTCCGTAGCACTTCTGTGTCTTTATCCATACTCCGGAGAACTTCAACATTTGTCA
Organism: Agrypnia vestita; assembly: GCA_016648135.1. NCBI lineage: Eukaryota > Metazoa > Arthropoda > Insecta > Trichoptera > Phryganeidae > Agrypnia > Agrypnia vestita. The sequence goes on along the minus strand of JADDOH010002592.1, from coordinate 57,864 downwards.
CTCCCATCTACCCACTTTCATTTTTCTTACATTACATTAAATTATACAGCAAATAATTAGGAGCACTTTAAAAAAATAACAAATAGTTTACCTAAAAAACTTTATTTAATTTTAAAAATAATTCTTTGTGAGCTTTGTTCATACTTTGTTTATGTCTTGCTGACTTTGAACCATGTTTGGTTTAATTAAAAAAAAAACACTTTCTAGGCACCCCTGGAAAATACACAAACGAGGCTGGTTTCATGTCCTACTACGAAGTGTGCGACTTCCTCCATGGTGACAATACCACCCTCGTGTGGGACAACGAGCAGCAGGTACCATTCGCCTACAGGGATGATCAGTGGGTAGGCTTCGACGATGAGAGGAGTCTGAAAACAAAAGTGAGTACCGATGGATCTACATCTGAAATGAATATTACGCGAACAGTTAAAAATAAATCTAAGCAAATTATCAATTCTTGTTTTATGGGAAGAATTAATTAAATAAATTTAAGGTATGGTGCTAAGTACAGTATAAAGTAGTTTGAACTCAGATTTAGAAAAAATAAATAGAAAAACCGTATATTATGTACAATAATCCCTCGTTTATCGCGGTTATCCATTCCAGACACTACCGCGATAAGTTTTCATAGTCAGAGCATAGAAAACCTATTAACGACATTTAATTAAATAATTACGCCGACGTAAAAGAGACATTAAGGCAGTTTTTGGTGCCAACTTCAAAATTAAAGATATGTTGAGATCAGCAAAGGATCGAGATCGCTTAGAAACGGATGGTGTGTATAGACTCGATTGTCAAGACTGCGATAAAGTATACGTGGGGCAAACGGCGCGTACCATTTCCAAAAGGGTCAACGAGCACAAACGGGCATGCAAACTCGGTCATCCAGAAAAATCAGCACTGGCTGAGCATTTTCTGGATACCGGTCATCATTTTGCATTCGAACCGAAAATCCTTGGAAAGCCTAAGAGTCACCATGCGCGTCTTATCAAGGAAGCACTAGAAATCTACAAGCATCCGATTAACATTAATAGAGATGATGGTCTCAAATTAAAAACATCTTGGTATCCGGCGCTTCAAAGTCATTCTCGTCGCAGACTCCGCAGAGATAGTGATCAGACAACAGATGAATCATACATACAACACAATACAAACACATCATGACTTCGGCACGGTATTGCAAGCCGATACTTAACCACAACACCAACATTCAAGACAACACATCAGCCCTGATGATGGACCCTGCAATGGGATCCGAAACGTCGGCCCGAAAGGTCGTAACAACACGGCATAATACCCCAGTAAACACAAACTTGAAGATTCTGAGTGGCCGTGAAAACCTAAGAACATTCTTAATTACGCCGACGAATCACGGGAATCCGCCGTGCGAAGCATGGCAGATTTCCGCAGGGAAGATTTGCTGGGAAAGAATCTGGAACGGGTAGGAGTTAATACAGGGTTATTTGGAAAACATTAATAATCTCGCAGGATTATATTCCTGCCTTGATTATGAATCGAAAATGTTGAAGCTATTTTGACCTAATATCATTAGTTAAGGAGATATGCAACAGCAAAGTTTGCATTTTTTTTTCAATATTTCTGACTTATTTTTTGTAAAACGTTGAACCATCATTACAGTAACTTAATGATAGCCCAACGTTAAAAATTGAATCGTTTCAATACAAGTTTACAAAATGATAAAAACCCCTGAAAATTTTCCAATTGCAATTCGAAGGTTTTTATTATTTTATTTGACTTGTATTAAAGTGAATGAATTTTTCATATTCGGTATAAGTTACTGTAATGATAGTCCAACGTTTTACAAAAAAATAAGTCAGAAATATTTTTAAAAAAATGCAAATTTTGTCGCATATTTCCTTAACTATTGATTTTAGGTCATAATAGCTTAAACATTTTCGACTCATAATCAAGGCAGGAATATAGTCGTGCGAGATAATTAATGTTTTCCAAATAACCCTGTATAGCAACCATACACTTACGCAAAAAAACTCTAATCAATTATACTTTATACGCAATATATTAGGAAGACAAAATAGGTTTGAATGACTCGAATCACGATTTTGCGTTTATTTTTTAGTCTGATCAGTTTGAGCGGAAAGGTATAAAAAAGTTACCATAAATTTGTTGTTTTGAAAAAAATAAGTAACTTATAGAAAGTGTAAAAATGTATCTAATTGTTTACTTCAAATTAAATTTTTTTTTACTATAATGTTTGGATATAACAGATACTTAAAATTCTGGCTTGATTCAATATACTTCAATGAAAGCGCCATCTATAGACGCAGGTGCAATGCTTCTGTTTGTTCTCAAACCGATGCACGTTACGGCCGCACCTCGAATCCAAATTGATTCGATTCTTAGTTAAATAACAACTCTTGTTATACAAAAAACGACATATAAACAAACCTATATTAAATAAATAAGAAATGTTATTATATTATTTAATAACAAACGAAAATACATCCACAAATTATGTGAATTTAATGATTATATTTTGAAATTTAATGATTATATTATATATAAGTAAGAAACTTGTGTATGCATGAATAATTGTACTAATATTTGTATTACTTCATAATTTAACTAGGTAATAATTTGATTAATTTAACTGCCTAGTTATTAGGACGTGTAGACGCTGAATATTCCAAGCATTGTATACTAAAAAAATGATTTATCTCAAATTATTGTTGTTATTCTTTAAACATTAACTACAAATTCATTTATACATGAATAGTTTCGAGAGCCACTGACGCCACTTAAAATCTACAGGTGAGAATATAAACAAAGAATATAAATATAGTTTATATACTCACCTGTAGATGAGAGCATCTGTGGCTCTCGAAACTAGTCGTGTATAATTTGAACTCAAAAGTGGTCATACACAAGTATTTTATTTTTCTATAAATTATCATGTCATTCCACAAAATAAATGCCAAATCAATAAATAATAATACATCAATTAAAAAAAAAATTAATTAGAAAATGATCACGGTATTGATAAAAATTTAGGACTTTCTATTTTACACAATAATTTTGGTCTGAAATTGAATAATTTAGAATCATTAGAAATTAGTTAAGCATGTAATAGTAAACAAAATAAATATTATTAACAATCCATTAACTTTAACTACTAGCCCAATTCTAAAAAAAATCCAATAATTGCGAGTAATCAAGAACTTAAGCAATAATATTTAAAAATAAATTTTCAAATAATTTAGAAAAACAAAAGACATTATTCATTTTGATATTTTGACATATACCTATATATCACCTTGACGATGGAAAGGTATTTTCGAAACATGTAGGTGTAATTAATCAAGTAATATAAGTAGATTTATACAAATAATACAATAAATATTTTTTTAAATGTCAATCTACAATGTTACTGAATCAATTGAAAAAATACAAATTAATTAATTAGATTTGTAAACAGCACTAATTTTCATACGTAACTAACCTTAAACAACAATATTAAATAATTATGTTCAAAAAATATATATCAAGAGACTGAGATGTCTACATACACAGACATTTTTTCAATGCTTACCGACATTACTATTGGGATTTTACGACAGCCTATATTCGTATAATAACGTACCGGCCTCATTAGCCGCAACCTGTTCTGAGATAAAAAATCTGTCGGTCTTATTATTATATTATCCACCGTGGTGTGACACCTGATATAATTGATTGCAAATTAGTGTAGACATTACGATTGTCGAGTGTGTGTATATATTAGTGTTATATAATTTATGCATAGTAAACGTGAATTGTGTACATAATCCACACGTTAAGTATTTGACACTCTCTCTTGTGAGATTTCTGTAGATCCTGCAATTAATATAGTTCCATCGAAATTACAAGCATTTAATTAAAACAGTACTTTCACCTACTGCCAAATAATTGGTATTTAGTTTAGCATAAAACCAGGCATGACGTGACCATAATCTTTATGCATGGTGGTATAACAATAATTATGGACGTCAAATATTTATTTAAATTACTAATTATATTTTAGTCAAGAATGTTCATAGGTTTTTCACTGCCACTCAGAATCTTCTGGTTTGTGTCTTTTGGGGTATTATGTCGTGTTTTTATGAATTTTCTGGCTGACTTTTCGGATCCCGTTGCAGGGTCCATTATCAGGGCTGATGTGAGTGTTGGTGTTGTGGTTAAGTATTGGCTTGCAATACCGTATCGACAGCAGCGTGGGAACGTTGTCAGTGTTGTGTTAAGTATTGGCTAGCAATACCGTGTCGATATTGTTTGTTTCTGCGTTTATGTGGCAATACCGTGTTGGAGTCATGTGTTGTCTTGTGCTGTGTGTATGTTTCATCTATTATCTGATCAATATCTCTGCGGATCTGCGACGAGATTTACTCTATGCATACATTTTAGCCATCACGCAGTTGGTACACGCATCGTCTGCGCGTGTAATATTAAAATCTGTTCAGATGAACCCGCTCATATCCACACTGCAATAAGACTAGAATTTACAAAGGTATTAGGAGTGGTTTTAATTCTTTCATAATAATATATAGTATTTGGATAATTTATATAGCGCCGTTTTCGCGAATACTCACCTCAAATGTGCAATAATCGTATTGTTAATTGCAATTAAATGTTATTTTTGAATTTCGGTTTTCAGTCTGAAAATATGTCGGTATTACTTTGCGGATGAAGAGTATTTATTATATTTTCCAAGAAGTCGCAGAATTGGAGAGAAGTATCCGACATACGTATTGAATGGAAAATATTGCATTTTGCATATATTGCAACGTTTCAATGGAAAATATTGCATATTGCATATATTGCAACGTTTCAATGGAAAATATTGCATATTGCATATATTGCAACGTTTCAATGGAAAATATTGCATATTGCATATATTGCAACGTTTCAATGGAAAATATTGCATATTGCATATATTGCAATGTTTCAATGGAAAATATTGCATATTGCACATATTGCAACGTTTCAATGGAAAACATTGCATATTGCATATATTGCAACGTTTCAATGGAAAATATTGCATATTGCATATATTGCAACGTTTCAATGGAAAATATTGCATATTGTTGTGAATCTGATGGGAATTTTTATTTGAATTTCGCCTGGTGTACCACAATAAGCGACGACTGGTTAAATTTTTTTTTAAAACATTTCATAAACATTTAGACACTTTTCTCAGAGTTCGTTTTTATTTACACCTTGGCCCTTCAAGTAGTCGAGAGTGTAAAAATTTGATTAATACAACAATGACTTCCTTAAGAAAAAACCTTTTATATATATACATTACCTTGAATAAAGTATAATATTTTGTGACTTTATTAAAATTGTCCTCTCTTTTCTGTACAGATGGCTTGGTTGAAGGAGGAAGGCTTCGGCGGAATTATGATCTGGTCCATCGACATGGACGACTTCCGAGGACAGTGTGGAACTGGAAAGTATCCCCTCATCAGCGCCATGAGGCAGGAGCTGGAGGGCTACAAGGTGAAACTGGAGTACGATGGACCCTTCGAGAACTACAACCCCAGCGGAATGTATACCACCAAGGATCGTGAGTGGAAATTAATCTATATTTATCCATAATTGTCGTTGGTTTTTTCCTTAATTTAACTATTAAAGCGTACCCAAGTCTCTTGACCATATCAAGATGGAGTAATACTATGTTATTGGATATAATATCACAACAGGCAGCTGAGTAGTGTTCACAGCAAGATTCTCGTTTTCACTGATTCAGGGTATTCTTGCCTCGTGTTCAAATAAAGCCGTTTTGAAGCCTAAAGTATCTTCAATATCCTAGGTTTCTTAGATTCTAGGTAGATAAAAGGCAAAATTATATTTTGATGAAGACACCATTCGCCGTTTTATCCCTTAAATTAACACCTAATTATTATAATTATACGCACGGAAAACGACATTTTTTTTCTTGTACCGGAAACTTAATAGTGAATTTTTTTTCTTATAGCCAATGAGGTGGTCTGCGACGAGGAAGACGGGCACATCTCCTACCACAAGGACAGAGCCGACTGCACCATGTACTACATGTGCGAGGGTGAGAGGAAGCACCACATGCCGTGCCCCTCCAACCTCGTCTTCAACCCCAACGAGAACGTCTGTGATTGGCCGGAGAACGTGGAAGGGTGCCAGCAACACACTCAGGCGCCCCCTGCCAAAAGAAGATGAGCAGTTAATTGAGTAATTTAAATAGACGGTAAAAATGTTATTTGGCAACAGATGGCGACGCCACGAGGGAAAGGAATATTTTTATTAAAAAAATAGTATCTCATTTCGCAATATACTTTATTATATTTTTTCCATCATTTCATTAACTTGTGATAAAACTGCATATTATATTTGTTTAAAATAACATAATTTTTACATCTGTCGGAATTCATACTGTGTCATCAAAATCTATGAATAAAATATTTTATTACATATTTAATTTGTGTAAATTAAAACTGTAAGTATTATTACTGTTTATCATAATTATTTCACATTATTTATTCCGTTGGTTTGTTTTATCTGAATTACTTGTCGAATAATAATATATATTTTTTATTAAATGCATTTTAAAATATTGGTTGCTAATTTTTAGTGCAATATATGTTACATTAAATTCAATGTCAACTGCCATCTAAAGATATTTGACTATTGAATGGACACATTTTTTAAACTGGATCATTACAAATGTTTTTCATCCAAACTATATTTAATTAAGCTTGGTAATTTCAAAGAAATTTATTTGATAAATTATTTATCTTATTTTATTGCAAGAGCTATCCAACAGTTTCCAGCTAAGTAATACTGCCAAGTAAATAAATACCTATGTAAAATTAAATTTAAATTATCCACGTTTTGCTCTCTATTGAAGGATAATGAAAATGGAAAATATGAAGTTAAAACTGATGACAAAAGCTGGTCTGATACTGATATTGTGTTTAAATATATGATTCCACAGAAACTGAAAAAAAATCTTGAAAATACGAGGAAAAACTCAATATTGCGTGTATTTTTATATCTGAAGAATACAAACTTGCTTCTACAGTTGTACAATTTTACAAGACACGATGGATTTTTGTTGTGAATATTAAAAATAAAAAAATATCAAAACGTTGGAGACGATTTGTTTTTATAAATTATATTTCACGTACGTTCTGTAAGAATCTTAGTAAATAAGTTAAAATAAGGATAAATGATATTTTATTTTAAAAAATATTTTATTTTAAGCTCTGTAAATATTGTAGCGAATAAATAAATGTAATATTATGAAAGCATTTTTCTTTTCCAATTTATTTCCTATACGCAATTTAATCACTCCTTGAAACCCACAATCATTTAACGATCTTAAAATACCCACAAAATATCTTACTTGACCAATCAGTAGGATTTTTATTATAATTAATTAATAAAAATATCACATTATTATCTACAAATATCATATTGTAATTAACAAAATGAGAAGTAAAAACAATAAATAACAATTTTACAATACAACATATAAAATAAATAAAACTTTCTCAGTGTCCGTTAGTTTAATAATTCCAGGTAAGCTATATCATTTAGTATGAGCCACTCATTTATAAGTTCAGCATACTTAAGGTTCCTAGTAAGGCAGCATTGAAACGACCTACGAAAAAACGAGCAGTTATCACGGTGTTAGCTAAAAACATCATAACTAAGCTATCCACGTCTTTGGAGTGCCTCAAAAAAAGTGACAGATTATTTCTGAAGATGATAGAAAGCTAGCGCAAAACTTCTATGAAAGAGATGACATTATTAGTCAACCTGTTGAAACTTGATGAGAAAAATAATAAGAATTGTTTGTAATTTTTTTTTAAAATCCGAAATAATACTTGTTTAATATAAGATTTCAATAAAAATCTCATTTAATGTGAATAAAAAGAGATTTGTGTTCATTTTATTTAAACCTACGTAACCCTGCATGTTACTCGTCCCACCCGTCACGAGGTGCTGTCCCACTCGTCACAAGCTACAAGATGCTTTTTTATTAAAATGTTATCCATTTTTGGTGTAAATTATATAAATAACCGATTTATGTAATTTCAGAATCGATATATAAAGATTAACAAAAGTAGCATAGTTTGTCTTGATTTGCGAAGTGTACCTGTCAACTCAGATAGGTGGGGCCATTTGATGTCCCGCCCGTCACACTTCTAATATAATTAATTATAGTCATAAAAATAGCATTTTATTACTTCTGCCAACGGTGAAGGCCAAAATGAACATTTATCTTTATAATAGGATAATATTTAAGAGAAACACAGTAGTAGTTAGAAAGAAATAAGTTAAAGTTTAAGTAAAAAGGAGTTAGAATGTCTCACCCATCACAATGGAATGACTTATGTGTTATATTATATTTTTTAATGTTACTTACTATATGTTGTTAAAAATATAGCTTTATGAGTAAGGAGAGCACGGTACAAAAAATGGATCAGGTGAGTGTTGAAAGCAACAGCAATAGTGTCCGTGAAAGACATGGCACGATTTGTTATATAATATTCTTATTCAGAAGCTTCCAATATGGAATGTAACATATACAGCGATCACAATTGAGGTGGCATAGGCATGTTTTGCGAATATCATAAGAAAAAATAAGCAGAAAACATCTTTTTGGCAGCTTCGAAGGTAAGGCAACCCCTGACTTTATGAAGACATATTGTACATTTATTAGTCATCAAGTACTGAAGGAGCGCAAGACAGGAAGATGGAAACGTTACATTACGCACTTTTCTAGCATAGGGAATGCAAATCAATTTATGACTTCGTCAAAAACAGAAAAATAATTTTGTGGCGACATTATTAATATAATTAATAAAAATAAACTTAGTTTTCACCACTTTTGTATTGAAAAATATTAACATGAATTAAGTTAATTAATGAATTAATGTATCCATATTTTCAAACTTAGCGTATAATTTTCAAATAAACCATCCCCAAAATATTCAGGAATGAGCACAGATAAATGTTATGTTTATAACAATAAAAATATATTATTAATGTATTTACGACAAAATTTTCAGTAATTCCTCGTATTATTTATAAAGAAACTTTTAAATGTATTTTCAACAATATTTCTAATTTCCCAGCCATAAAATATGTATTATGAAACTTATTTTTCTCCTAAATGTAACATCATGTTTTTACATTTAATCGTAATATACCTAGGGCTACTAGTGTCATTAACGACGTATTGATAATCTCTATGTTAAAAATATATTAAAGTAAACATTGATAATAAAATTAAATAATCAATTCAAATATATTTTTGTATTTTACGACATTTTTTCTTGCACAAATTATACCTACAATTATATATTTGTTCGCGGTAACACACTCCGTAAGAAAAGAATTCGATAATAAGTAATCAGAGAGAGAGAGAGAGAGAGAAAGGTGGGTGAGAACTCGTTTCAGCCGACCAGCTTGATATTTGGAGCAGGCGAGCGTACAGTTAATAAATGTCCGTTGAGTTCTTCATCGAACCGACATGTCGATACACCGATGATCAGAACCATCGAGCTACATACATACCAATACAAAAGCAATTATTACGTGCCATCAGAACAAACACCAAGATTAAGAGACAATTTTAAAATCCCAAAATGCAATACAAAAAAATATCAACAAGGTTTCATATATTCAGGCATGAAATTTTTTAACAACCTTCCAATCGAAATGAAAAAGATACAGGATACAGAACAATTGAAGAGCAAATTGAAAGAACATCTCTATGAACTGAACTAGACACCATTACCTTCAAAGTCAAAGACGTTCACTCTGCTACTTCATCCTAGATATATAATATAATATAAAATTATTAAATGTAAGGAATTATAGGATATAGAAATTCAAAGTCTCTTGTCCGAGCACAAGAGCAATGCTCTTAAATAGAGAGGTATTATGAATAACACAATTGTGTAATATTTATTATTATAAATATAAATGAATATTATTGTAACGATAAAAAAAATACATCATTCAAAATCACTAATTGCAAATCGAAATAAAATCTAGAGTGATTATATCATTCTGCTAACACGATCGTACCTATATATATATATATATATATGTGTATATTGCTCTGGATAGTCATGTGTTTGTTTTTCAAGATCGTATTCTTCAAGCATCCTGATATTGCTGCTGCTTTTTGTGTTTGCTCTGGTACTTCTCCATAAAGATTAAATTATTACCTGTCCCTAAAATAATTAAACGTTAAATAAATGTAAACATGTATTATTATGTTGTAATACTTAAAACTGATTCATCAATCATTCACCGTACAGCGCCATGAATAAAATGTCTAAGTGTATTTTAAATAATAAACCTTTTATAATAATTTCAAATACCTATTCTTAATTCAACTGACTTACCACTACGCCATTTTACACACAGAAATAGGCAGGGAGCCTTTCATTTTGTTCCTTCTGCAGCCAAATCCTTCTTTTCTGACACAGAACAACCTCTTCCATATTCATACATTTTTTTTGAGCTAGCTCGTGGACTGTTGAGGCTTCTAACGGAACAACCTTCCTATGTCTGGTTAACCTGAACAAACCTGCTCACATTACTAAGATCAACTTAATATTCTTTACCTTATTTAAACATATTCACCTAAATTACTTTTTTAACAAATATTATATATATAATAATATATATAATTGCCTAAGTTATCACATTTCCGCACCTTTTAGACTAATTTCGTTCATCTCCTACTACCTCCAGGCTTTATTATGAGTTGGTTCATTTCCATACATCAGTGTTGTTATCTCTATATGTGTACCGCTAGTTTTGCCTTGCGTGACAACCTAAACCCCTTGAAATATCGCTTGATTATATCCCATTAATTTAAAACACATATAGATTACATTTTTAGAGAAAAATTGTGTATATCAAACGCAAAAATTCTGGTTTTTATTTCATAATTTGCAAAAATTTTGTTCATATACATTTGTAAACATTCAAATTTACAATAATGCATCATATAAAAATAACCAACTACATTTTACGTGGCGTTTCTGTTCCCGATAATCAATTGAGATGTTCAGAAGAATTCAAAAGTTTACAAATTATTTATGTAAAATTACTGTAAAGAAACGGTTGTATTTATTTATTTATTTAAATAAGGATTTTTCACAGTTTCAATCATTATAATGTTACAGAACAGTGTACATTGCATATACCATTTACAAAGATTCAGATATGTTTAAGACGTAGTAAATTAAGTACTATGTTGGATAAGATAAATTTGAAATCTAAGAGAATATTTTATAGTACTCGTAATTAATGTTTATACTACAGTAAAATAATGGTTATAAACGGAGAAATAGGCAAACACACAATATAAAGCTAATGAATTTTGATAGTAACAGGAAATAGGGATGGGAGGGAAAGGGTGAGGACACATTCCGTAAGGACGTAGGAGTCAGAGTAGAGGTGGAGGAAGAGAAGATAAGATTGTAGTGAGTGATTGGCCATAGTAGATTTAGTGTTGGTGCTTTCAATCCGTAATTCGAGTAATGCTATGGTGAGATAGTATAGTGGTGCTAGAATAAAATACATAATCAATATATATATATATATATATATACAGTAAAAAAACTCAGATACTAAAGTTACTACTGAACCCCCAAAGTCGCTAGCTTTTCTTCCGTGCATAAAAGGCACCACCGATAAAATCAGTCGCTTATTACGCAAAAACAATATTAAAACAATTTTCCGAACAAATAATAAAATAAATTCATTGCTAAGTTGCCCCAAAGACAACATTCCTTTAGAATCTCACGGCGTTTATCAAATACCTTGCGCGAACTGTGATAAGTGTTATATCGGTCGGTCTAACAGAAAAATATCCTGCCGCGTGTCTGAGCATAAAGTAGATGTTAAAAATAAAAAACTCACCTCATCCTTAGTTCATAATGTCCTTACGGAAGGACATAAAATAGATTTTAATAATGCCTCAACCATCGCAAATATTAATAACGAAACATGCAGAATATATAGGGAAGCAATAGAAATACATAAAAATAAAAATAACATGAATTGCCGCGACGACGCGATCCGAATTCCTTTTACTCCATTCCAGTCCATTCTTAATGACTGTAAAATCTTTTCAAAATCAGCCCCTAATAACCCGATTCCAAGTACAGACGCAGTAAATGACCATATTAATATAACTAACAATAACGGAATTTCCAACAATAATAGAAGAATTACCAGGTCACAAAGTAAATTCAGCAATTAGCCTCGCATTAGGCTTCACTTAGATCTCGGCTTCTGGAGTGAACGGGTGTGCTTGCCATCAATTCAAAACAGAACACGAAATACAAGGCGCAAAATCCCTTTGAAAATGGCCAGTGCTATCTGTCCGAAACGTTGGGCACAATATAACAGTCTTTCTAACCGCCAAGTTTTCTCCACAACCAGCCACAACCACCCACCGGTAGGTTAGCCCTTGGTGTCATATCGAAAAAATGTGGCTGTGCTTGGATGGAAGTGGGTGACGAAAATGTGCTTTCTAGCACATTGTTTTGTTATGGGAAGGCCGCAAATGCTTCAGATTGTTTCAAAATTGGCACGCCGACTGTGTCGCTGAGTCTAGAAGGTTACGGAAAAACCAGCTATAGAAAGTTGTGGAAGGAGAAGGTTCTAGAAAATTCCCGAATGTTCTACAAGGTTCTAAACTGAGTGGCGGAATGTGTCGGTGTATCTAAAAGGTTCCTATACATTCAATGAATTTCTTGAAAATTCTGGAAGGAGAATGTTTTAGAAGGTTCGCGAAAGTTCTATGACGATCCAAACTTCAATTCAAACGATGTACTAAAAATCTACGCATGCGAAGCCGCGCGGGCACAGCTAGTGTAAGGTATAAAAGCAAAGGCAGCAATTTTAAAAAATAAATTAAAGCATTCATCAATGATAACTAATTTATAATGTGCTAAATTTGAAATTTTATAGGAAATATAGTTTTGAAAGGGATATAATCCTCGGTAACTGCATTCAAAACATTTTTTTTGGATATTGCTGCCTTTGCTTTTATTACCCCACATATATTCTATAATATTCTTTTAAATGCGGTTAGACCAATATTGAAGAGATTAATTTCGATGCAATTATTTGCCTTTTCATGAGCTAAATAAAAATGTATTTTAGTTTTGGGATGTTCTATTTCGCGGAACATGGAAGAGTACATTCTGTCGGGTTCATCTACAGGTAACATGAAAGGAGTTTAAGTCCAGTTGACTGGGACAGTCGAGATTTCTTCTCAATATTTTAAATAATACTTAGCCTTAGATCAGCACTTGCTCTTCGATGTTCCAGAGTACATCTTCGATGTACCAGAATTCCAATATATGTATATTAACCGTAATCTTTTACCCATGGTCACAATCAATTTCACTAAAATAATTAAAATTTATACAGTGACGTCGAATTAGAAGTACAACAGGCTACTGGAAGATCCCGCATTAAATTCCCGATCGCGGCTCATTGTATGATTTTTTCATATTTTTTAAATGATCTACTTTAATGTCAATTACGTACTGTGATAATCATGTGATAAAAAATTGTTATCAAATTGCGTCTAGTTGGTTGAGCGGTAAGTATAAAGCCCGATCTATACATGCGAGTACTGGAGAGAGTGTTGTCCTAACGGCGATCCAGTAGATGTGTATCGACCAAGTTTGCCAATGTAAAATAAGACACCGCCGATTTTAATTTTCGGATAGGATCTCCTATCTAATCATAAATATACGTGTAAATATATTTAAGTGCTGTCCTCGTTCAGTTTATATTACTAAAGTAACAAAAATAACTTATTTAATGAATTTAAAAATAATAAGTAAAAAAAATTGTTATTATGAACACAAGCGAACTTTTAATTTATTTATTATAATAAAATGTGTAATTTTTTTTCTGTAAAATGTGTAAGTAATTCTGCTGAATATTAACAATTTGGTGATTTAAAAAACAACACATTATAAATATTTTTTGAATATGATAAAATTTTTAAGAACAGATTAACTGGATTTTGTCGCAGAGGAATCATTATTACTTGAGATTAATTATATATATCTCACAGAGAGGAAGTTATTTATATGGGAGAGTATGTATGGAAGTCTTTTTTATGTGTTCATAGGGCGCTGTCTTAAGATTGGCTTAAGTGTTCACTTTACACAATGCAAAATGAAAAGACTGTTTGATAATGGCCTAAAAACTGAAACAGCTGTCATATTTAAGGCTTTTTTCGCTGTACATAATAAACATGAAAAAACACAAAAACCATAAATAAAAAAGTTCACTGAACGATATAAACGACACGATCGAACGATGCAAGCTTCTAGTCCTAGAGTCGACATATCGAAACATGTCGCCATCATACTACGATTACTACAGAAGCGTTTACTAGCACGTTTCACTCCGCGATTGCGAGAATCCAATAAAATATTTCAAATTCTTCAATAACTGCAAAAAGACTTTGAAACAACATTATTTTTATTAAAAATAAAAAAATCTTTGCATATATATCACTATTTACTGAATTATCAACATTGGTCCCTTCATCAGGATACAGCATATACTAAAAATAAATGATCATTAAATTAGGTGAAAAACATTAACTTTGTTACCTCAATGTGAACTTAATATTTTTTTAAATATTTTAATTAAAACTATTTTTAAAATGATAACAACATTGGACTAAAAGAACACCGTAGTTGTCAAACTAGCAATAGTTTTTTTTTTCAGAATTTGTGACCCATATCATAGATTATATACCTATTTTTTTCATTCATGTATTATTAAATTTTTCCATCACATTGTGTATAAGAGTAATAAAATGAATAGTTTTGAAAGTTAGGAAATTAAAAAAAAAATTAAAATTTTTAGTATCCTGATTAGTGTATATTGTTAAAGTCGCATAGTGAATATAATTAACATCACACAGTACCTACTCGATAAAATTGATAATCAATAAATCTAATAAATATTAGATTTATTGATTATCAATTTATATTATTATTTATTTATATTAATATTATGTAGGTAGAATGTTTTTAGTATTATGAGTGGATGAAATTATGTTTGATTAACAATATTATATATTAATTCAATGTTGCGATGCAACATACAAACAAGTTTCATTTATCTTAATATGTTAAATTTAATTAGTAATTAAATATTGATTCAATATTGCGATCAAGATACAAATAATTTACATTTATCTTAATATGTTAGATTTAATATTGCTTCTTATTTTATTATGTTTTATTTACTTTTGTTACTACTCATGTCTCTTATTTTTATTAACTTTTATTATGATTATGTATTTTTTTTAAATATTGTCTATGTGAAATATGCGAGGATATAAATGAATGTGTTCAGTAATGTCTACACTCTTACTTATATACATATATTACTTACTTTACATCTGTAATATTTACAAATAAATAAACAAAATAAAAATATGTTTGCATTTATAAAAAAATTTCACGGGAGCTTGCACAAGAAATACAGGATACAATATGGATCGTTCTGTTTCCTTTCTTATAAATCCCCAAGATGTTAATCGTTTGGCTATAAAGTCGCCCCCAGGCACAACAATTACTCGATGGCTTCCTGCTAATAAATGAAAATAAATAAATTATCGTACTCGTAATGGTATTTTAACTAGGGATGTGATTTGTAGTTATCCTAAACAGCGTTTTCTATCTTGTTCCGTGAGTAAACTTGCTAGATTGTGCTAATTTACTGTTGTTTATACTCACTACCAAGTTGCTTCTAGCTGAATGCTATTTCTCAGTCCTCAGTGCAACAGTGTCGGAGAAGTATTCCCTTTATAGGCCAATATAACCAGATTATAAAGGCTAAATACCTGCAGCGGTGTTCGTGACGTTCAGCGTAAAAAGATGCCTTCTAGTAGGCCAGGCTAGGTCGGCAGGTGGCCCTTCGTGAGGATGCTATCGGGCCAAGTCCTGTTGCACTAGTGAACCAGTTTATGAATGCACTGTCCTTAAAAGTAAAAGCATGAATGTTTATTAAATGAATGCAGTTTTTATTCATGAGTCTAAATGCATCCTTTATGGATTTTGACAGATAATAAAATAAATATTAGGATCATTTTTCTGAACTGAAAGTGTGTTAAATAATACAATGGTATGAACAAGTACCTACTCTTAACGATCCCTTTATAAAATTGCAGCAGGAACTTATTTTTGGATAGTGAAAAATAAATGCAAATAATTGCAATACAACGTTGTGAGAATAATATTGAGAAGATATTGATGTACTCAGATCAGTACAATGAATATATTTAATGGAATGGTACAAATTAAAACTAAAATATATAATGTGTAAATTTTCGATAAGTTATTGGACGTATCACATGTTATGGAAAGAAAATACTTGTTTTTTTTAACTCGTTTTATTTAAGACGTGATCCGTCTTATGATGGGCAGTCTGGACCACAAAAATTTAAACCAAGGGAAGCATGGCGTTCAATTTCGAATAGAGTCAAGGAGTCCCATGATGTCGCTAACGAAGAAGATGGACAAAATCCGTGTGCACATTCATGGTTATTGCGACGGAGCCGATTTTGATAAAAAAATTTTTGGCCTTTCAAATAATAGAGATTTGTAAAGTATTCCCAAAATTCATTACTGTTGGTTCATAAGCAGTATAAATCATGACATTAACACGCTTTTTTTTATTATATAAATTTTATTTATTATATTATTATAAATATAAAAAAACAATTATTATAAATTAAATAAATATATATAAATTAAGCATACAAAATTTTAAAAAATTATATCGCTTTTATCTATGTCTTATTTTGTTTTGCGGTATTGATAAACCGATTGCAAGAAGTCTGTTGGTCTATTCTATTATTTGCACCAAACGGTGCGTCGTTTATTTTTATAAATTGGCCTGGCTTATACGCGATGTTGCATTTTCATAAACGATAAAATGTAGACCAAATAAGATGTTTTAAATAATGTATATTTATTAAATATACATTATTTAAAACATATATATATAAATATATATAATATATATTTATAAATATTTTTACCATTTTCTATATGTATATTAATATTAAATGATTACTCTAAAAAGTAAGCGCTCCATCATAATGACGTATTGCGCACATTAAAAAGTATGTTGTCATAAATAATAAAACATTTTTTCATTTAAACAATATCGTCCACAGGTATTACTGCCCAGAATAAAACATATCTACAATTATTTTTGCTTTGGCAAGGAAAGTAAATAAAGAAGGCGAGCAAATTATTTTGTTCATAGGTAGCCGTTTCCATGGTTCAATGATCGCACAGTCAATCAATGCGAATGTTTATTTATTATTTACACCAACGTAATTGAAAACTACGAGCGAGAACTTCTTTATTATGCAATTTTTATATCTATTCTCCAAAACATGACTAGCGGTATATAACGGAATTCTGGTACCAACACTGATGTATGGAAGTGACGCTTGGAGCTGGCAAAATAGGAACGAAAATAGACTGAATGCAGTGATGAATCCATTTATAAATGATGAAGATATTAGAAATTAATGAAAAGCTGATCTTAGCATAATTAATAGAATTAAAAAAGGGTTGCTCAGGTGATTTAGGCATGTTGAGCGAATGAATGAGGAAAGAATGGTAAGAAAGATATATAACGCTAGTGTTGACGGTGTCAGAGAGAGAACCACCACGAAAAACGTGGCACGACCATTTACCAGAAACTGGAAGATGGTTCCGTTAGAAGCCTCAAGAACCGTCGAATTTGCATGCGAAGATCTATGAATATGGACGAGGCGAGAGTTGTGGCAGGACAGAAGAGTGTGGTGCTTTATATCCTCTCTGTTTACTTCCAAAGGGAAATGGAGTGATGGTAAGTAAGTGTGAATTTTAATTTATCGACGTTTTGAAAGAAATTTGTGCAAAAATCAAGAGGATATGAAAGCAAATTGAGTCTCTGATACATGCATAATATCACCATTCATATAATATAGATTTCCTCGTGTGCCCCATCTTATCTCGAACAGACCTTTAATAAATAACTAAGAATCTTATTTACTTACAAGTATTCACAAATATCACATTGCTCTGACATATTATTGTGTACAAATATAAGTATTCGTAAATCAATATTTTTAACAAGACAAGATATCTTTCTAAGAGAGCTAGTGATACTGCGAAAATTATTTTTTTAATTAGAGTAACAATAAATCATTTTGTAAAAATAAAAAACGTAAAAATAATCATCATAGGTACCTATTTGTATTTATTTCCATCATCGTCTGATTTTTATTTTTAGTTTACGTGGTGTTGTGAGAAATGAAAATATATACTTGTTTGTTTTGAACAAACATACTATCAACAGGTCATTATTAACCCTAATAGATGGTCCTTGAGTAACATAAGAGTACAAATTATAAATATTTTTAAATATTTTTGAATATTATGATATAATTACACAATACACTTTTTATGATAAATTAATAAGAAATAATGAATTAATGATAAAAATATTATTAACAAAAATAATTTGTTAATAATATTCAGAAGAAAATAAAGACTATCGCAAACCAATAAATACAATTTACGATAGTACATTTATATCATATATTATGCTTATATGTAATGTACTTTTTAACGGAATTTTGTGACACATTTTACTCGGATAACATCCGAAAAACGAAATAATTAAAGACATTCTATGATGTAATTAAAAATTGATGTAGTTCTGAATTGAAAAATTAGTGAATGGTAGTGGAAAGGGATGAAAGGATTATATTTTCAGAGTAATGCAACTAACATAGTAATAATGTTGAGACAAGAATGCATAGAACTGTCTATGAAAACGTTTTATGGTGGGTAAATTCGACACATGAAAATAAAATTACAAATTCAGAGCAAACGAGCAAATGCATCACTGAAAGTAGAAAAAATATTCAATTCTGTCCATGATCAAATGTACAATAATCGCCTTGCGGTCTCATAGCCGTTTCCAAATGAACCACAGCTAAACGTGGGAAACGTTTTGAGCAATCAAAAACCAATAACACGACCGCAGAAAATATAATTATAACAAGTGCTAAATCAGGTGGTAAAAATTGTTTTTTTAATACCAATAATACTGCACTTATTAGTATCACAGCTATGTACGTCGTAAAATATTTGCGGTCGTTTAAATTGTACTCGGAATGTAGCTGCGACCAGATGTACAACTCGTGTTTTGGCCGCGAGCGATATTGTATATTCGTGGAGTTGTATATTCGCGGAGTTGTATATTCGTACTGGTTCTTGTGCTTGATCTGCTTGGGCGACTGTGGCGTGGCCACGTGCAGATGTGCACGTGGTGTTTTGGCGCCTCGAGCTTTCTTGAGCTCGCCACGGACACTATAATCGTATTTCAACAGCCAAATCCAGGTGGAAAGTACACACGTGTAGCACCTACTACAGACACATTTCGATGACTCCTACGTATAATATCGTAACCCACAAATCGACGATTTTGAGTTTGTTGTGTATTTCATACGTATTTAATTATATCTTTAATTCGAAGAAAAAAAAATATAATAAAAAAAAGTTATTTATTGCAAAATAATTTTTTTTCTTTCTTGGAATTAAAGATATAATTAAATACACACGTTTATACACAAAAAACTCAAAATCGTCGATTTGTGGGTTATGATATTATACATAGGAGCCGACGATTTATAGAAATATATTGTTCCAGAGGTAAGTTTGTAGAACTCCATAATCACACATATGGAAATAAAAACAACTGTTTTTAAGTTCTACCTTCTTAATTTTCTGAGACGCGTTTCGCCTTATGAGGGCATTATCAATTTAAATATTTTACATTGAACAACTTGTATTTATTTATTAGAAAGAGATACTATATAATTCTAAAAATTTCAACCTAAAAAAACATAACATGTCGATATTTTATTTATTGTTGCATTTTTTTTTACCATAGGGCGCATTGTAGAGGTATCTTTTATATTATTTAATGTAATAATAATAATAAGAAAAAAGTTTTATTTACACAGATATGACACGTTTTAAAGGTTGGATACTTTCGACAAATGTGTAAATATATGAAAAACAGTAGATACAACAGAAAAATAACATTTTTCTCTAATCGTTTTCTACAAAATTAGTATCGCGTGGTAACAGTAGAATTAAAAAATTGCATAACGAGTTTGAGAGTTCATTTAACGGTGACGGCCATGGTGCGAGTTAGAAAAATATTTAACTTATAAAAAAAACTATATAACTTTCTAACCCCGTAAATAATTCATTTTTAGCCTATTAATGAGTAGGACGCTTTCTGCATAGCCACGTTCAATTGGGCTTCCTGTACTGTTGAAGCGTAGCAAAAAAAATTATATTATGTTCGAAAAACATTATTTTCTAAATAAAAGTTGTAGTGTCGCCCCAGTAGAAAGGATGCTCTGCACTATTAATTTAGTTTATCCGTAGGGCTTTCTTTAAGGCAATATACACTGGCAGTACATTATTTGTATTATTACGTAATAAACTTCCGAGCCGCACTTTTTGTGATAAATAACGACAGCAATTTCGTAAACCAGATTAATTGTTTAACGTCGGCCATTGGAGATAGCCGGCCAATTTAGTTTAATTACTCCAGGCCGCGTGGAAACGGTAAACAGCCTCCGACGACTGCGAGGGCAGTTAAGGCTACCCCGGACTCGTAAAGAACTTCTGCAGTACGAAAGCACAATAATATGAGGAATTACTTTAATGCCTGTCTCGGTGGCGCAGATTAAAGGGTTGGAAATAAACGTAGCATTAAATCAATAATAAAAGTTACATGATTACTGGTTATGTGTGTTGTAACGTATTTTATGATGAGGATCGAGATTTCTCTAAAAATTATTTGAAATACTATTTCATTTTGGTTCATTTATAGGACATTAAAATTCTTCCGAATTCAACAGGGGTGTTTGTTTATTTTATAAGGCTTGAATACCCCGCGAAAAATTAAGAAATTTTTATCACCTTTATCTAACCTCTTACTCCGCAAGGTTTTTCTTCTATTTTAAATTTTACATAACTTTAACGATATTAACTCTTGAAGGCTTTTGATAATTTTCTTTGCGGCAGCTTTTTATTTGTCGATTAGGCTGATAAGTATATCGTATTTAGAAAATAGTGGTACTTATCATCGTGACACAGTCATGTCTTCTAAAATTCTATCAGTGACCGCGTTTACACGAAGAATTAACGCGATACACTCTTCTTCTTCTTTTTCTTTTAGTAGATCTGTTGATCTATGGTACAGAAAACTACGCCTCCTGGAATAACGAGGTCCAGCTATCCCTCTATTTTTAATGAGTCTGTCACTGTCCGTTCTGTCTACGTCATCTCTCCAGAATCTTCATTTAGATCTACTCCATCATGCTGTGTCCTATTGTCATTTTTCCAATCCGAACATTTTTTTAAAATATGATCGTACCTCGTATACGTAAGGGTATTATTTAGACGTTTAATTGACAACATCAGATTATAAAAATTCCTGGAAGAAATTACCACCTGCTAATGAGAACCTGTTATTGACTCTCGGCTCGGTAATATAATCGATGGTTATGAATATTTTAGCGTACATTAGGGGACATAAATTAGACGTGAATTTTACCACCTAAGGAATCGCGGTAATTTTACTGTCACATTAAACCATGATTGAATATTATGGACAATACTGTCCCAATATTAAAAGGAAATAATTCATACACAGGTACTTAACGCAGCGGTATGGAGGTGCATCGCTTCACATATGCGCTGAAGCCGTTGGTGTCGCAGTAAACCCAGTGAGCTAATGACACTTAATATATTAATTAAGATAAATTATAGGTGTCTCGTATATCGTACGGCTGGCTTAAGTGATCACTTTACACAATGTAACGTTCACCATTATGATAGACAGCCATTTTGTCAAATTTTTGGACGTTGTATATATGTTTACATATATACAACATCCAAAAACACAAACACTTATACAACTTGTTTCGTATGTGAGGTGTATTTAATAATAATAATAATATATAAAATAATTTAAAAAATATATAGCTTCGTCTCTATAAGACATCTATGATATACGATCTTCCATATGTACAGTTGCCGGCAAACTTCTTGAAAAGTTTTGGCGTAGTGGGGGAATGCGCAGAAGACAAAATTCGGGTCTCGTTGGTGGAATGGTACATGCACAAACTTCCCCCCACTACGCCGAAAAATTTCAAGATATTTGCCGGCTACTGTACTTTCCCTTAGAAATAGAATAGTCTCATTGAGATATCCATATTTAACTTCATTAATAATTTTCTTTCTGTGGAAACAATATTTTTTAGTACGTTCTTAGAACATACTAAAAAATAATATTAATATTTCAATTTAAAACTAGCGGTACGTGCTTGAGGTTGATTGAGTTTGAAATTTAGTTATAATTTTAAATAATTTGATAAAATGATGGTTTTTAAACCATAGCCTTCTTTATTGTGATACAAATTATGTATGAGAAATCAGAAGGGCAAATTCTAAAGTGCAACTGAAAAAATCGAATGGGATTCAATACAATACACAAAGACCGAGGTATAGTGCCTTTGCTTTGAGTAGGATCTAAAGAGTCAAGGCAAATTTGGTTTATATGACCAAAGGGTGAATGCTTGCATTCATTTCTAAATATTTAACTGTTACACGCAGAGGTAGGCAGAGAAGATAAATCACGATACTCTTCTGTCCTAGACACTTTTGCCTCATTCACTTATACATACATCTTCTCATGCAATCTCTTCAGTTGTTGGAGTTTTTAACAGGGTCATCTTCCAATATTTAGTTTATTTGGTCATGCGAGTTCTTTTGCAGGCACCTTCTATTTACGCTTCCCATCGCATCATAACTTTTATTTATCATTCTTTCCTCGCTCATCTGTTCCACATGACCAAACCACCTCAGCTATCCTTTCATTATTCTATCTTCTACGCTACAGCCAACATTACACATCACTTCTAATTCCTATTTTATAAAACAAAATTTGTGTTCAGATAAAACGTGTGAATCCATTTTTAATTAGTATTTCAAAATTATTATTTTTTGTTAATTGTTATTTTGGTTCACTTTTTCAATTATTGTTACATTAATCAAAAACGTAGGTAATTATTTTAGTAGGTAATAAATACCTCAGCTAAAATTATTCTCATATATACTTGGTCTTTTGGTTCACTAGTTCACTAGATTAAATAAAATGAATAGGTATAATTTAAAATTGATACCTATTCATTTTATTTAATCTTATTATTTTGAATGCAGAACTTCGCGTCTCAATAGTTTATAAATGTTTTTCGTTAAATATGAATAATAATACAAAATTCTTCAAATATAAACTGGGACTAAAACAACGTATCGGCCGGCATTCGGTCAAGCGGACACACAAGCGGAAAATCTTCTCATTACTGCATCGGTTACCCACCCATATCACCATTACACAAAAAACTCATTCCATTTAGAATACTGTCATACAACCATCCACAGATGACCGACACTTTTGATTAAGCGCGCGCAATTTGCTTACAGGTAAGAAACGTATTGGAGAAACGCATCTTTTGACTAGACCCAGTATAATGTGACGAATAAGTATGAACCGTATCCGAGTAAAAGAGTTAAACCATTAATCAAGTATATTAGCTTTGTGATACAGAAATAATTTTACATTTTGAGAGGAAGCGTATTTTGCTTGGCATTTTTTTCCTTTAGTGAAACGCGGGAGTAGGGCAGACCGTTGCACGGATTCAGTATGTGAGTGACCGACATTCATGTGCGTAGGACTGTAAAGGCCTAAGTCATGAAAAAACGTAACAGCTGTTGACCTTAAACAACTGTGATTTATGATAGTGTAATATGATTTATCGCGATCATTTGTCATGTAATTGTTGAACGTACGGGATCGGTTTTATTGACGTGTTGATTGATTCAAATTACAAATTGCTTAGGTTTGTTTTTTGTTTGTAATTTGATTATAATTTGTTTATAATTAGATTATTTTATTATCTATATTAAATATTATAATTTGACAAAATATTCGTAAAACTCTCCTGTTCATTTTGTACATGTTACTCAACAATGAAGAGAAGTAGATATTCCGTAACAATATACAGGATGTCTCATAACTCGTAGGAAAACTGTACAGGTAGATTTCTGTCTTGATTATGAGTAGAAAATGTGTTAGCAACCACGACCTAGTTATGGAATCAATAGTTATGGAGATATGCAATATCAAAGTTCGCATTTTTATTCAATATTTATGAATTATTTTTTGAAAAAAGTTGAACTATCATTACAGTAACTCATATCGATTATGAAAAATTCATTTGCTTTAATACGAGTATTGCTAGAACATTAAAACTACTAACTTCAAGCGCCCTTGAGGTGAGTATTCGCGAAAACGGCGCTATATAAGTTATCCAATTTTTTCTTTTCTTTTTCTTTTTTTAAAAAAAATAGAGATACGAACACGGAATACGTGTCATATCAATATTCTTACTATTTTCAAACTAAGCTAAACGCTTGTGCTATGAAAATAGGACTAACTTGCTGGTCTGGAGTGAGGCTCGAACCCGCAACCTTTGGGTCACGAGGCAAGAGTCCTAACCACAAGACCAACAAGCTACTCATTATTATTATTATTATTATTGACTATATCGTGTATGTAAAAGAACATAATTTTTTACGGATTGTAGCAACTTTATTTAAGATACAACCTATTTTAATGCCGTATTTAATTCAAGAAAATAGTTTTCCGTTAAGTATTATAAATTATAGATATTTTTTTTAATGTTATAATATGTTTTTTTTTGGTAGAGAAGAGGGATCCATCACAGGGCGATTCTATGAGCGATAGCTCCCGCATCGGCCCTACACTTTTGCCACCCACATTCGGCATTTTTTTTAATTTTACGCTTCAACAATCAAGGAGGCCCAATTACTCAGGAAGCTTATTAATTATGACCTCACCGAGATCGAACCCTGAACCCTAGGTGTGAGAAGTCATTGTCATGCCCACTAGATTACGAGGGCCGCCAATTTTAATGCTTAGTGGCCATACTCACCACCCCGCTGATATGGGAATGCTAGCGGGATGGGGAAGCGCCCACACAAAACCTTTCCTCTGCCTCCAAAGCGCAGGGACAAACGACAATCGGAACATACTTTTTATCCATCAAGTGGGAATTACAAGACAAATATGTACAGAAATGCTTCAGTTTAAGTACAAAATATGCATCCACAAAGTCCATGGTGTTCATATTAATAAGCATAAAATAAATAATAACACTACATGTATACACGCAACTTAGCAGCCAGATTAATAAAAATGAATACAGCTGTGTGATGAATACAGATGAGTTAAATGTTTTTTTGGATAGGTATTTTTTTCCGTGTATCCTCTTAAGTCTTCTTCTTCGTTGCACTGTTCCTACTTTTTGCCTAGGTAGGCTGTTGGGGACGGCTCTTCTCGTTCTTAGGCTATATCTTCTTCGGTTCTGGGTATCGTTTTCATCCAGGCTGTTCGCTATAGGTAAGCGTTCCCAGATTCCAAGTAATGGCTCATATCTTTTCAAATCTAGAATGACCATACTCGATGTCAGTCTCTGGACCACCCTCGCTGGAGAAGAAAATCGCCAGACAGGGTGGTACCATTTGTGTATCCTTCTATGGTCAGCGTTTCCCAACCTTTTTTGACTCGCGTACCACTTTGTAGTACATCGCGCTTAATTGTAACACATCGTAAAATGTATTTCGAGAGATTTTTTTTTACTTTTTATGTCCGCTATTACTGATTATTTTTCGCGTACCACAGGTTGGGAACCGCTGTTCTAAGTAATTCATTTTTTTTAATAACCTTATTTAAATTTACAAATAGATACATGGTTGATCTGCTCTTGGTCCATAAAGAACTGTTTTACATTAACCATGTTGGATTGTAATTGTAAATTAAATGTTATGAAACAAACGTAACAGTGACGCCATTGACGTGTAAATTTTTGTAGGTACTACTAGATAGTCGCGTGACTTTGTATGCATCCAATTAGTCTGCCGGCCGGCAAGATTGGAGATAACCGCAAGATTATGGCGGAACCTGCTTAACTCACAATATTAGAAATCAATTTATTGAAACATTAACAGCTCTGATTGAGCTATTTATCTTATACAGGGTGTCTCATAGCTAGTAGCAAAATCTTTACAGGTGGATTCCTGCCTCAATTGTGAGCCGTAAACGCTCAAGCAAACATGCTTAATATTAATATATATGGAGATACGCAATATCAAAGTTTGCATTTTTTTTTCAACATTTCTTACTTATTTTTTGCAAAACGTTAAACTTTCATTACGGTAACTTATGACGATTATGAAAAATTCATTCGCTTCAAAACAACTCAAATAATATAATAAAAACCTCTTAAAAATTATATTTTCAACTTTTGCAAGGTTTTTATAATTTATTCGACTTGTACAAAAGCGAATGAATTTTTCATAATCGATATTAGTTATTGTAACGATAGTTTAACTTTTTTCCAAAAATTTGTTAATAATGTTGGAAAAAATCAAACTTTGATATTGCCTTATTAAGTATTTGCTTTTGCTTTGTGTTATTGTTATTTTTATATGTTATTATTTTTTTTATTGTATTTCATGAGCGATCATTTAATGTTCATTTAATGTGTTCATTCTATTAATTAGCTTACATTATTGTTTCTAAAGTGGGCGTTGATAAAAAAATAAAAATACAAAAAAACTTCCAACAACCACCTGACATCATGTTGTGGTCCAGTCTGCCGGGTGTTCCCCTACATCTGCAGGTCTGTTTTGGCTGTCTTGATCCTGTTTGTAAACGACACCTTTGTGTATGTTACGGGACTTATCTACTCTCGCTACTTGTTCCGCCTACTGAAGCCTCCTTGCTTTCACCTTCCACAGGATATCTGGGGCGATATACCGTTTCTCATATTGCGAGTTGTTTAACCTTCTCCGTTTTCCGATGAGATTCGCGTAATTGGGATCGCAAACATAACACTCATATTAAACATCATATTTTATAACTTTTTAATAACTGCAAAATGACTTTGTGGTAACATTTTTTATATAATTAACAAGAAAACACTAACAGTGATATAAAAAAATAAAATAATAAGTTTTTTTTGCAAATAACCTTTCAAACAAAAAAAAATACTTTTATACAATATTATTTCAATTTTCCTGCTAAAATATGTATCATATATAAATAATATTGTATGTATATTTATTATGTTTATTGTATTTATTTTTGTGTTTTTATATTTTTATTTTTTTCATCCCGTTTATATTTTTTTTTCATGTTTTTATGCTTCTTATGTTTGACATATGATTTTTGACACTGACACTCAGTAATGTGCCCATGGGCTAGTTGAGTGGCAATTCCAAAAAAAATGTAAAAAATTGTATTTCTGTTGAAAGAATGTAAATTTTTATTCTGGATAAATAAAATAAAATATTTTTTTATGCGTTAGTTAATTAATGTTGTCACCATAATCACCAAAACCGATGTACAGAAGTGAATCCTGCAGCTGGCAACAGCAGAAAGAAAACAGACTGAATGCAGTGGAAATAAGATCACTAAGGCATGTGCGCCAAATCCATTTATGATGGAGTAAATAATGAACAAAATAGGAAAATGGGTCGTTTATGTGGTTGGGCCATGTTGAACGAATACACGAGGAGAGAATTGTTAGAATGATATAGAAAGTGGCTGTGGAAGACGAATAGATACTAGAAGATGGTTCTGTTAAGAGGCTTAGCATCAGCGAGCATGCATGAGATGTTGTGGATGAGCATGAAGCGAGATTTGCGTATCAGGACAGGAGAGTATGGCGCTCTGAAACGGCGTGATGCTAAGTTAGTTAGAGAACAAATGGATGAAAGACCTTTTGAGTATGTCCAAATTTTTCAGAACAGAACTGGACTGTTGTCACAGGAACATCAATAATCAATTAATATTTTAAAGAATGAGGGTAAACACAACACTGTTTTATTCCACTATATTTATTTTGAATTGTTAGAACGTTTTCGGGATTTCTCCCATCATCAATAACAACACGTTTACAACGCAACGTAATTTTACGTAAACGTTATTGACAATGGGAGAAATCCCGAAAACGTTCTAACAATTCAAAATAAATATAGTGGAATAAAACAGTGTTGTGTTTACCCTCATTTTTAAATTTAAATATTAAAAATGAATTTCCGCAATGTTAAAAACAAAAAACTTGAATATTAATCAATTAATGTATATTATAGATGTCTCACAGAGGCGAAACTGTATATTTTTTTATTAAGGGAGAGTAGGTATAGAAGTCTTTATGGGTGTACATAGGACTTACAACCTATTGTACGGTTGGCTTAAGTGATCACTTTACACATATGTAACGTTCGCCATTTCCACCCATGATAGAATACCATGGCTATTAATTTTTGGAAGTTGTATATATTTCACTTACGCACCACGTTTCACAGGTGAGTTGCAAGGATCCTCACCGCGGCTGGCTACAAAGCTGGAGGTCCGTTTGTTCGAATCCTAGTAGGAGTTAAAATATTTTTTCGTCAATTTGATTTTTCTGTATGTGGTTTCTAATAGATTAATAAAAATTTATTTAATAATTCACAGAAATTTGTTCTGAAATTGCAACTTCACAATAATAATGTATTTTCTTTAACATATATATATTTGCAATATTGAATAAATAAAAGAGCAGTAAAAATATTTTTTCGTTAATTTGATGTCTTTTCTAATTGATTAATAAAAAATTGTTTAATATTGCGTATGGTTTATTACATTTTATCTTATTCTAGTCTATTAAACCTATAAGTAATACATACATTTTATTCGCTGTACCTTTCCAAAAAGTGTTTTAAATCTCGTGTTTGGAGACGGAGTTATTTATTAATGTAATATAAATAATTAATAATAAAATATAAAAAAGAACGAAACGAAACCCATCTGACATCTCGCCAACTTTTTAATTTTGTCTTAAGTCTAATATTCAGTTTAACATAACAGGTATATCTATAAATAAAAATTTAAAAAAATGTAAAGAAGGCTCGTATTGTATTGTAATGGAGGAGTTTTAGAAGCAAAACTGTCTGTGTCCAACTGACAAAATTAAGATATTTGAAACCGTTTTTATATCCCAAGCGAATATTTCAAAGTTAATGTGGTTTTTCAATTTTAAAAATTAATTAACTAACCACAGTAGGCAGAAGTTTTCTATTTTTTTATTTGACTTGTATTAAAGGGAATTAATTTTTCATATTCGATATAAGTTACTGTAATGATAGTCCAACGTTTTACAAAAAATAATTCGGAAATATTGAAAAAAATGCTAACTTTGATGTCGCATATCTCCTGAACTATTGATATTAGGTCATAATAGCTTGAACTCATAATCAAGGCAGGAGTATAGTCCTGCGAGGTTAATAATGTTTTCCAGATAACCATGTATAGAATGCTCTTCGCAATGCCTGCTCTTAATGATAGGAGACTTATTTATTCTATTTAATAAACTGCAGGGTTTATTTACGAAAAAAAATCCTTTCTGCATCATGTCCGTACATGCTAACACACGTATCATTAGATATTACCATATTATTCACCGTTTTAATTGCAGATTCCAGCCGAGATTTTTTGTAATAAGTAGCATGTGGTTGATATTATAAATATTTTGCTCCAATTTGATGATTTAAAAGACTGTCGGTAACGCTGTGAGTGTAGCTTTATTCCGCAAGATGGCTCAGGAAATATATTCACTTAGTCGCTAGGGGCATGCCATGTGTTGTTGTTGGGTTTTGGGGACACTTAACAGTTACGCAATTTTCCTTTACATTAAAATGTAAAAAAATATTAAAAACTTATTTGTTGTAATCATGAAAAATAATCCCATGACAAATATTTGACTCACTGCTTCGTGTCAACTCTCTACGACGTTGAAATTAAATCTGATTCTCGGGAGATTCAAATTTAATTAACTTACAGATGGAATATTTAGAATATGTCCAAATTTTTCAAGAACACAATACTGGATTTTATACCCAGGGGGACAACAATAATCAAGATATTTACCTTTTATGGATGTCTAATAGAAACGAAGCTATATTCTTAGATAGGAAAGTAGGTATGGAAGTCTTTTTGGATGTTCGTACGGCTAGCTTAAGCAATTACTTTACTCAATGTACTTTACTCAATAATGGGTGGGATTGGTGAACGTCACATTGTGTAAAGTGATCACTTAAGCCAGTTGTACGATAGGTAGTAGGCCTTATGAACACCCAAAAAGACTTCCATACCTACTTTCCTATATAAAAATATAGTAAGATAGATATCTATAATATATAACTTGATTGATGGATGAAACATCAAACATCTATCAATGGATTAAAATGTTTGACTTACCGACTGAATGAAGCGAAGCGGCGAAACTCTGAGACAAGGTGGGCACACTACTGTGTCTAATCGAAGCAAAATCCGTATTTCAAAGATTGTCTCGAGTCAAAAAGCTCATTAAAATCTGTAAAATCAGTGGATAGGGGCTGTATGGTGCATCTATGTATAAAATTTCACTCTCGTATTTCGCGTATAGGACAGTATTGATTAGTATCGAGTACGGCGAAATTGTTTATTTTCTATTATACTTTGTAGAGAGCAAAATAAACCCAAACTTGAATAGAAATGAGTGTTGCAATAATTATGACGAGGAAAATAATGTTTCCGGTGACAATAATACAGTTTCACGGCATAAATTAAGTGTTCAAATAATAAATATTTCACACCGACTAGTATGAAAATAAGATATTTTTATATTCAATTTATTATCAATCTCATTAAATAATTGCAAAATTTTCTTGTCATTTATAAATTTATACAGAATTAATTTAAAATATAAATAAAAAAACGATACTGATTTTAATATCAGTATAAAGCGGAAGTTTAAGAACTGTGTTACGTTCAATTTCACGAGTTTATGGCAACAAATAGAGCAGAAAAGTATCGGTATAGGTATCGGCAGTGTTATATATTATATAATTGAAAATTAAGAAATGATAATTGAAAACTTAAATAATCAATTTAAATAAAATCATCAGAAAGCTACTAGAAGAATGTAAGGTAGTATTTTTAGATATTTTAAGGATATGGATATCTACTATAGATAAACTACTCGAATAAGGTGGTTTTGCAGAATCACAGTGTCACATCTACTAATTATCAAAAAAAGTTGAAATTATATTATTTTGGCCATATTATAAGAATAATTCCACCGACTTGGAGTATTGAAAATAAAATAAGATTCTCGTAGTCCAGTGAGCATTAGACTGGCTTCTCACACAAGGGTTCTGGGTACGATTTCCGTGAGAATAAATAAAAAAGAAAATACATATGTAATTTTTAGTTTGTAGTTTATCTGGAAGACGGAAGTGGTTCTGAAACCGGCTGTTGTTACCAAAAATATAGTTGTTTAAACCAAGCGAATTTGTGTTTATTTTAATATAAAATCTATATTATTTCATACAAATAAGTATTAGAAATGCCTTTTATGATTTTAGAATAAATGTTCAGCTTGCAGGCGACAGAGTAATAAATCGGCCGCCGAGTGTTTGCGAGAGTAAAATTAACATTTGTACATATAACTGATCAAAATCGGCTTTACCGTACTTGCAAAGTCAATAGGCGTATTTGATTTTCAGCTCCAGCCGCAACACCGGCCGTGTTGACCTACTGCCTGACTGGGAGACTTGCGCGCTCCTATTTCGTTAGCTTCGTCTGGTGTTACGGAAGGCATTAAGCGGTTTAATTCGGGTAATTTTACGGTATACGAAATAATATTGCTTAGATACATGATACTGCTATGTTGATTTTATATGTGTCATCGAAATTATATCTCTCATGGCGAACCGCATAAATTCAAAATATAAATAATTTACGTTTAATTTTTAAAAAAATATGTGCGTGCAATTATTTACAAGCGCTAGAGTTTATACTTCTTTAGTAAAAAGTTTACAAATGTAAAAAATACTTAACTAGACCATAGTAATTTCATCTGAGGTTTCGCAATTAACGGTGTCATCTCCATTATTAAAAATCTGATGACAATATTTTGTTTTAATTGCGGACATTCTATCAAAACACAAACATAAACAATAACACGAAATACGAAATACATAAATCTGCGGAAACGAGAAACCCGTTTTTTTTACATTTCCATTACACAGTTAAAATCCTAATTCATCCAAACTGTTTAAATTTTCATTTCAATAACCAATCATTCGTCAGCTTTGGAATAAAGCTTCTTTGTGATTGGTACTCTATTCAAGATGGCCGATAATAGTTATTCGTGTTACTGAAAAACTAATTTTAATTTAATAAATTTTTGACAATTTAGCAACAATCATAAAGAATATATGAAATATGCACCTTTTTCATTATAATGCGCACTCATTTCATTTCATGCTAAAATTTCACCCCCCGTGCGCGTACAGATGTATTTTTTAAAAAATTTTATGTAGTTTTTAGTGTTCATTCAAATTCCATTTTTCATGTGCCGAAAATGGGGCCCCTCATAATTGCGATTCGTAGTGTAAATAATCGTGTTTTATTTATCTACGTTGACAAACCTTCTCTTACTGTTGTTCTTAGGTGATTAATATCATCAATATTGGTCAGGCGAGTGTACTCGGTTCATTGAAACATGAGTTGTACGTAAACTTACATTTTGGGAAAAAGGTCAAATTGAATATTTGTGTGACATATATATTTGTGTGTAATATTTTAAATAGAAATACAGCAAGACATTAGGAATACACAAGACCTACATATTTTAGACTCACATATTTAGCTCAGTATATTTCAAAGTACCTACTAACTGCACATCCCTGCTATGGTTCTATAACCTCTCGTGGGCCTTGACCTCCTCAAGAGTGTTCTTCCATTGACCCCCGTTATGAATCACTTCTCTCCAGTTTTGAATTTTAAAGACATACCCTATTTTATATATTAGTTTTTGACTTCCTTATCTCCTACATCCTTTTGGTTTTGTGTTCAGAAATGTCTTCAGCGATTGCTATTTGGTCGTCTTCCATAGATGGATGGCCATTCTTCTTAAATAATCTTAATTTAATTATTATTTAATAATGTTGAGACGCTTATTCTGACAGTGAATTAGATTTAAATGAGAATCTGGCCGCTTTTTTTAGAAAAAAAAAACCTGTTCGGATTAAAGCTAGCTGTGAGCTTCTCGCTTTTCCAAGCTCAGACCTCAATCTTTTCATCATTAAGCCAGTGTCTTACCACTAGAAAAGAAAAGCACATCTAATTGACATTATCATCAAGTTTGTGTTTACTGGGGTATTATGCCGTGTTGTTACGACCTTTCGGGCCGACGTTTCGAATCCCATTGCAGGGTCCATCATCAGGGCAGATGTGTTGTTGTGAGTGTTGGTGTTGTGGTTAAGTATCGCGAGCCGATACTTAACCACAACACAGTGGCCGTGAAAACCTAAGAACATTCTTACTTGAAATTAAGTTTTAAGATGGTTCATCGATCTTAACTAAATAACAGTATTTTATTTTATTTCTCTACTAGTGGTAAGACGAGCCCATCAAAGGTTCGAGTCTCATATCGAGAGACTTAACTAAATTGATTATATTTTCCATCAATGAATTTTGCTTTATACGGTCCAATTTTATATCTATACCTATAAAACTCAATGTCTGTCTGTCTGTCTGTCTGTCTGTCTGTCTGTCTGTTCTCTATACAAATCCACACCGTTTGTCCGATTCAATTCAAATTTTGCATACTTATGCTTTGGGACCCGGCGGGTAACATAGGCAACATTTTCCCCTGTTCTCTTACCCCTTCCCCTCCCCCTGACCAATTTTCGATGCGAATCTGGACCGTTCGACCGATCGGACACAAAATTTGGAAACTTATTCTTTAGGACTCGGCGGGAAACTTAGACGATATTTCCCCCCTATTCTCAAACCCCTTTCCTTCCCTGTGCCATATTTTCTATGCAAATCTGTACCGATTGGACTTAAAATTTGGAAACTTATTCTTTAGGACTCGGCAATTGACATAGGCGATATTTCCCCCCTATTCTCATACCCCTTCCCCTCCCCCTGACATATTTTCGATGCAAATCTGTACCGTTTGACCAATCGAACTCAAAATTTGGAAACTTATTCGTCGAGTTCTAGGCGGGTAACATATGCGACATTTCCCCCCCTATTCCCCTCCGCTTATATATTTTCAATGAAAATCTATACCATTCGAATCGAAACTTTATTTACCCTCACAAATTTAATTTAAACTTAATCCTAACTTAACATAGACAAACATTTTTCCCCTGTTTTTATACCCCTTCCATTTCCCCTAACATATTTTCTATGAAAATCTGTACCGTTTGACCAATCGGACTCAAAATTAGGAAACTTATTCTTTAGGACTCAGCGAGTAACTTAGGCGATATTTCCCCCCTGTTCTCTTACTTCTTCCATTTCCCCTGACATATTTTCGATGAAAATCTGTACCGTTTGACCGATCGGACTCAAAATTAGGAAACTTATTCTTTAGGACTCGGCGAGTAACATAGGCGATATTTTCCCCCGATTCTCATAACCCTTCTCCTCCCCCTGACATATTTTCGATGCAAATCTGTACCGTTTGACCAATCGGACTCAAAATTTGGAAACTTATTCGTTAGGGCTGGGCGGGTAACATATGCGACAATTCCCCATATTCTTTTAACCCTTCCCCTCCGCTTATATATTTTCGATGAAAATCTATACCATTCGAATCAAACCTATGTTTCCCCCCACAAATTTATTTTAAACTTAATCCTTAACCCGTGCAACGCCGGATAAGGACAGCTAGTTTAGTATAAATGGTCAAAGACTTCAATAAATTATTATATTTTATATAATTAAATCGGTGTATTCGAAAACAAATTTCGGAGAATACTTATCAGAAATACGGATCAGTTAAGAAAAGTATTTAATGTGGCACCCGCACAAACGCTGATCTTATCGAGGCTTTCCAATATTCAAATATGTCAGCAATATTCATAAGGTCTATGAGGAAACACCAAAGGGTCTTGGCTCTTGGATCGCCGAAATGTGATGGGCAGACGATGATCAAAAGTATGCAGCGAGGCTGCAAATTCTCTGTTGGAAAACTACTATTCAAGGCAAAGAGGATCGCAAGACTTCGATAAGGCAAAAATCCAGAAAGCTCTTAGAGCTGACATAAACGGTGATATTGGGACGTGTTTACTTTGGTTTAAGGATTTTTTTAAAGTTTTATCTAAAAAAGGATACTATATTAGTTATTTCTGTTCAAATATGCTTTATCCACAATCTATAATATCATTTATTTATCAAATAAAATAATAATTGAATAATAATTCGCAAAGTTATACAGATTCTCAGATTGTAAACCCAAATTGAAAAAGAATATTATATACCAATTGACAAAATATTATTGATGCAACAGTAAAAAAAACCTTTTTGTTTGATCTTATACCTTTGTACATTCTATTCTTTTGCAGTGTGCATATAAGGGGCTTAGTCTGACACGGTTTTAATATTACGCTCGCAGACGATGCGTGTACCAACTACATGTTGACTAAAATATAATTGATAATAATTTAATGAAATTGTTGATATGTGAGAAATTATCCATAAAATATATGTGCACGTCACGCCTGTTTTTGTGCCAAATATCCCAAAAATCATTATTTCATTGTCTGTCTATCCGTTACTTCCCGTCACGTCCGTTACTTATTTATAAAAACTTTTTTTAAAATTAATAAATACTTAAGCTGACATGTAATAGTATCGCCATTTTTGACGGGTTACAGCTAGTAATAAAATAATTGCAACATTTGTATTCAATACTTTTTAATTAAATTTTAAACCGCAGTGCATAAATTCTGTATATTATGCTATGCACCAACATTCTGTTAAGTCATGGTAATTTCTTCTTCAAATACCGTAAAATGTTGTAATTTTAATAAATACACCGCAATAATAATTATACAGAGGTGTTCAGTTATTTTTAATAAATATAAAAATAAACCAAGGCGAGGTTGTGTGGCATAACTGGACGCAGTTGTGCAGAAAGCTTCCAACCCACAAAATGTTAAAAATTAGTTATGTGCGAGTGTTTTTTATAACCCAGATTTTAAATTATCATATTTCTAAAGATCAATTGAAACGCAGACAATTAAATATTTTTTATTCAAGACAAATAAGAATTTTTTTACAAGAGAAATAAAACAGAAATGACAACTGATGAAACAAAGATGTTTAATGTTATATCAAAATTAATTATTATTAATTATAATAAATCCATATCACATGGTATATATAAAAAAGCTGGCATTTAACAATGTCACTTATATTTGATCCAACGCACATAGAACAGATTGAGTATTGTTTTTCGTACATTTAGATTTTGTCACGTGTCCTGGCTAGGGAGGAATGAATGAAAATATTGAAAATTAATTAGTGATTTATTAACGAACTGTCAAACACGGCAACTGCCCGGGCGGCCTAGATCCGCGCTATTTATACCTACCTGCAAATACTGGTATTTTCGTACTTTCTAGATTATTCTAGTATTAAGGAGATGGTTCTCGTTGCTTCTCGGTTGTACCAGGCGTTTCTAGACGTTCGTAGACGTTTTCCAAATATTTCACCCAGGATATAGGCCGTTCTCAATCATTCGATAGTGTTGTTCCACGTGACATATTACCAGGTATTCGGAACAGTGCATTGCTTCTTTTAAGCATCTCTGGTTACAATTGATAAATGGGATAGTAGAAAAAATCCAATCGCAAGTTATTCCATATTCTGTCGTTTAAATATTTTTTTCTTACACATTTAAATAAATATATTATCTGTTAAAGTCCGTGCAATGATGAATTAAATATCGACGTGTTAGGTTTTTGTAAATTAAAAATTTTAAAAGCCATTTTCTCAATTCCATGTTTATTTCGGTTGGACGCCTTCACATAAATGCATCCAATTAACTTGCTTACTTTTTAATACGAAAGAGTTGTTAGCACCCAGCTTTACAACTGAGAGTACCAGGAATTTATTTCAGTGTTTTCCATCCCCTACACGATGAGGGTGTGTGTGGTTATGTATATTGTGACAATTCCAGAGCATTCCGTAAGGTCTGTGAGGGGACGCTAATGAGACCTCGCCCCCGGGGGCGTCTAGGAATAAGATAGGCGGAAAATTCGAAAGGATGCAGAGAGTCTACAACGTCTATTTGGGAAATAAGCTTGAAGGATTGTTGTACTATTGACAAATTTCTAAAAGACACATATAGTATCATAACAATAATAATAATAATTATTATAGTATTACAAATAGAACAGTATTATGCATATTCTATTATTCTGTGGGAAATACAATTCTAGGCATTCATATAATTCATATAAGGTCAATTAACATAGCATCCCGTTAGTTAAATATTAAGATAGGATTGAATTCGTGGGGATTTTTATACTTCATCAGACTTTTTATGACCAAATATTGCAAAAGTGAAGTGTCACTTCATAGCCGAAGCGCTCTTTGACAAAAAATGATAATTCAAAATAATGTTTTAATTTTTATTGTATGCATTTAGCTACGTGCTTTGCATACGATAAATTCATAAATT
The DNA here is from genome assembly GCA_016648135.1 of Agrypnia vestita. Lineage (NCBI taxonomy): Eukaryota > Metazoa > Arthropoda > Insecta > Trichoptera > Phryganeidae > Agrypnia > Agrypnia vestita. The sequence continues at coordinate 20,045 of JADDOH010002592.1, read as the reverse complement.
GCTTTACCAACTCTATCTTTAATTGAGGCTTTTTAGCAAATCAATTTCGAAACAATTTAAATGATTTATTAAGAACGATATTAAAAAAATCTATTCATCAAAAAATATACAGTCAAAAAAGGAATGCTGTGGAAATGTGTTACCAATTATGCCACGGTAACTTATAGTAATTTCGTGAAATTTAGTAATATATTGGTTATACATTTAGTAATACAGCGGTATATTGATTTTAAGTAAATTAGTTGTTTGTGAAACATTTCTTTTTTTTCTTACCCTATAACCTTGTAAATGAAAATTAATCTAATTTATTTTAATTATCAAACAGTTATATTCTAATAAAGCAAGATTGAAATAAAATGTAACATCATTTAAATTAATGCATATGATGATTTATGAACTATTATTACTGGTCTTTCTTTAATTAATACTTATTTAGATATAATTTGTATGTAGGTAGATACGAACTATAAAATAGTAATTTATACTGTTAAAAAAATTTCTTCGACAAGCATTTCATCGAGTTGAAAACCAGTGCTAAAAATAAAAAAATTAAATCGTTTTTTCTTACTTGTTAGATCATTTTGTCGACAAGGGGAATAATGAAAATAAATACGTTTGGTGTTACCGTAACGAAGAGATGTAACAAAAGAAATATAAAGAATAATGTTACATTTATCAACAGAATAGGCATGAAATTTTCAAGAAGATTCTTCGCTTTTATATTTCGTACGTGGTTGAAGTTTTTATAATTACGGTACTGTTGTAGCTGCCATAGTTATAAAAAATAATGGCAGTAATATCTTGGTTTTATTTTTTAAATGGATACCAGTAGTTATATTCACTGGTGCAATGGGAAGACTATTTCAAGTTTTTTTGGGAACCCACAATATGCTATCTTGTATCGAGACACGATTTATTTCATCTGTTAAGTTAGTTTGTGTGAGAATATACAGGGCAACCAATAATATAGCAATGTGTAAAAAAAACAATTGCATTACTGAGATACAGTTGTTAAACATGGTCATCATTACTGGTATCCTTTGTGTCCAAAGAATACTGTTCTTTGGGTTTTTAGATCTTCTAGTGGTAGTTTAATGTTTAGATCTTTTAGTGGCAATTTAACCCCGAATCCACTTAGACAGCTGTATTGCTACAGGCTGTTTCGATTGAATTCTGTCATATTTCAAAAGAGGTTAAACTCTCTTTGAGAAAGTCTCCTTTTGTTCTCTCTTTTTTCTTTTCTTATCTTCAACACGTTATTGGCGTTCTGCTTTGATCTATCACTCCCTTTTATTGCCCTTCAACTACATTATTACGAAATAAAATTTTAACCAAACATTACCAAATTACAAGTTACAATGATAATGTATAAAATACATATCGAGAGTAGAAAGCCAAAAGGGTGTGATTAGTGTATTTGTGGTGGTGACTATTTCGAACTTTAAAGGACAGCAAAAGAAAGTTCTGTCAATCTGATTTTGTCAAATTTTATTTTATTTAAAAAAAAATTATGTATGTGTTTTGGATTAACAATGGAAATCGTTTAATTATTAAAGAAACACTGACAAAATCAGATTGACAGAATTTTCATTTGCTGTAAAGTTCAAAATAATCACTAACGCCCTTTTGGCTTTCCACTAATTATAACAATATGTGTATGACCGTCAGATATTTATTCAGGTTGGGTCTAGTTATAATGGGTTGGTAGATCTACTTGTAATGAATATGTTTGTTTAAGATTTTTCGTCTTTCGCCAAGCTTTGCATTCGGTTTAATGGAGAATCCGAATCTCAGTATTGTCATCTTGAATATACAAACATTTTTATTCCAAAGTATTGATGTCCTTCATTACATTGCAGTTGTCGAAAATGAGCTTAACTGTTTTTTTTTTTTGATAGATGAGTTGTTTCAATAGTGATCATTTACCATAGAATAAAAATTAAAATATGTGTACAGTCCAAATTAGTCTATAAAAATCTCTTTTTTTTTCTCTTTATTAAGTTTCACGGATATATGCTGCTCATGAATGTCTTCTAAAATGCTGATAATTTTACTACACTTAAAAATAATAGTGACTTGTTTATATTTTTGTTTTTCTGAACGATGAAATTCAAATTTTATTTTCGTAGTTGAATTTGTTGTTATAAGTATTGAAATCATGATTGAACAGAGTATAAATGTAATTTTTACTACATTTATATCATATTAAGTGAATGACTGTCAATAGAAAAAAAAACTTATTTTTTCATGTACCTACTTTGGTTGGACACGGAGAGCTCGGTAGATTCAAAATGTCTAGAGATAATTATTTTATCAATGTATGCCAGACTATTATTTCAATCTAAATTGGCTAAAATATGATCAATGGTGCAAGCGGAGATTTATTTCCATTTTGATATAAAATAAGTTATTTATTCACTGAAGTAGTTATCTAAAATATCAAAATACGCGGTGCACTTTGTATAAAATGCTAAAAAACAAATATCATGATAAAATAATAATAGAACATATTTTGAAGATATTATTAAAATGAAATATGAAAATCAACCATGACCTAAACCGCCATTTTCACAATGCGTTAGTTTCATCATAGTTCGTGTAGAGTGGCAGTTGTTTATATTATTTATTTTCGAGACCGACATTACTTTTCATAATATAAGATGTGACAACTTACAATAACCGCAGTTTTGTTGGTACAGAAGACTCGTCATTAACGGTTGCTAAATTTTGATTACGATTTTGATGAAATTGAACAATTTTTTCGCCAAGATAAAACACAATGGAGGGTAGTGGCAGGTTTGGAAAATTATGGTATCGTGAACGAGTTAACTGTGCTTTTTTAATAGACTGACAAACTATTTAAGTATGATTATTATGGTCAATCTTTAATATACATTTATTTATATATATATAAATATATATATATGTTAGTCTAACTACTTTGGGGGTAAACCGCGTCAAATTCTGGTCGTCAGGACCAGTCGTTTCTGCCGACGTTTCGAACAGATCTCACTGTTCCTCTTCAGGGCGCTTGTCGATGAGCTGCTTCTCCAAAAAGCGTACAACCGTTTGGGTCCGGAGCTCACCGTGACGGTGAGCTGCTCATCGACAAGGCGCCCTGAAGATGAACAGTGAGATCTGTTCGAACTTCGGCAGACACGACTGGTCCTGACGACCAGAATTTGACGCGGGTTACCCCCAAAGTAGTTAGAAACTAACATATATTGTACCCGTGGAAAGCCTTTCTTTAGATTTAAAATTATAATATATATAGATATATATATATATATATATTATAGAATATTTTATATAATATTATACTATACTTATAATTTATATAATATATATATATATATATGAATATATATTGGGCCGTGATGATCTGGATGTCGAGAATTCTGTAGACGTACCACTATAACTAGGCATGCGAGAGAGGGCGTCGCTGTCGCGTAACAGAAGTTGCCAGGGTGTAAATGTATTACACAATACATAATGTACGGAATGTCCGGTGAACGGTGTCGTATTAAATACAGAAATTTGGTCGGGCAGCACTAAAAAAACCATGCAGTAATGGCAGCCGTTCTATCTGTCAAACTGTCAGACGATAATATCGGTCCATTATTCGCTTTTTCAGCTTCGCAAAACTTTAATACTTCATTGGCAATTGTTCTTGCACCATCCCGGACTGTTTAGGATGTTTCGGACATAATAATTCAGTGTATATTGGTAATCAAGATGACACAGCTCGCGCTCAAAGACGAGAATGAACTGAATGACAGGGCGAGGGGTTACTGCCGGGTACGGGCGGGGCGGGTTTTAGTTCAAAATTCGCCGCACGCCAAGTTATGTTGGGCAAGCGATAGTTGGCAGATTCATAATATTTGTGGTATCTTTTACTCAGTATTACACAAAATTAGAAATACACTAAAAAAACAAGTGAATCCATTTAACTTACTCGGATCCATCTCAAGTGGTGGTGCAAATAAAACTTAAGCGATTAGAAAAATTACAATTAATTTATTTTAACAAAAACACGAAATAAATTCAAGTAGTTTGCAAATTATTGAAAATCTACTTATATTACAAGAAGAAAAAAATTGAAACCTAGCTTATATTTAAAAAGTAGAAAAATGATCTTCAGCCAAATAAATTAATGCCGCATTCTCCATATAAAAGGTGGGCGCTTACGATATTGACATAGATTGCAGAATTTTGTTTGAAAGTTTTTAGCCAAAAATTTATTTTTTAATTATATAGTATAGATTACACAAGTATCAATAAAAAATTACAAAGGCATCAATAAAAACTCTATATACACTTTGAATAGTTACAAATTCATTGCAAATTAAATTAAACAAAAATTATAACTAAAATTAATAAAAAATTAATAAAGTTCTAATTTTTTTTATTTTCATCAAAATAGGCATCACGGCAATGGGAAGGTGTTGAAAATAAAATCATTCCTCAACGGCTGCTCAATTTTGGAATTACTCTCGCATGCACAGTTCCAGGTTTGAATTCTGGTGGTGACTTTATTCGTTAAAAATATTCTTAGGTTTTCACGGTCATTCAGTATCTTCTGGTTTAAGTTTTTTGGGATATTCTGCCGGGTTTCTACGACCTTTCTGGCCAACATTTCGAATCCCATTGCAGGGTCCATCTCAGGGCTGATGTGTTGATGTTATTGTGGCTTGCAATACCGTGTCGAAAGCAAGGAGTATTGTTGGCAATACCACGTCGAAAACAGGGTGTGTCTATGTCTATGTATTATGTGACAATACCATGTCGAAGTTACCGTATCATGGGTTGTCCAATGGCAAAAAAATTTCAAAAGAATTGAAGAGCATAAACGAGAATGTTTGTTTTTTAGAGATATTTCTTTTGTTTTTATTACAGTAATTAATTTACGTGAGCGTAAGTCGGCGTATTTTCAAAATTTTGATTGACGGCTCGGATAGATCTGGTTTGTTCTATTTCAGAGTAGTAACGGGTTGTTCTGATTGATATCGTAACATGAAATTCTTTCGTACGAGTGTCTGAAAAAATTGTGCGCAATCTGTCAGAATTGCAAAGCGCTAAGACACAGTAAATGGTCGCCCCAGATGGAGATCAATCGACAGTTAGCTTTCCGCGAGTAAATAAGGCAAGAGGGCTATTCCTTTTCTGGCGATGTAATTCATCCTTGTTTGCAGCCAGTATTTGCGGATATTTAGAATTGAGTATTTTTTGAAGAGTACGTTTATAAAAAATATGAAAATTGATATAAATAACGGTGTGTAACGATGTATTATTTTTAACATTGAAAATAGTTTAATTAATTGAATAAAATAAATTAATTCTCACAATTTTTTACTTAACGTAGTCTTTTAACGTAGTTATTTAACGTAGTCATTTTTACTTTTAACGTAGTCATTTTTAATACAGATTTTTTTGGTGTTGAAAAAAGTACCTTTATACTGTGGGAAAAATCTTACATAGAAAATAATAAAAAAATAAGAATTCAGAATTTTTGATAATAATTATTAATTTATAAATAAAATATGTACATATATATACGAGTACTAGTAACTATGCTTAGTTCATAATAAAATGTCTTATTAAATATAAAAGGCTCACTTTACATTTGAAATTTGTGTACTTTACTTGCGCATTTATATGTTAGAAAAAGATATGAAAAAATTAAACATCTTGATAGGAGTAATGTATTGCTAGGTTTAATTAGTGATTAGTTTGGGTATCATTACACAATATTATTACTAAAATAGCTCTATAGCGATTGATACATTACTATTAAAGTATTTTTATATATGACAGTAACACATATCGTCTATTAATTTTAATTGACTAAAAACTTTGCATAAACCATTTGGAGCAAGTGGACGTCTACCGGTTTCAGTACCACTGTATCTTCGTCAGGGTGGACGCGTACTAATTATCCTTTACTTATTTTGATAAACGAGTTAATTTTTTAACAAGGGCGTGTTTACAGTTATGGTGAGGGTACGGGAGATTGACAAGTTTGTACTGAAATGGGAAATATATGAAATAATGAGTTGTTCCTAGAATTTAGATGATTATTAAATGTATTGGCTTTAGTGTTCAAGCATTTCTTGATTTGTTATATTTCTAAATTATCAAATCTAAGGCTTTTATTATTATTTATATGAATAATCTCAATACCGTTTTCTGTTTAAAATGTGTGGCCTGTCTCCAAAAACGCTTCAAGAATTCCGAGAATTTATTATTCTTTTACTCTATCATTATAATTATGTTTCATTTTTCCTATATAAAATGCCGAACAATCATAAAAATTCAGTTTATAGGTATATACCTAAATGATTTAGCGGATCTACTTTGTCTTTGGAGTTTATTATTAGTTAACCTAAGCTATTGTTAGTACAAAATGCGGCTTAAATGTAACTTGGAAAATTTATAGTCGCTTTATCTCTAATTTGACTAATGTAGGTATTATATTCTCCGCTGCTATTCATTTATATTATTATTTAGTATATAGTAGGATATAAATATTGATCGTGTATAAGATTTCTTTGTTTTTTGGTCAAAATTCTATCTATGATTTATGACTCGTAACTGTTATTTTATGGATAATTATAATATGTGCGTCAAAGATATAGTGGTACGGTTAGTATTTTTATAGTTTAGTTTTTTCAAAGGGTAGTTCCTGTTTTTCGGTGGTAAAAATATGTGTAAAATTTCTCTCTAAATTTACTTGAAATCAATTAAAATCTTTTGGTGTGATGCTTTTAGTTCACATCTCAAAATTGCTAACAGGATCTATCATCGATCGAATATTAAGTCGCAGTCGGTCGAATAGAATTTCGATAAATTTGCATTAACCGGTACTATACAAATATAAATGCTCACCAGTGTCACTTCTACATGACTGTTGCTAATTCCAGAAAATAGAAATCCAGAAAAATCTTCAGCTATATTTTAAAAGGAGTGCAGTCTTCAATGATAGCTATCAATGATTAATATTAAAAAATTCTGAAACCGGGTTAAAGCTTATCCTAGGAAATTTATTAAGTCATACAGGTACCTCAATCTCAAAAAACCTTACAGCTTCTGAACCAGCTGATCAAGATGCAGATTAAAATAATTAAATTAGTACGAATGTCTTTTATTTATTACAACACCAAAATGTGCTTTGAATATAAGCGTGAAGATTTTTCTGATCGATATCTCTACCTCATTAAAACCCTGAATAAGTGTGTCAGATATCAAATACGAATTAAATCACCTTCCTCTCATCCGCTAGAACAAAGCTCAATTTAATCCATTACGTTAATCAATTAACAAAGCTATCTCCGGTGAGATGACCTCCGTGAAGTAAACAGCATAAACATCCTAAAGATATACCTATCCACGTATAGCGTACAAATCATTCAGTACTGCAATACAAGTGCGAATCAACAAAAAAAATTCACGACCGACGAGCAATATCTCAACACTTCATTAAAAAATAAAATTATTGGTTGGATCTGAATCTCTTGTGATTGATGATGATGCTGCCACACTGAATAGGTGCCATCCGTATCTGGGGTCGGTGAATGTCTTTACTCCCACTGAAGAATTATCAGTCAATCCAAAGCAGGTGTGTTTGTAAAACGCATTTCTTGTCCAGTATTCGTCTGATACTCGCGCGAGATCGACGCGCGGTCAGTAATCAAACCCGATGTTCGCGAAAACTCGAGTTGAGAAAACGACGAATATGATTTCGTATCGAATGCTATGAATAAAACAATTTTAAAAATTACTTTTGACAACATTATGCATTTTGAAAGTAAATAGTAATTAAATTTAAAAAATAACTTTGAGGTACATTCAATTATGTGAATCCTTATCAAATAAATATTCTTTACATAACTTGTGAACAGATTTTTTTTATAGTGATGTGTGATTTTTAATTAAGTTCAAATGTGTATTTTTTCTTAATATTATTTTTAATATTAACATGAATAATTCTGTTATATTGGATTAATGAAAATAAAGTTTTAAGGTGAGTTGGATTTTTAAAAAAATATTTTTTTATCCATAAATGATACCTATGTATTTCTACATGTCATGCACGCGTACATAATACCTACCTAAACAAAGTGTCGATTTTTTGTTGGGAAAGATTTTTTCCAAAAATTCTAATGTCATAAAATTGAAAATTAGGTTGCTAAGGGTAGGTATCATTTAAGTGGTTACATTTTTTTATGGAAACCTTCGTATATCTACGTATTTTTCGTTCAATCTTGATCGGGTTAAAAATGTTATAGACAAATGATTTTATTTCGATAATTTATATATAAACTAGTTTATATTATATCCACTAACTAACTACGAGTTAATGTATACATTACCGAAAGTTAGTATATACAATAAATTAGTTAATGCATACATTATCAACATTTATTCTTTGTAACCTACGTAATAATTCAAAAATAATATTTTTTAACTATTCACGAAAGCAATAATTTGGGAATATTCATCAGTGTCTATAAAAAAATAATTTTTTAATTATATGGGCATGTTAATATGCACCTTTAAATCCTACCCTTTACTCTGTGTCCTTTTATCCCTACCAAATATGGATGGTAGTTAAAAATCTTAGGTATTCGTGTTTCTTAGAATACTATTTAATCATTTAACTTAATTATAATTATCTCGTAAATAATTAAATCTTAAAAACCATGTAAATATCTAATATATAGAATATGTTATTAAAAAATATCATGTATTAAAAAATAAGTCATAACGTCGGATAAGTCAGTTATAATATTTATGTATCATTAATGAATAAAAATACATGAAATAATACCATTTAGATTATTATTTAATCGTCTGTTGTGGTTATCTAGGACAACGTCCGCCGGCATTAATTCCGCAGTTAGTAAGTGGTTTGAATAGATGGGCGGTCTTCTTTCATAATTAAATTATTATTTTAATTTTTGTAAACCGACGTTATTTATTGTAAGAAACTCCATTTTTAATTTTTAACAATTAAAAAAATCAACGCACGATTTTAAGAGTTCAATATTTTTGTTATGCAGTCCAGGGCGACAATCAGTTGATTTTTTATCAATTTATTTTCTTAAATTTTTAAATATTACTTGACTCACAAACGACGTTTGTCTGCAGGTTCATTTTCACAATTTATGTTTTTTCACAATTATTACATTTCATTCATTGTATAACTAGAAGAAAAGCAACATTTTTAAGCACAATTAATAATGTTCCGAAACGTTTTTCCTGCTTTGGATATTAAAAATATTGAACTCTTAGAATCGTGTGTTGATTTTAAATGTCTTAAAACTAAATAATTATTTTTTATTTATATTCATTTTACAGAAATAATTTTTATTTTCGATTAGTTATACTTCTTCAATAACTGCAAACTTACTTTGAACTAACATTATTTATGTGAATAATAAGAAAAAACGTAAGTAAACTTAACTTTTATCCTGATGAAGGAACCATTGGCCCCAAAACATGTTGATAATTCAATAAATAGTGGTTTATGCAATGTTTTTATTGCTATTAAGATTAATGAAACAGCTGATTATATTATATCTTCGCACGTCCGATTACGAGTTTCTTATGAAGAGACTCTGTTTTCTAACAAGATAAGCGTTCCTTCTGTAGAAATAGTTCTTATTGGTTGTATGATTAAGTGAACTCCGCATTATCTCCCCAGTCCATCACTACATGCACGAAATGCGAAATGTATGTGCTACTGATATTCAAAATAATCGTAAAGTTTTATACGAATTATTCAATAAGTAAAACAAAATACGTAATACTTCATGAAAATAAATTGCAAAAAACTTGCTTTAACTCTTCAAAAACATTTTTATTGAACTACTACGCTAATGATGACAGAGAGAGATGTTTATATAGACAATAGGCTACTGCAGATTTTTGCTTCACAATCATATTTCTATTATTTAAGGCATTTGTTAAATTGGTCCTTTGTTTCTTTTGAATCTTGTCTGCCGTACTATGTAACCTTAGAAGTATTATAGCATTTTCATAGAAATATTTGATATCTAGAGAATATACCAAAGTATTATCGCCACTTCTTATATGTTTTTTCAAAAACATAAAACAGCTACTTATTTGCGGTTTAGAAGAAAGGAGGGTTTCGTTGGTTTACATAAGTGATTTTTGGATGGATTTTACAATAGATTTTATTTTACCGATAAATGGAAACAAAAAAGGGCATCCAAGTATTCTAAAAAATTTACCATATCTTAGTCCAGTGAATGGAGACCCACCGCGTTCCCAGGACCGTTTTAAAAGCGAAAGCTCCCATATCGGCCCTACTCATACATTTTTTTACCATAAAGGCCATCTCCGTGGATACCTTAGATCAGTCAAGCAAAATCACAGGCGGTGCATTTACGAGCACATCTACAGTGAATTCTTTGATATGAAGATCTCAAAAAGTTGAAATGTCGCCGCTTCAAAAGATAATCGATCTTTATTGCCACTCAGAATTCGAGATAAAAACTTCAAAAACGTCTTCGGAAGCAATTCTGTGAGAATGCGATCCCTATGTGAGTTAGTTAACATCCAAAAATTATGTGGGCGAATACTTTTCTTAAAAATACAATGCAACTGCAAATTCATTACTGAACAAATGCAACCCTGGACAGAAATGCCCGGCGAAAAGTTGTACGATCGGCCATGAACCTTGTGATGGTCGACATAGAGATAGATTTAATAAATTTAGAAAATCTTAAAATAATAATATTCAAAAAAGTCAAGTATGGACATCAAAAATATATTTCTTCTGTTTGGAATCGTTTAAAAGTAAAAGCCTGATATATTTCTTCTTAAGATTCTATGTATTACAAGAGGCTAACAAAATATTGAATATTCAGCTATACAAGTAATATTTCTTAGATCTTTATTATACCATAGATATAATTCTGTGTTAAATTAATATCGTTTGCCAATCCTAATAGACTCGACCTTGTGAGTAGGTGCGAACGAGCCTTTATTATTTATGAATCAGAACAGTAAGTCTCGCGTGTAGCGGGTGCTTAACTATTATTTTAACGAAACGGACCAATCACAGGCGCGCTTTGCCTTCGACGGGTTGAGCCGGAGGCGACCGTCCTGTTGACTGAATCCGGCCAATGGCGAGCGCCGGCGGTGAGGTCATCGGGCATAGGATGAGTCACTGCACTAGCGTGGATTTCAGAGGTATGGTGAAATCATTACTATAAAAGGAGCGAACACGATATACTCAGCCCCTTCAGTTCGAGACCAGACTTGCGAGCGGGAGCGCTGCCCAACAGACTACCGACGGAGCCCCGAGTTCCAGATCATCAGTTGCGAGCAAAGGAGCTGCCAGCTTGAGAGAAAGCGGGTCTTGCAGCGGCGAAGTATAGAGATTCCACCATCCCGCAGCACCAGAAGGAGGATTCCGCCACAAAGAGTAACAGATAAGGATCATATTCATATTATCTATTACGGTTAATTATTTTCACTATCGAAATGTATTTATTTTGGGAATATTTGAGTTCGGAATAATTATGTGTAATTAAATATCACGATTGCTTGTGTGATATTGGTTCAAATCGTACAAGAATTCCGTTCCAAACGGGTGTATTTTTATGCAAAGCGAATTTCATACCGTTTATGCTAAAATTTGAATACACGGATTTCTATATGAATTACTTAGTAGCATTATAATAATTACTGTATTGCATAAGTATTGCGCAATCCGGTCTTCAGTTAACTCTTTATGATTTGAGTACCTCGGTACATCTAGCTTAACAAGTAGCTTCAGAATGACGAGTAAAGGACAGAATGGGGAAGTCTAACTAAAGATTGGGGATATCTGGTTTGTGTTAGCCTAGCTGGCTGAGGGGTGGATGATTGCCGGCACTTGGGCGTGGAACCCGCACAAGCCCCTGCAGGGCCCCTTAAAGGCGGGGTCCTCCTTGTTGCTCGGGGTCGTCAATAAACCGACCACCTAACCTCATCTGGCGCAAACTACTTAAACCAACAAAAAGGTTCCCTATGTCTTTGGAAGGATTTCCATGCTTGAATGCTGTAAAACCTTGATAGAAAACGTTAACTTCTATTTCGTCCTCTGTAAGAAAGACAGGGCCAGAATAAATATAAAAATCATTCACTCATATGGAATAGCTGGGATATTATAAATATGTTACTAACACTCTAACATTTGTCCAAAGTAAATGTTGCAAGATGCAGAATCGTGGGACGCCGCTCTGAAAAGGCATAATGAGATTGCACAATAATTTGTAACATCGCTGACTATGCCCGCAAAGGAGGCTAATGTCGTCATCAATTCGTACCAAAAGAGTACATGATTCTTCAAACACCGGCCTAAAAGAAAGGCGCCTCAAGACAACACACATCATCAGAAACTCGTACCAAAAGAGTACGGCCTTCTCAATTATAAGCCTAAAAGAGGGGCGTCACGGGATCACATCTCGTAAAGAAGAGATAGAGTCTCGGGATGCAGTAAGTTCCGGAGGAACAAGGGGGGCCGTTTAGTCACTTAGGAAGTCGGCCACCGGGTTTAGGCGGGCGCGGGGCCTCTACCCCTCTCAGCAGAGATGCTGAGGGTTTAAAAAACCAAAATTTAGCATTCAAAGAAACTATTATTTCATATAAACTCACGGGCTGTTGTAGAATCCTTTCGAACAAACCATCCCCGAGACCTTATCTATTTATTCATAAAGAAGTTTCACTTCAAAAATGTGGTATTTCGTAGATAGCAAATATATGTATTATTTTCCCCAGGAATTAATATGAACAGGTTCATACACGTCTAAGACGACACCATTCAAGGTAAGAATATGTTAATATAAAGTGTTTAAAATTATTAATTTCAGTGTTATTTAATATGTGAATTTCTCCTCTTTATGCCGTTCGATTGATTTTATTGGGTTGTTTCCAAACGGAAATGTTTTATTTCTAATACACGAATTCTTCTGGTGAACGTATTTTATTGTAACATAAATGTATAGATTATTAGGTTCGTTAGATGTTTTTATTACGTAATATTATGCAATTGTTTCCACACTGCTCCTATAAAAGAATTTGAAGTTATTACGATACACAACGGGGTCCTTCATCCATTAGACGAATCATGTGCCAATTCAACGACGTATTACGAATAGTATATATTGTATTTATCGAGATTTAGTCGCATTTATTATTTCTAGTGAGGTTTTTAGTATTGGTTCCAGGCGCCATTATGAGGCGGAAATAGTTCATATTCATAGCCCGACTGCAATAGGTATTTTTGTCGCGTAAGAGGTAGCACTTTTAGGAATATAACTGTGTTTTATGTTTCGTCCCTGACGGACAGGATGGTATAGCTGTGGCTATTTAGGTAATATGCTTAGTAAATGCAAAGGGCATTAGGTATTATCAATATAGTATGCGAACCCAAGATGTTAGGAATATTTTTAGTTAATTTTGCATTCAAAAGCGCACTTTTCAGTTAATAATTATTTTCAGTAAATGTATAGTTAGCACTGGCAGAGCATTAATATTGAATAGAATACATTATTTTTAATATTTCATAGAAGAATATAATTTATCTCACGATCATTATGTAGTTACAACGCAATTTGTAGTCGTTATGCAGAACGTCGCGCGCTCACATATAAGAATAATGAAATATTTAATAATCCAATATATTGTATTTTGAACGCGACGTTTTGCTACTTACTAACCTTCATTATTTAGTAGGACCCACATTAGGGTCATCTTACATCGTTAGCCGTGAAAAGAATATGATTTACATTGAGTTGCAATGGAATGATTTGTATTATAAATTTGCTTCGCCTTATATATTCAACACACACCATCATAGGATGTCTAACTCTGGTGCCGGACCAGGAACTATACTAAATTATTATTAAATGTATCAAGGCCGCGATGCCCTACTATCTACCCCATAGGATCCACCACAGTGGTTGTCCGCGACCAGGAGGTCGAAATGAAAAATATAATAATAAAACTAAACTCGCGCCAACTATTTTACGACTGAATAATATTTTTCATATAATAGAAAGCATCTCTAGAAAATACCGTCATTTGATTAGGATACTATCTACCAGGGTCATCTCAGTGGTGCCGGTGACCAGACAGGAGCGTATTCGTTGGACTCATTTGCATAGTAATAAAATCATTTTGGTTTAGTTAATATTATAAATGAAAGAAAATATTTGATTATAAAAGCGGTTTTATTTAAACAATCGCGGACCACGGTCCGTGACATCAAAGAAAAAAGATTGAGCATTTATGTGAACCACGTACTGAGATTTGTAGACAAACGTGATACTAGGTATTAGAAATTTCTTTAGGTTGTTTGTCATATAGATAGTTGGCATTTTTATTATTTAATATTTTGTGAACGAAAATTATTGTAGTAATTTTGGTCCTTGTGATATATTAGTTCGATTTTGGAATGCCTGTTTCTTTGTAAAAGTATTGCTCCATTTTATAGAATATGTGATTTATTTCATATCTCATTCATTTTATGTGGTTTGAATTCAAATGATTCACATTTGAAAAATATTTTAATAATTGTTTGAATGCGATCTCACAAGTAAGCCACCGTCACAATCTAAAAAAGACCATCGGGATTTGCGGATCGCAGTATAACAAATATGTAGTTAGGATTCAAACGATTCACGTTTGAAAGGTTTTAATTATTGCATTTGTGTTTGTGTTTGTGTTTCGCAAATATACCACCGAACACGGCCAAAGCCGCCGGGTTTGCGAGCGCTGTGTAATGGGAGAGCACGCGCGACACGGTTCCCCATACAGTACCGTCCCGGGTCATGTTCCGCCCGACTGCGAGCGTTCACGAAATAGACCGGAGACGTTTGAGGGTTTAAGGTTTAACAAGTTCGACCTTCGCGCTCGGGCTAGTACGAAGGGACAGTTAGCTGCTCCACTGAAACGGATTCGCACGGCGCCCGAAATGCAAAAATACACACCTGTATTACGGGCAGATCACCGCGACAGATTTCAGCGCGCGCCACGGAGGGTTTATGATAGCTTAAAATTCGGTTTTAATTTAATTTCTTATATTAATATAAACTAATAATTAACCAACGCTAGATAAAATCTGTTCAGTGGCAAATATTTTCGCTTACGAGTTATGCAATAGTAATTAATAATAATAGCAGAAAAATATAAAAGTAAAAATAAATATAAAAACCGGATAACAATTTAGTAGAAAATATAAACACGAGAATATATGAATCTAAAAGAAAAGAAGATATAAAACCGAAAACTTTTAGTATACGGGGTACACAAGAATTATATTAAACGGATTTTGCCATGTGAACATTTGATATATATTTTATTTTATAAAAAAAATTATAAATCCGATGTTTTATAATATTTACTTTTCTCTTTCGGTTATGTACAATTATGATACAAATGCGAAAAATATTTTAATAATTATGCGTCTGGTTTCATAATTAAAAATTAATATAAATTAATCTTAATTAAATTAAGGTTAATGTAAATTAAATAAATCCACACTTGTTATATATTTGTCTTATGGATATTAAAAAGGGTTTCTATATTTGAAAAAAAAGATCTTTAAATTCAGCTAAATTTTTACAGATAATAATTACACAAAAAAATTATTGATTATAGTATTCTTACAAATCTACTTATATTATTTGATAACTTTCACGTGCATGTTTCGGAGATACCTTTTTATCGTCAAGGTGTTATATTAAAAATTGTCCTAAAAAAATAAAATGTCAATCTACAATGTTGCTGAATTAATTGAAAAAAAATAATAATTTCCTTCATTGATTTATTATGGTCCTTAATTATTTTAATTATCTAAATGTGTTCTTAATTGTTATACACAGTTATATACGGTTCTGGTTATTCAAACTAATTATAATTTCTTTGTTGTATGCAGGATTGATAGACTTGTTCGTAATATAAACACAGACGCGTATTGTTGCACGAAATAATTATTTGAGTTTCTTGTTTTGATCTAAAAATTATTTTGATTTGAATTACAAGAATAAAATTGCTTCCATTTTTATTTACAAGACGGCCTGGCATATGAATTAAAATGGTCATACTACCGCCATCTAGCGGAAATCAGAGAAAGTTTTGAGCCTTCGCTAGTATTAGTCTATAGGAAGCGGTAATAGAGAGCGCAATATATATATACTCTTAGTAACGAATAATTAAAAATTGGACTTGTTTTTTTTTATATATATTCCTTTGTTTCGCTTCATTGCAACGTTAATTGAAATTGTTTTATCTTCATTAATAAATATTATATTACAATATACGTTGATATAGCTTATTTATAGGCAGAGTAGAAATAAACATCTCACTACTTCAAATTTCGTACGTATCTATATAAGGGTTGTTTTAGTTTTAGGCGCAATCTTCTTGGAAATAATACAAAAGTAAATCCGGAATTAACGATATGTGAGTTTCTTCAAGTTTTGAGAAGTCGTAACGCTATGATTGATAAAGCATTTATTGTTTTTACTATACATTGGGTGTATGTAGAAATCCTTTTGAATAGTGATAAAATAAAATAAAAAATAAATTTTTCAGGAGAGCTTTTGAATTCTTCTGGAACATTTTGGGAAAAAAAAAAAAATTTTGAAAATAGATTTTTAGTAGATTAAATAGTAGTAGCATAACGAAATCATTAGCTTCATCCACCTTCATGCGTCGTCGTGGCATTACTTTTAGATTGAGGTAGAAAGGTTGGACGTTTGGATCTTGAATAGATTCCAGTCGTATAGCAAACCGAATTATACGTTAGGAATTCTTGATTCAGTTACACACATACATCTTCTGTGGATATCAGTGTTGGTGATGACTACTACAGCTAGTACAGATATTAGGGTTCACCTCTTCTGATTTGTAACAGTGTACTTCGTTAAACATGTTCGCGTTGTTAAAGGAACACTTTAAAATTTTATAATGTTATGTTACATATAAGTATGGGGATGATGAATACGGAACATATTAATAAAGTTGTTTTAGGTTTTCAATAAGTTTTGGGAGGAACGATATTACAGTTATACGGAGGAGTCGCGCCTGATTATTTGACAAACGCTTAACAATTTGGGGGAAGACAGGTTAGTAAGGAATAGTTATGGGAAACTTTTCTTGACATCTGGATCCACTTCTTCTACAAACATGCGTCGTCTTTAGATATCACTCTTGAGGGTTGGCTGGAAAGTTATTGAGACGGATAATAGTTATATATACTTTTACGTTCTACAATTATCGAAGAGGTTGTTCCTACCCTTTTCTTCCTCTTCTTCTTCTTCGTCTTCTTCTTATTCGTATATGCTATCGGTTATATATATATTTTTTCTTTCCCCCTTTTAGTTATATTGACTTCAACAGAGTCTTCTTCTTCTTCGGTACGAAGGTTTTTTTTATTGATTACGTTCACTCTAGTCTTCTTCTTCTTTGAATACATACCGTTTATGCTTTACTTTTCAAACGCCTTCTCTTCTATAAATAGCAATTATTACAATACGTTGCAACTACTTTTCGTCTTATGGTATATCTTTCTCCACTTTCTTCTTCTTCTTCTTTTTCTATTACTACATTCATTTCGTCTCCTTCCATTTATCTTAAACTTTTCGACTGTTTTTCTACGTCTTTTCTTCGTCTTCTTTTGTTCTTTACTTACTGCTACATTCGCGTCTTCTTCTTATTTTTCTTTCAACTTCTTCTTCTTCGTCGTTATCTACTACTACACTCGGTTGTGACTTTTCTTCTTTATCTTATGCCTTTCGGTGGATTCATTTTCTTCTTCTTCTGTCGTCATCCACTACTTTTGCGGCTTCTTCTTCCTCTTCTTCATCATATTACACCAACAATAAATTATGGCAGTCATTACAGAATACGTGGAATATTGAGGACAATTGGCTGTTTCTACATAAGAGGACATGTATTGCGCATATGAATAGGGTTCATAGCTCAGATGGGGTACCAGAGTTAATTTTGTCGCGGTTTGCAATCATAGTAGGAATATGCGGTTGACTATTCACTCGGTTAAAACAGGACGAAACGAGTTAGAAATAGAAGAGTGTGTATAGTTTGGGGGAAGGGTTTGCTCTTTATATTAGGAAGCTGGTTGTTAAGTTTATATGAATAGGTTGTACATTAATTCGTAGGTTAACATAATTCTGGAACTTCAGATTTATCGTAGCTCGCATTTCATAGGAGAAATATACAGTTAATATTTACTCGGTTGAGTTGGGTTGTATAGCTTGAAGGGGATGTGGGGAGTGTTAGTGGGAGTATATTCTGGGGGAAGGGAGGTATATGCTGGGGAAAGTAGTATAGAGTTGCGAGGTGGTGAACACTAGGAGTGTACCATTGTAAGGGAAGCAAGGAGGATAACAAAGTGGGGGAAGGAGCGTCCTTTTTAAGTGTTGATAACAGGATGGAACTTGAGTGGTTAGCAGACACAATAATGACATTACTGAGGCATTCAATCGATTATGAAGAATCGAACCTTTTCAGTCAATTGGAAAAATTATATACAGTCCCTTTCGCTTTCAAATCTTATATTTGTATTAGTTGTACACTTTTCATTTGAATGACAGGCAGATGGTTTACAGTAGCTTTAAATAGGCAAAGAAGGTTCCATTGAAAAAGAATTTGGCACTGATAAGAACAACGATTTATTTTAAAAGGAATTTTAGAAACTCTTGATAAGTATCACGAGATATACTATCCTATTGGGTTATTTAGCAGATAGGCTTGGTCTGATAGATCATTCCTCTCTCTAAATAAGGGGGAAGCTGTGATGGTCGACATAGAGATAGATTTAATAAATTTAGAAAATCCTAAAATAATAATATTCAAAAAAGCCAAGTATGGACATCAAAAATATATTTCTTCTATTTTGAATCGTTTAAAAGTAAAAGCCTGATATATTTCTTCTCAAGATTCTATGTATTACAAGAGGCTAACAAAATATTGAATATTCAGATATACAAGTAATATTTCTTAGATCTTTATTATACCATAGATATAATTCTGTGTTAAATTAATATTGTTTGCCAATCCTAATAGACTCGACCTTGTGAGTAGGTGCGAACGAGCCTTTATTATTTATGAATCAGAACAGTAAGTCTCGCGTGTAGCGGGTGCTTAACTATTATTTTAACGAAACGGACCAATCACAGGCGCGCCTTGCCTTCGACGGGTTGAGCCGGAGGCGACCGTCCTGGTGACTGAATCCGGCCAATGGCGAGCGCCGGCGGTGAGGTCATCGGGCATAGGATGAGTCACTGCACTAGCGTGGATTTCAGAGGTATGGTGAAATCATTACTATAAAAGGAGCGAACTCGATATACTCAGCCCCTTCAGTTCGAGACCAGACTTGCGAGCGGGAGCGCTGCCCAACAGACTACCGATGGAGCCCTGAGTTCCAGAACATCATTTGCGGACGGAGTTGCTGCCCGGACGTATGGAGGAATCTACCATTCATCGTGCCAAGAGAGGATCATACCGCCACTGTGTAACAGCTAAGGAACACATTTATATTATCTATCGATTAATTATTTTCACTATTGAAATGTATTTATTTTGGGAAGATTTAAAATCGGAGCAATAATGTATAATTAATATCACGATTTCTTGTGTGATCTTGGCTCAATTCGTACGGGAATATCTCCCAAACGAATATATTTTGATGCATGGGGATTTTCATACCATTTGTACTAACAATTGATTTTACGGAGCTCTATAAGCAGTGCTTAATAGATTCATAATAATTGTCGACGCGTTATGTATTGCATAACCAGATATCAATCCAAATCGTACGAGAAATTCTTCCGAACGAATATATTTTAAAGTATGGGGATTTTCATACTATTTTTACTAACAATTGAATACACGGAGTTCTATATGAATTACTTAGTAGCATTATAATAATTACTGTATTGCGTAGGTATTGCGCAATCATTACACTCGGTCTACAACTAACTCTTTATGAATCGAGTACCTCGGTATAT